>CM076579.1:655147448-655723291 GCA_034641835.2 Pinus albicaulis | reverse complement strand
TATGTTATAAATGTAAAATAGGATAATAATTAATAAATTATACCATGTTAGTTATAAATTTAAAACATGATAATAATTAATAAATTATACCATGTCTCGTTTGCAAATAGCTTTTGTATTGACTAATTTATTTTAATGGGGTTTTTATACTCTGTATTGCCTAATTATTTTCCTGGGGTTTTTACACAAAATTTTATGTTACGATGGTAAAACATAAAAACTATTTCTATACAAGAGAGACATAGAAACATACAACCCTTGGTGAGAAGTAAATAGTGAAGAGAAGGCACTAACTATTTTTTTTGCAAATAGAAGTTAGAACCTTCATTTTGGAAAATATTTAATGCAAATATACATAAAATTAAAACCAACACCCAAGAAGGTGTTATCCTCATCTCTTATCAATAAACTCCTACAATATAGAATTTACAAACCGCAGTTCATTAGGGGAGTTTTGAGGTCTAAAATGGGCCTCCTATGAAAAATGTAGAACCAAAATAAATTTTATAAGAACCAATAGGATTCAAGATGATGATGTCAACCATGGGGGTGATTCACCATTTTTGGAGTAAAAAAGTAAAAATATAAAAAAATAATAAAATAATAAAACTAATTTTTCAACTCATATTTTCAACTTATCTACTTAAGTTTTTACTCAAATTTTGAGTGGGAGTATATATTGGATGCAAAATTTAATTTCTCATCCAAGGATTACCTATGTTACATACTTTCGATGGACCCTAGTACACAAAAAATGAGAAATACATGAAAAAACATGATTTCAATCTCATTTTTCATCTATCAGGGTTAATCAAAAGTATGCAACATGGGTACTCCTTGGATGATGAATCAAATTATGCATCCAACGAGTGTTACTGATCAGGTGATCATGTCTTAAGTGAAGAAAATGCTCAAAATTTTATTTACTCAGAATTGGTTGAAACCATAATAACAAGAAAGGCCTCGTCAAAACAATCATGTAGCCGCAAACGACACTCAAAACCGATACTGTATGTGAAAGATATTCAAGTTTGAAATTTCACAATTTCAGGAAAAGTCAAGTTTCACCATGTTTGAATTTGAATCAAAAAATATAAAAAAAAAAGAATATTCCAAGGAATATTCCTCATAATATTCCCTAGAATATTTCTCAGAATATTCCATTCGAGCCAATCAATGATGGACAAGTGGCATATTACAGTTGGTCGGTTGATTGACCTTTTATGGGAGTGGCCAATTAGAGGGTGCCATGTGGCAAGCCCGGAGGCTGCCACGTGGCCCCAAGGCCAAAGAAATTAAGTTGTGTAAAATTATTGACACCCAACAGGATTTGAACCCGAGTCTGGGGGCTGCCAGCTGGGCGGCCATACCGGGCACTCTACGCAGAAGATCTTAACATGTAAAGGTCAAAACTTCTATATAAAATTTATTGATAATTCATGCGGGGCCGAAAGGGGGCCAGCCTCCTATACAACATGACCACAACTCGGAACCTTAGCGCTGTCCTCAGCATTTTGTTAAACAGTTGCAGTTTATATGCGATAAGTCACATGTTTTACGCGACGGGTGTTTCGGTGGCGTTAAATGCCACAGTCAATATAACCGTTGGCCCAACGTTCAATACGACGGGCGCGGTCCACATGTGACCGCAGCCCTTTGACATTTAATGCTAGAAAAAAACCGTGTGGATAAAGTGGCAGAGTGCACCATTCATGGCGGAAGTGCCAAATATAGTAAAGCTAACTACAGTTCCTCCACTTTTGGTGGAGTTTCCTTAGGCCAATTTGGACAAAACTTCAGTTGGACATAACTTTTGCTAGGGAGAACCTTTTGGAGCGATTTTTTTTTTTTTTTTTGGGTAATTTGAGCATTCCAGAGCCAATGGAGTAGGTTGTAGATCCAATAGAGCAGTTCTTCAGGTACTTTATCAGCGAGGAATCTTGAAGAGCCATCAGGGCTTAGGGATTATGGGAGCTGTATTAGGCTATGGTTTACCATTGGAGGTGAAAATACAGTCATTCCTTACTTTTTTATGTGTTATGAAATCATTTCTACAGATATTTTTTCCTGTTTAGTCTTTCTTCACACTGTATAACCATTTTTTAGCATAATAAGAGCGAGGACATGCCCATTTGGGGGCCTTGGACTAGGCAGATGTAGCCCAGGAGGGGTGAACTACCTTATCATATGTTTTGTTATATTATGTGATTTATATTGCTGTGTTTTTCCAGAGTTAAATATGCTAAACAATAAAAAGAAATAAGCCTCCTACATACAAAAAGACTTAGAAATTTACCAAAAGCACTTTGTTCCAATTGCAAAACATATAAAACAGTTTGCACACATAAGCTTATGGAAAATGAATACCTTGAAAAGCAAACAAGTAGTTTCATTTTCAGATCATTATTGTTTACTTCTATTATTTCTATAGACAGAGTCTGTAAAGGGCCAGGTAGCCTCTGGATCTCATCCTTTCTTTAAAGGTGACATATCTAGTAAAAGCCCCTACAGTCAATCTCTGTAATAGAACTAAGAAGTTCTCACATTTTCAGATTATATTGGTATCAAATCTTAGGTTGAGTTTTGTGCAAAGAAATATTTTACTGTTTTGCAAGTTTTGATGCTTACTAGGTTAAAACTCAAGAGAGATAAAGGAAACTTGGTTAGTGCACAAACTAATCCACAACCAAGAAGGGTTAGAGAACCACCTCGAAGAGCCCTAGTAGCAGCTACAAGCATGTCTTCAAGGGAAGAAGAAGCTCATGAAGAGATGGATCCCAAGGAAGAAGAAAGAATATTTCGGAAAGCTTTCTTGGATATGACTGAAATGGTAAGGATCCTCTATCAAGAAAGAAATGATAGAATTGCTGGAGAAGGGTCTAAAAACCAAAAATAAGGAGAGGATTCCTCAGGAGGAAATAAGGGTAATGATAAGTCAAAGAAATGGAATGGAGGAAATTGTGATCCACCATCTCCATCGTCATCCTCTTCCTCAACATCATCTTCTTCCACTTTGGTAAATTAGTCACATAAGTCGAAAACCACTATTAAAAATACTTTTTTAAAGCTTGATGTCAAATTTGAATTGCCCATGTTTAACGGTGATGTTAATGCAGAGAAATTAGATAACTGGATTAGACGACTGGAGGTCTATTTAAGGATTCAAAATCTGCATGATGATGACACCAAAATACAATTAGCCTCACTAAGGATGGATGGAGCAGCATTGGTTTGGTGGGAAGCCAAAAATAGGGATGAAATCAAGAAACATGGTAAGATTTTTTTATCATGGACTGAGTTTATTACTGCAATCAAGAAACAATTTTATCCTCTTGCTCATCTTCAAAGGCTATAATGAACTAGAAAAACTTTAAACAGCTTAAGGGACAGAATGTGAAAGACTATACCCAGGAATTTACGAGAAAAGAACTCTTACTTGGGTAGATTTACAAAGCCAAGACACTTTGTTAAAGTACATAGGTGGTTTGCACAGTTACCTTAAACACACTATCCTGATGTTTAATCCTATTAGTCTAGACGAAGTTTGTGTACAAGCTACGCATTTAGAGGCTAGAGGGAAAAACACTTTTGATGCACTGAATGAGGGTAGTGATTTTAAAGGCAAAGGAAGAAAAAGGATTGCAAACTCTAAAAAGGAAAAAGGGAAATTCTTTTGCAAGAACTGTTCAAAAACAAGCCACGATGAAGATCACTGTTGGAAGCTTCATCCGGAGCTGAAACCAGAGAAATATAAAAACAAAGACAAAACCAAAGAAAAGAGAAAAAATGTTGCAACTGTTGAATAGGACTTAGGGTCTGAATCAGGTGATGAGACTAAAAATATTGTCATGGTATTAAAGAACATAAAGAGGAAAGAGGTTTTACAAGACACAAATCCCAGTCCTATCTCATTAAACTATCACAAAGAAAATCAAAATTAAAAGAGGAGGATAGAGCTATTTCATGTGAGGATAATCTCAAACCACACAAAGATAGACACACTTTTTGATAGTGGGTCTCAAGCTAATCTCATTTCAGAAGACTTGGTCAAATAACTGAAACTTGAGACAATTCCACATCCAAAGCCTTATCCACTTGGGTGGATATGAAGGGATGCAAACTTACATGTCTCAAAGAAGTGCATCTTGCGCTTCGCCATAACAACTCATTATGTTGATTGGGTTGAACTGGATGTAGTACCGCTTGACATTACAGGTGTTGTGTTGGGTAGTCCATATTTATATGACAGAAATGCAATCTTCCATCACCATGAGAATAAGTATCACTTGTTCAAGGATGGAAAATAGTACATTGTGAGAGCACATAAGAAGAAGCTAGAATCTTCTTTAGTCCATGCAGGGCAATTGAAAAGGCTAGTTAATGCAAGTAAAAATCTAACTTTGTTAATGGTTAAATGATGGTATGTTTCAGTCTGATAACAGTTCGTCTTTGAAAGAAGATGACAATATGTTGCACAAGGTACCTTTGATGTCGATCAGTGTAGAGAACGAAGTGTTGGTGAAAAGCAGTGCAAGAGTCCATGAGATGGAAAGACATGCAAGAAAAGAGGGCACACAGTTCGGAATGGCAGAATGGTATGGCGAGAAAACTTGGTCGGGATTCAGCACAAGTACAGGGCTCTTTCAGCAAAAATTCGCCATGTGGACAGTTGGCAAGGTGAATCTTATTTTCATTCTTCTTTGAAGTTTGACCATTGTAGAAAAAGTATGCTTTCTGCAAATTATAGTTGTTGTTCTGCAAATTTCAAGAATTTGCGTCATGACTCAGTCAATGTTAGCAACGGTCAGTCAGTGAATTCAAGGAACAATTTATCGTTTTATGAGAAGCTCAATTTGATGAAGTCGGGAAGATTTCAGTAGTTCAAATTTGGAAGAGTGGAGAATCAGTCTCCTCATCTTCATTTTCTGTAATCAGAGAGCTTTTGTGGGTCCAAAAGCTTCCCATTTGGGAGGTGTGATCAGGTGATCATGTCCTAAGTGAAGAAAATGCTCAAAATTTTATTTGCTCAAAATTGGTTGAAACCAGAACAATAGGAAAAGCCTCGTCAAAACAATCCTATAGCCATGAACAACACTCAAAACCGATATTGTATGTGAAAGATATTCAAGTTTGAAATTTCACAATTTCAGGAAAAGTCTAGTTTGACCATGTTTGACTTTGAATAAAAAATATTAAAAAAAATAATATTCCAAGGAATATTCCTCAGAATATTCCCTGGAATATTTCATTCGAGCCAATCAATGATAGACAAGTGGCATATTACAGTTGGTCGGTTGATTGACCTTTTATGGGAGTGGCCAATTAGAGGGTACCACGTGGCAAACTCGGAGGCCGCCACGTGGCCCCAAGGCCAAATAAATTTCGTTGTGTAAAATTATTGAGACCCAAAAGGATTTGAACCTGGGTCTGGGTGCTTCCAGCCAAGCGGCCCGACCAGGTGCTCTACGCAGACGAACTTAACATGTAAAGGTCAAAACTTCTATATAAAGTTTGTTGATAATTCATGTGGGGCCGAAAGGGGGCCAGCCCCCTCTACAACATGACCACAACGCGGAACCTTAGCGCTATCCCTGGTGTTTTGTTAAACAGTTGCGGCTTATATGCTATAAGTCACATGTTTTACGTGGCGGGTGTTTCGGTGGCGTTAAATGCCACGGTTAATATAATCGTTGGCCCAATGTTCAATGCGACGGGCGTGGTCCTCATGTGACCGCAGCCCTCTAAAATTTAATGCTAACAGAAAATCACGTGGATAAATTGGTGGAGCACGCCATTCTGGGCAGAAGTGCCAAATATAGTAAAGCTAACTACAGTTCCTCCACTTTTGGTGGAGTTTCCTTAGGCCAATTTGGACAAAACTTCAGTTGGACATAACTTTTGCTAGGGAGAACCTTTTGGAGCGATTTTTTTATTTTATTTTGGTAATTTGAGCATTCCAGAGCCAATGGAGCAGGTTTCAGAGCCAACAGAGTAGTTTTTCAGGTACTTTATCAGCGAGGAAGCTTGAATAGCCATCAGGGCTTAAGGATTGTGGGAGCTATATTGGGCTATGGTTTACCATTGGAGGTGAAACTACAGTCATTCCTTACTATTTTCTATGTTTTGAACTCATTTCTAGCTATTTTTTCCTGTTTAGTATTTCTTCACACTGTATAACTGTTTTTTAGCATAATAAGAGTAAGGACATGCCCATTTGGGGGCCTTGGACCCGGCAGATGTAGCCTAGGAGGGGTGAACTGGCTTATCATATGCTGTGTTATATTATGTGATTTATATTGCTGTGTTTTTCCATAGTTAAATATGCTAAACAGTAAAAAGAAATAAGCCTCCTACATACAAAAAGACTCAGAAATTTACCAAAAGCACTTTGTTCCAATTGAAAAACATATAAAATAGTTTGCACACATAATTTTATGGAAAATGAATACCTTGAACAGCAGACAAGTAGTTTCATTTTCAGATCATTAGTGTTTACTTCTATTATTTCTATAGACAGAGTCTGTAAAAGGCCAGGTAGCCTCTGGATCTCATCCTTTCTTTAAAGGTGAAATATCCAGTAAAAGCCCCTACAGTCAATCTCTGTAATAGAACTAAGAAGTCCACTTCCTTTTTCTAGAACATATAAGAACCTTTTATGATTTCATTCCTTCTTACAACATCAAGGTCATGTTGATCATTATAACTTCCTTCATTATGCTTATTTTTATCATATGAACATCTTCATTACCTTGAAGATTATGTACCTACAAAACTTCAATAAAAAGTACAACCAAATACAAACATACAAAAGCGTGAAGTTAACTATATCATAATCACATTACTATAAAGGAAGAATTTAAAATTTATACATCAAACACCTAAACCTATTTAGGTTCATAACTAGAGGGGGTCATATCTTTTATTTTATAGACTTCAACTTCTTGCTAGAGTTTTGTCACAAACCGTAGAGTACATCAAAAACTCAATCAAGATATTAGTTTCAGTATATCTAGGGCCTCAATATTAATTTTATATATATATGAAAAACTCTACTATGATTCATTTCAAACCCCTAAGATTCCATCTTCGAGACACAAAGCCTTAGACATCAACAATTCAATCAAGTAACAATTTTACGATACATCTACGGTTTCAACATTTTTCAAGATTTACATGTCATATTCTACTAGGATTTGTTGCAAATCCTAGATTTTATCAATAAACTAAAACATATCGAAATCATATCCTAGAATATCAAAGCTTACTAGGATTTTGTTACAAAACCTAGATTTCACAATCTAAAACATGGCCATCAACAATTAAGTTAGCATGTCTAGGACACCTTTTACATCAATATCTACTAGGTAAACTCAGGACTCAAATATCAACAAATATTCAACAATTTTAATTAGACTAGGGTTTTGATGATACTGACGAATATACACCTAGGGTTTTGATCCTAGGACCTCATTTTAGATAATACAAAAGTTTTTCTTATGAATCCTAATTTACCAAACCTTAAGGATCTAGGGGTTCAATACATAACATAGAAATTACCAACAAATCCTAAAGGATTATAGTTTCCATCATAATAGCACCAAAACCATAAAAAAAAAAGAATAGGATTTCCAGACTTCATCAATAACCCTAAGTAGATTAGGGTTTCATAAATATTGACATACCCTTGGGTTAGGGTTTTACAATGAAATTTTTTAGGGTTCCACAAGAATGATAATATAATGAGGGCAGTTTCAATCTAATGATTAATCACCCTAACAAAAATATTTGTGATTCAAAACCCTAGACATAACAATGTCAATAATGTAGAGAAAACTGTAAAATAGAATGGACATACCTTTTTCATGAAGATAACATTATAACAAAGCTTGTAGTTTAGTACATACCTTGAGTTTTTCTTTAACAAACCTTATAGGACATAAAATCTTGAAATATTCCCATTGAAACAGAACTTATTCCATGCTTCAAGTCTATCCTCTGAAACCTCCCCCATAACCCTTGAGTATTCAACAATATTTCCTAACCAAGGAAAATATAAAAGGTTATTAGAATACAATTCAAACAAGTCTTGATGTGCTAGAGGAAACCAAACATGAAAAGATGAAACAAAGAACGAAATACTTATCTTTTTGGTAAAATGGTGGAGGCTCCCTCTTAGCCTAATCTTTTTGAGGGATACCTACAATCCAAAAAAATAATTCAAAAATGTTATAACATGTTAGTACTACAAACTCTAGATATTAAAACATAAATCAAAGCTTTAAAATAGAAGAATATGCAAGGGATAATATCCCTGAGAGTCTATAGAAAACAGGTCTTTGAATTCATATTATTTTTTCTTGTTCTTCTTTGGTGGACCTTAATCAATGACATTTTCAAGTTCTCTTTCTCTCTTCCCATTCCTTGGATTCTCCGATTTTATAATGACCCATTTTATGAAAATTGTAGCTTTCAATCTTTGATAGGTCTAACTTCTTCTTTGGTCCTTTGAACTTCTTGAAGGTTCCCTTCTTGTGATGAGCAGAATATGCGTTTGAGATGTTCTCTTCTTCATCCCCTTTCTTGTTGTTTACTAACAATATCCTGGCTTCTTCTCTGAGTGCATGCATTCCAAATTTGATCAAATGTTGGAGTATCCTTCAAACTGTTGATTCATTTCTTGAGAGGAATCTACGTTGGATATGTATGGAACAAGGTTGTCCTTTATTTCATCCACTATGAGGTTCATGGCCAATATTTCAGTTTCTCAAAAATTTTCTTTCTTTGCTTCATCCGTAGGCTTATTCATTTTTCCTTGAACCCGATCCAAAACTTTGTTCTTTTCAAGGATGAGATCTATCCTCTATTTCCAGGCCCTCTAGTTGAAGGCTCCTTCTAATTTGTTTTCTCTCTTCATTGAGTTTTACGTAGTTCCTGTAGATAGTATATTTCTCTTTTTATATAATCGTTTTTCCTTTAATGACCTTCCTTCAATATTCTATTCTTAAATAGATATTCAGGCTTCCTTTTTCCTTCTTCTTCACCTTAGCTCCGATTCCATGTCAGAAAATAAAAAAGGAAGAAATATTTTCTCTTCTTGATAATTACTTGTGATTTTTTTGAGTTCTTGTTATCTTTCTTACGTTCTTCTTTTATCTTATTTCATCAAGAAATTACCAAAATCAAAACACGAAGATCAAGGACACTAGATGTAGGCACTTAGCTAGGGATAAAACCCATGTATAGGGAAAAACCCAGTCAAAAACTCTTTCTTCAGTGATTCAAATGATATAGACCAAGGACCTAGACCAACATACCTTCCTCCTCCACCAAGTCAACTTTCCAATAAGATACAACAACCTTCAATAGTTTCTTCTTGTCCAACAACTACAACCCAACATCAACCAAAAAATTTTGACCCCAACTTCACCATAATTTTGGCCTCCCAACAACTGCAAAATTTTGACTCTCTAGCAATACCCCAGAAATTTGCATGTTTGGAATAGTGGAGAGAAATTCCAATTTCATGATCAAGATAATGACCTTCTTCTTCTTTATTGGATTCTTCATTCTTGTCCCTTGAATTTCACACCTTTTTCTTAACCAGAAGTTGCAATACAAACTTGACGAGTGAGAGTGAAAAATGAGGTCGAGTAGTTGCCTTTATATAGTGATTCTTCCCTTCTTCCCCTCAATTTAGGCTAACTTTTCCAGCTTGAGGTCGACTTGGTGGAGGAGGCCTAATTGACTTATTTTATAATAAAATAGATTTCTTCTTTGACAAATAAATCCCAAGAAGGGTCTTTTACAATGTGACATGGACAAGGAAACTTGAAAAAAATCCTAGAAGCCTTCAATGGAGGCTTTGACCTAAAAAAATTAACCCAAGCATGAAACCCATGCTTTAATAAGTCAATCTATGTAATAATAAAATATATTTTTCTTTATTTTGATAAATATATTCAAATACAATTATGAAGACTGACACTATGTAATATTCCTAATTAGCAATGGCTAATTGGAATATTCGATTTTGCTCAATTTTGCCTTATACAGTTATTTTATAAATAAAAGGTGAGTGGAGGGGGACATAAATAACTTTAGAAATAAAAGTACACTCCCTAGTAGCACAACGTTTTAACTTCAGTGAACCAAGGGGGGCAAAAGGACCACATAGGGAAGGGGCCCACATGAACACTTGGAGAGACAATGCAGGTTGAGTTGGTAGCATGGGGGCCAAGGAGGTTACGTTGGATGAGAGGCCTAGGGTTTGAGAGAGATAGAGGCCAATGTTATATAAGGAGGAGAGCCTCCTCATTTGGAGCATTCGATGTTATGATATTGAGCTGGTCATTCGAATTCTTGAGTATGTTGGCTGTTTAGCCTGTCTGCAGCACTGTTTAGTGCAACGAGTGTCTCCGTTCGGAGATCTCACCCTTAGCCCTGGGGGACTTTGAGTGCCTGCTCGGGTGAGGTTTTCTCTTCAGTATTTTGGTGGGAGGATCGAGTTTTTTTTTGTGGAGGAGCTTCTCTTCTAGAGACTGCGCAGTCCTGAGAGGGAGGACGCAGTTCACTTGGTGGGGAGTTTGGTTTGATCTTGTTCGGAGGATTCAGGCTTTGAGATTGAGCAAGGGGCAAGCCCTTTCCCATTGGAGATTTTTGGTGGATTTTGAGGCTATATTTTGGAGTGTTCTCTTCAGGGGCAGCACATAGCCTTGAGGGATAGCGTAGATCCCCAAGGAGGTGTTTTTCGAGGGTCGGTTATTTGCGAAAAGCTTTCTGGGCTTGATGAGTAGAGGCTAATTTCAGAGTTTCAACATTTTCTGAGGTGGGGAGCAGCTCCAAATCTTCATGTGATTCCAGCAGTAGCAGCAGCACATCAGTTCTCTGGCAGTTTGGACGCAGATCAGTTTGCAGTCATTTCTCTATCATTCTGAGAGCTTTTCTTCACTTGCCTGGTGCAAGTCTACATGCCATCACTCTGATCACCTATTGTACTCATTTCTATTCTCAGTATAATAAAATGGCTTGGCATTCTATCTATATTTCTTGAGTATCTTCTTATGTCTACATTGCTATTATATGCTTGCACTACTGTTATTTTTATCTATCTGGGCATTACTGTTAGTATACCACTTGGTGTGTTTACCCCATACTCTTAGACAGAGTATGGAAAGGGACAGGTAGCCTCCAGATCTCACCCTCTTTTCAGGGGTGACATATCTAGTAAACGCCCTCCCAGTCCATCTCTGGTTGGAGTTTGTTGTGTTTGAGAGATATCCCTGAAAAGGAATATTACAGTGGTATCAGAGCATATTTTTGGCTCAGCCTGTGGCGCTAGTTTTCTATGACACCAGGGGAGAAGCCCTACATTTGTTATAGAGGCAGGAATTACAGAGATATTGATCGTAGGTTGGAGAACACCTATGGAGAGGGGGACTACGTTCGGGTGGTGGACGCAGAACAGGAGGATCCTGTGATAGACGCAGAGCAGGAGGAGCTTGTGGTAGACACAGAGTAGGGAGAGATGATGGCAGATGACAGTGATGCAAAATAGTTTGGAGAAGCGCTCCTCAGATCAGTACAGGATCTGGTGAGATAGATTGAGGTGATGGGGCAGAGGTTCACCGCTGCGGAGGCTAGATAGCGTGAAACCCCAAGGGGTTTCCAAATTAGTGAGGGATCGGGTGCATCCCACCATTTATCGGAGCATATTTTCACTCAACATGATGCTACCCAGCACCAGGCATCACATGCACCTACATGCTCTACCATGTCCACTTTTCTGGGAGCGGACACAGGGGCAGGAGCCCAGCAGGAGGCAGAGCCTGGCCATATGGGCGATTATTTTGCAGAGTATCAGGCCTATGGGCAGGAGTTCAGAGATTATCTCTCATTCAGAGACTTTTTTCAGCTCCAGTGGGACAGTAGACCCCGTGACCATCATAGAGGGCACTGGCATTATCATGATGGAGATACCCGCCACATAGCTAACAGATTCCACTTGCCTACGTTTGATGGTTCATCAAACAGTTCGGCAAAGTCTTGGGTGGAGAAGCCGAAAATCTATTTCCAACTCAACCAGATGTTAGAGATGGAGGCCATCAAGGTGGCGACATTACATTTGGATGGTGAGGCCCAGGACTGGTGGTTACACTTGGGCATTCCACAGTGACGACATATGCTGAATTCACCTGGAGATTGATAGAGAGATTTGACCAGAGGGATCCGGAACAACACTTTGTTGAGCTGACGAGGCTCAAACAGACCAGGAGCCTAGAGACATACATTGCAGACTTCTTGAGGGTTTCAGTGATGGTGCCAGATCTATCTGCGGCACGGATGATCTACATGTTTGTTGAGGGGTTAGCAGAGCCACTTCAGGGTCTAGTCAGATCTACTAGACCAGCCACACTCCATGATGCTATTAGCAGGACCCGGGATTTACAAGATTCCTTACCTAGGAGCTAGACACCTTACCCCCAGAGACAGGCTTTCCAGCCCAAGGGGAATGATGTGAGGATTCCGCTTCCAAAGGGGAATCTAGGATGGGCACAGATGGATGATGATGCCAAGAGGGAGCTGAAGAAGAAGCGGTTGTGCTTTACCTGTCAGGAGCTGTGGGCACTGGGACATAGATGTGCTGCTGGCAAAGCACATTTTATTGAGGTCTTCTCCGAGAGCAGCAGGGAAGAGGATGAGGAGGATGACGTGAAGGCAGGAGATAGTCATGCAGCACATGATACTTTGCCGCCTCCACCACCAGAAGTAGGTGGTGCGGCTTTTGCACCTACCGGAGGGGCCCTTGCAGCATTGCGAGGAGTTCCCAAGTATTTGACGCTGTGCGTACAGGGGACAGTACGTGGCCAGTGAGTATTAGTTTTGGTTGACAGTGGGGCAACCCACAACTTCATCGATGAACATATGGTTGAGTGGAGAGGTATATAGACAGAGAGCTTCGATGGATTTTCAGTTTTGGTCCCAGGAGATCAGACCATGGTGTGTGCTCGTTATGTTCCAGAGTTGTCAGTGACAATGGGAACCTATACACTGACCGACCACTTTTTCTTGGTCAATATTCCGAACACCAACATGATACTAGGTGTTTAGTGGCTTATCACTCTAGGGAAGGTCATGACAGATTGGAAGGCCCTAGAGATGGAGTGGGATGATGAGAAGACCGGTAGGCATGAGAAGATACGAGGACAACACACATATCTGCCTTAGATTGTTTCAACTCATCGGATGAAGGCAGTCTTCTGGAAGGGAGACATAGAGTGGGTAGTTGAGCTACGTGCATTAGAGGTAGGGACTATAGGACAGACAATGCACCCAGAGATACAGTCCATCCTTGACAGGTATGCCACAGTGTTTGGGGAGATTCTGCCAGGACAGCCACCGGACCGGGGGTTTGAGCACACCATTGAGCTTAAGCAAGGCATACAGGCAATGATTACTACCCCTTATAGGCATCCCAAGGCCTATCGGGATGAGATTGAGAAGGCCATCCAGGAGTTGTTGGCTCTTGGGCACATTCGATTGAGCATGAGTCCTTTTGCTTCTTCCGTGGTGTTGGTGAAGAAGAAGGACGACACATTGAGAATGTGCATTGAATACTGGGCCTTGAACAAGAAGACCCTAAAGAACAGGTACCCCATACCCAGGATCGATGAGTTGATGGATGAGTTGAGAGGAGCACAGTTCTTCTCAAAGATTGATTTGAGATCTGGGTACCATCGGATTCGCGTGAGAGAACAGGACATTCCCAAGACCGCCTTCAGGTGTCACTATGGGCACTTTGAGTTTTTGGTGATGCCCTTTGGGCTAACCAATGCCCTAGTGACATTCCAGTCCTACATGAATTACATATTCCGTAGACACTTGAGGAAGTTTGTGTTGGTGTTCTTTGATGATATCCTCATATACAACAGGACTTGGGAGGAGCATCTCCAACACATTGAGACAGTATTGTGCATTTTGGAGAAGCAGCAGTTCTATGCAAAGCTCTCCAAGTGTGAGCTTGGGTTGACGAAGATGTTGTACTTGGGACACATCATAGGGGTGGATGGAGTGAGATTCCACGAGGGGAAGATCAGGGCCATCAGAGATTGGCCGGAACTGAGGAACGTGACAGAATTTTGGGGATTCATTGGCATTTGTACTTATTATAGGAATTTCGTCAAGAGTTTCTCACAGCTTGCTGCACCCCTGAAAGATCTGACGAGGAAGGGGGCATTCAGTTGGTCGGATACAGCGCAGCGAGCCTTTGATAGGCTCAAGAAGGTGATGAGCAGCTGCCCAGTGCTTGCATTGTTGGATTTTACATAGCCGTTTGTTTTGGAGTGTGATGCGTCGAGAGAGGGGATCAACACATTATTGATGCAGGGAGGTCACCTTATAGCCTTTGAGAGCCAGAAGCTCCTTCCACACGAGAAGTTATATTCTATATACGACAAGGAGATGTTGGCCATCATGCATGCATTCACCAAATTCCGGTAGTATTTAGTGGGTAACAGGTTCAGGGTGAGGATTGATCACAACAACCTCAGGTTCTTTTTGGAGCAGAAACATCTATAGGAGAGGCAAAAGAAGTGGATCAGTAAGATCCAGGCATATGAATTTGACATTGAGTATGTCAAGGGTAAGAAGAACATGGTAGCATATTCCCTTTCACATAGACCATCCACGTTGTCTCTTATGAGATTGGACACAGACCTGAGGGCTCGACTTTTAGTGGAGTACTCCAATGACAGATTTTCATGTGAGGTTCTAGATGGTCAGGTGGGGGATGACAGGTACAGAGTGGTTGATGAGATCATCTACTACAGGGACCAGATCTTCTTGACCGAGGGATCTTAGCTCAAGAAGAAGATACTTCAAGCATCACATGATTCACCATTGGCCGGCCATCAGGGGTTTACCAAAACCTACAGGGCCATTAGAGAGAGGTTCTCATGAAAGGGCCTCAAGGAGGACGTACTCTAGCACAGTAGGGAGTGCGATGTTTGCAAGAGAAACAAGGGGGAGATGAGCCATCCCACAGGAATATTGTAGCCTCTTCCCATTCCAGAGGGGAAATGGGAGAGTATTTCGATGGACTTCATCACAGGGTTGCCCATGGTGCAGGGCAAGGATTGTATCTTTGTCATCGTTGATCGACTGACAAAGTATGCACATTTTTTTTCCATATCCGCACACTACACAACAGCGCAGGTGACCGAGCTGTTCTTCAGAGAGTTTTTCAGGCTACATGGTCTTCCTAAGACCATCATCAGTGACAGGGACAACCACTTCATGGGCGGATTTTGGTAGGAGCTTTTCCGGTTGGTGGGGATGGATTTGACACCGAGTACCAGTTATCACCCACAAGCGGACGGGCAGACGTAGATAGTTAAAAAGTGGTTGGAGGGCTACTTGCGTAACTATATCAGTGGGCAGCAGTGAGAATGGTTGAAGTGGCTACATCTGGGGGAGTACTGCTACAACAACACACATCACATGTCCATTGGTATGTCTCCATTCTACGCTTTGTATGGATATCATTCTTTATCTTTTTTTGATGTGATGTTTGGTGCTAGCAAGGCTCCGAGAGCCAATATTTGGATCCAAGAGAGTCAGGATATTCTTCGAGCTCTCAAGGATAATATGGCTACAACGCAAAACCAGCAGAAGCTATATGCTGACCGGGGTCAGGTGGAGAGACAGTTTGAGGTAGGGGACTTGTTCTACCTACGATTACAACCATACCGACAGTCATCACTGAAGCATAAGGGAGCTGAGAAGCTCAAGCCCTGCTTTTATGGGCCATACAGGGTGATACGCAGGGTTGGATAGGTTGCATATGAGTTGGAGTTGCCCCAAGGCAGCAAGATTCATAACATTTTCCATGTATCATGCTTGAAGAAGGCATTGGGGTATCAAGTGACAGTGACAGATGAGCTACCACCCACGGATGATGACGAGAATTTGGTGTTGCAGCCAGAGGCCATTATTGATACCAAGGAGAGGCAGTTATGGAGCAGGACGGTCTAGGAATTCTTGGTGAGGTGGAAGAATTTTCCGAATGAGGATGCCACTTGGGAGAGCGAGAAAATTTTGTAGCATCCATTACTTTAGTTTCTTGAGGACAATCAACATTTTTCCGGGGGAGACTGTAATATTCCTAATTAGCAATGGCTAATTGGAATATTCGATTTTGCTCAATTTTTCCTTATACAGTTATTTTATAAATAAAAGGTGAGTGGAGGGGGACATAACTCACTTTAGAAATAAAATTACACTCCCTAGTAGCACAATGTTGTAACTTAAGTGAACCAAGGAGGCAAAAGGACCACGTACGGAAGGGGCCCACGTGAACACTTGGAGAGACAGCGCAGGTTGAGTTGGAAGCGTGGGGGCCAAGGAGGCTACGTTGGATGAGAGGCCTAGGGTTTGAGAGAGAGAGAGGCCAACGTTATATAAGGAGGAGAGACTCCTCATTTGGAGCATTCGATGTTATGATATTGAGCTAGTCATTCAACTTCTTGAGCACGCTGGCTGTTTAGCCTATCTGTAGCACTATTTAGTGCATTGAGTGTCTCCGTTCGGAGATATCACCCTCAGCCCCGGGGGAATTCGAGTGCCTGCTCAGGTGAGGTTTTCTCTTCAGTATTTTTATGGGAGGATCTAGTTTTTGTTTGTGGAGGAGCTTCTCTTCTAGAGACTGCACAGTCCTGAGAGGGAGGACGTAGTTCACTTGGTGGGGAGTTTGGTTTGATCTTGTTCAGAGGATTCAGGATTTGAGATTGAGCAAGGGGCAAGCCCTTTCCCATTGGAGATTTTTGGTGGAGTTTGAGGCTGTATTTTGGAGTGTTCTCTTCAGGGGCAGTGCAGAGCCTTGAGGGATAGCGTAGATCCCAAAATAGGTGTTTTTCGGGGGTCGTCTATTTGCGAAAATATTTTTGGGCTTTTATGGGTTTGATGAGTAGAGGCTGATTCCAGAGTTTCAGCATTTTCTGAGGTGGGGAGCAGCCCCAAATATTCATGTGATTCCAGCAGTAGCAGCAGCACAGCAATTCTCCGGCAGTTTGGACGCAGATCAGTTTGCAGCCATTTCTCTATCATTCTGAGAGCTTTTCTTCACTTGCCTGGTGCAAGTCTAGGTGCCATCACTCTGAGCACCTATTGCACTCATTTCTATTCTCAGTATAATAAAATGGCTTGGCATTCTATCTATATTTCTTGAGTATCTGTTTATGTCTACATTGCTATTATATGCTTGCACTACTCTTATTTTTATCTATCTGGGCATTACTGTTAGTATACCACTTGGTGTATTTACCCCATACTCTTAGACAGAGTCTGGAAAGGGCCAAGTAGCTTCTAGATCTCACCCTCTTTTCAGGGGTGACATATCTGGTAAATGCCCTCCCAGTCCATCTCTGGTTAGAGTTTGTTGTGTTTGAGAGATATCCCTGAAAAATGGATATTACACACTAGTTATATTCTTCAACATATCATATAGAAGAATGTTGATCTCAATGGAAGCCAGTAAGAAGAATATGATATTATGAGAAAAGGCCATCATGTTGAGGTAATTATGATATTAATTTTTTGGTATTGGTTATCTGGTTGGTATATGTTTTTTCTACCTAGAAGAATATTGCATAAATCCATAATGGCAGTTGAGGCAAGTGTATTTACAACTGTTTGTTTTGAACTCTATTCAATTACTAAATGGATTGATTGGATGGATTTGGTAATACTTCAACTATTATGTGGTCAATATGTCTATATCATCTTGGGATGGAAAGGTAGCAATACAAAAAGATAACGTGATGTTCATATGATGATGAAGATCATTTTCATGATTAGAAAAATATATTTATAGCTATACTTGAATTGGATAAATATAATGCCTTTGTTGATAGAGGAAAGTGATATGAAAGGTTGATGGCCTGAATTCTATCACAGTTTGGTTCCAGGAAGATGAGAGCTCAATTTGTTGAGATGTGAAGAAAGGGAGGAACCATTCAACTACTCAAACATCTCCATGAAGAACTAGTAGCTGATGTATTATTGAAGACACGATGAGAGAACTTGTGCTTATGACTTAGCAACTAAAATGAAGTAAGGAATATCCTCTATAATTGAAAGGGAGTAATACGTCACCCTTAATTTTGAAAAGGAGAAAGGATATATTCCCTGATCAAGAGGGAATGAGGATATCCTCTCTGGTTAAGAGTGATATGGAAATTATATTCTCTTCTTCATGTGTCATGAACTAGGCCAAGACAAACAACCATATGTCTTGTGAAGGCCATGGAAGGAGAATGGGGTACAAAGTATTGGATAAGAATATGAGACTAATACTCCTTGATGATTGGGAATATAAGATAGGAAGTACTCTTGTAGACCGAACTATTTGAGGATTGGACAAGTATTCAAGACAAGAGTGGTCGAAGAGGACCGATATTCTTTGAGGGTTGAGAATCAAAGACAAGAATAGTCCTAAAAGGGCATACCTGGTGAACATCCAGATGGGGTATGTTCCTTAAGAGGTAATGCGGTGTCTGACATAAAGCCTTGCTATTTTTTCAATGTTCGTTATGATATTGATGTTTAAAGATGGTTTATAAATCCAAATTTTCTTATGAGAATATTTTAGTTTGGGAGTATCCATGTACTGGGTGTACAATTATGAATACCTCCTGAGTTTTAGAAAATGTAACTAGTTTCGGTCTTCATAATTTGTACCATTATCTATTTTATGTAAGATAGGCTATCAGTCAGGGCCAAAAATTCTCACCCTTTGAGAGGAAAACCCGAACAAATTCTTCTTCTTATAGAGATTCCAATTGATGAATACTAAGACCAAGAACCTTGACCTATTTGCCACTCCAAGACCAAGACACAAGTTCTCTTTGACTTCTTCTCCTTTGTGCTCAATTCAACACTCGGTCCACATGCTTGCCTTCTTCTGCACTTCAACTATACTTCATATCTTCGGCCTCTTATTGCATATATGCAATTCTCATTTTCTTTATACACCATAGCACGTGAGAAGTACCATTGATACATTCGTATAGAATGGAGACTAATTATACTATACTTTGGATTGACCTTTTGCTTGACTTGTCCTTCTATGATGATTGTAATAGTCTCATCTTCCCTTGCAACGGATGATCCTTCTTCTCACTTATGTGATAGATATGATCCCTTAAACAACCCAAACCAACTCGTATTTTATTCCTTCCTTCTTCGCTTGGAGAGAGGCTTCCTTTATGTGACTTCATACTACTTACTGTAGTCCTGCTATTTCAGACCTTGAAATTTTTTATCTATGCAATTCTGTGTTGTAATGGAGTATGAAAAACCCTATTTGTAGTTGCCTATCATCATAATAAGATGACATGACAGGAGGATGAGCCGATGTGTCTTTTGTAGAGATTTTTGCATTCCTATTTTGAAGTCGACATGAGGAGGAGAATTTGCTTGGTATTGGAGGGCTAATTGTACTAATCTAAAGACTCATAAAAATTTAATATGCCCAAGAACGGTCATTCATACATGACATAAACTCAAATTGACTTTTATGGCTAGATGAAAAATCCTAAAGGCTTAAAATGGGAAGCATCACTAAAATAAAATTCCTTACTCATGAAACCCATGATACAAGCATTACAATAATAATTTTGTTTTTATTCTTTTCATCAATTACATAAAATTACAATTACACATGTCATTATGAAGACCGAACCTAGTTAATATTCAACACTCCCTCTTAACTAGGGAAGTATTCATAATTGTACTTGGTCATTATCAATATGAAGAATTTCTCATAAGAAGAGTCATATTGTTAACCCATCTATCTAGCATCATATAAACCAACATTGTCACATAGTAAGGCCTTGAATAAAAACTCTATTTGTCCACGATATCTCATCACAATGTTGGCGAGACTAATGATGTATAGACACCCTCATCATTGCCTTTCTTGGAACATACCCCACTCGGGTTCTCAGGGTGTGTTCCACGGGGACTATTCTTGTCTTGGATTCCTAATCCTCAAAGAATATCGTTCCTCAATGACTACTCTTATCTTTTATTCCATAATACATCCTCAAATAGCATTAGATTCAAGATGTTTACCCAATCCACATTTTGTCTTCCCAAGTGAAGACAAGAATGATTTGTCTCTCTCTTCCTCTTAATTAGGGAGTGTATATCTATTCCAATAAAGGAATGTACTCATTTCTATGGAAGGAATGTACCTCCCTCTTGGCTTAGGAATTTCCAAGTTTCTTCCAAGTAATAAACTTTTTTCTCGGCTCCCTCTTAATTAGGGACCTACAACAACTTCACAGGTGGAGATAATGGGGAAACTAGATGCTTGAAGAACTCCTCCTCACGATGTCATGAACTTCTTTTTGTTATTCATGAGTCTTCATTTTTTTTGGGACTTCTTCTTAGGGCACATATCATCCATCACTTTCATCCATGAGTTAGTCATGTCATCATCATAAAGTGATCCATCAATACATATCTAGCCTTCCTTCATGTCATGATACTTTCTTCATGCCATGTTTACTTAATGTAGAAATTTGAATAACTGTTAAATTATTCACCAAGATTATCCTGATCACACACTATTTGAGCTTCATGCATAATACATAACCTCTTCTACTATTTATCATTAATTGCGAAAATATAAAAAATCGCATGCACACATTAAAACCATAAACAATCACACATATAAACACAGTATTTATGGGAAAGCTTAAAGCTGAAAACCCCCAACTATCTATATATTATAATGATAGAGATCATGTAAAAATCATTGTACAAACTCCTCACAAGCTCTCAGTACAATCTCCAATTGTTACACACTACACAAGCTCAGATCATACAAAACACATGCTCCAATCTGCTCCACCTGTTAGCCTGCCTCTACTGCGCAATCCAATATGGATAATACCAAGATCCAGGTTCGAATCCCACTAGTATGTACTGCGCAATCCTCATTGGTATCTCCATCAATGTGTGGTGCAAACTCATGCACCGGTATAGTCACAACTGATAGTCACACTGCTCTTTCACCTACCTCTTCACTGGTCTCCACTGAAACTGTCCATGCACTGAAGTTAACTGATGTATTCTTTAGTTGATTAATGAGTTTATAATTAGTGAATTAATTAATAATTAATTCACACTACTCTCACTAGTGTATCAATCAGTTAGACTAGATACAACTAGCTCAACTATGTTTAACTGAGTTAAACTGAATACAACTCCACTAACTTCCTCAATCAACTCCACCAAACTCTGTCACATGAGTTCTAACTGAAGTCTCCATGCAATAGCTCCACTTAACCCTCGGGAATAGCGTAATTCCTTCTGTCAGCTGCATGTGCCACATCTGTGCACTTAACTGAAGTGCTCCAAGAGGATAAGATAATGTTTAGAGTCCAAATATTATTAAGAGCTAATAATATTCGACATATCTATTTTTAGACTGGCAATCTAAAAATAGATTCTGCCTAGTATGTCTAAAAATAAAAGTCCATCTATTTTTTCCAACTTGACCAACCATCCACAAATAGCATCCTGCAACTTCATAGAACATGATCCATATGTCTAAAAATAGACATAGTCTAAAAATAGACTTTGCGCCAAAAATAGCCTGTGGGCCCACTTAGTGAAGGCGACTTCTTTCCACTAAGCTCATCATCTTGTTGCAATCTCAACACTCCCTCTAAACAAGATATGGATTATCTGCAACCCCTATCCTGCCTCTGTGGTATTCGAATTTGCTCCTGGTGAGCACCTTCGTTAAGATATCAGCATCCTGATCCTCTGTAGGAATGTATGAAAGTAACATGATCTTCCGCTACACACAATCTATGATATGATGATACCGGATGTTAATGTGTTTAGATCTATCATGAAATACTGGATTAACCGAGAGTTTGATGCAACTCTAATTATCACAATAAATCACAGTAGGATCCAAGTGTGAACCGAACAACCCAACCAGGATCTTCCTCATCCATATAACCTCGCATGTAGCCAAACTTTCTGCCATATACTCGGCCTCTGCTGAACTGAGTGCCACGGATCTCTGCTTCCTGCTGTACCAAGAAACTGTTGTCGACCCGATACTGAAAATCCCTCCAGATGTGCTCTTTCTGTCCATTGGGCTCCCTGCCCAATCTGCATCTGTGAAGCCACATAGCTTCACCTCATCTGACTGTCTGTACCACAATCCATATCCCGATGTGCCTCTGAGATCTCTCAATACATGCTTTCCTGCCTTCCAAAAGAGCTTGGTTGGCTTAACCATAGCTTGTGAAATCTGGTTAACAGCATAGTATATATCGGGTCGTGTATTGACCAGATACATAAGCGACCCCACCAACTGTCGATAAACAGTGGCATCCACTACCTCCACTGAAGTAGCATCCTCCTTCCTCCAACCACTAGGAAGAGGAGTATCAACAAGCTTGCAGACATGCATGTTGAAGTTCTCCAGTATCTCCCGGGCATACTTACCCTGAGAAACAAACATTCCATCACTGCGCTGCCAAATTTCCAATCCTAGGAAATAATGAAGGAGGCCCAAGTCCTTCATCTCAAACTCTTTTGCAAGATCCTCCTTGCATGAGAGTATCAACAACTCATCACCTGTCAAAATAAAATCATCTACATAAAGTAAAATGATCAACAACTTACCCTCCACCACAATCTGGTATAGGTTAGGATCCGCGTTACTCTTGGAGAATCCAAGTCCGGTGAAATAACTGTCTATCCGTGTGTACCAACCACGAGGTGCTTGTTTCAACCCATACAGCGCTCTCTTGAGCCTGCACACATGCGACTCGCTGCTGAAGATCTCAAAACCTTCGGGTTGCTCTATGTACACCTCCTCCTCAATCACCCCATTTAGGAACGCAGTCTTCAAATCCATCTGATGAATGTGCCACCCCATCTGCGTTGAGAGAGCAAGAATTGTTCATATGGAAGAATACCTTGCGACAGGTGCAAAGGTCTCCTCATAATCGATCCCCTCTATCTGTGAAAATCCTCGGGCAACAAATCTTGCCTTGTACTTCTCCACACTCCCGTCAGCTGCCTGCTTCACTTTGTAGATCCATCTCGAAACCACCACTGATTTCCCTTCCGGTCTCGGGACAATCTCCCATGCACTGTTTTTGACAATCGAAGCATACTCTTCCACCATGGCATCTACCCATGCGAGATCCTCCATAGCTTCCTCGAAAGAGGATGGCTCTGTCACGATACACTTGCTCATAAGAGCCATGTATCCATTATACCGGTCAGGTGACTTTCTCTGTCTGCGCTGTGATGTAGGTGCTCCTACAACCTTCTCTGCATCTTGAGCCAGTCATTCAGCTTCTGTAGTGCACTTCCGCCCTCTGATGGTTGGCGCTGCATGAGTGGTCTCTTCCACTCCATGAACCTCCTCTTGTGGCTGATCCACATCCTGAGGCTCATCCTTAGGAACTAATAGCTCCTCATCTGCATGCAAGTGTGGCTCCCTCTCAAGCGAACACTTCATGGCTTTCTCCTCCTAAAATTTGATATCCCGTCGCACAACAGTCTTGCGACTATCTAGAAAATACACACGATAGTTGTGAGGCGTATCATTGTACCCCAAAAATATCCCAACCTCTATGGTCAGCTCCAGCTTCTTCCTGGCATCCTCCGTCACATGAATGTAAATAGGTGAACCAAAAATCCTCAAATGGGAAATATCAAGCTTCTTACCAAAAAATGCCTCCTCGGGTGTACTCATGCCAAGTATCCTATGAGGAAAACAGTTCTGCGAATATACTGCAGTATTTCATGCCTCCGCCCATAAGTGAATGGGCAGGCCCTGATCATGCAACATCGCCCATGCAGCACCCGCGATCTTTTTTTTCTTCCGCTCGACAACCCTGTTCTGCTGTGGGTTATGAGGTGCTATGAGCTCTCTTCGAATTCCTTCTGCGCTGCAAAAGTCCTTGAATTCGCCAGAGATGAATTCACCACCATTTTCGCTCCTAAGAGCCTTCACCTGCTTCCCCGATTCCTTCTCAACTAGTGCCTTGAACTCACAGAACTTTGAGTATGTCTCACTCTTCTTCTGCATGAAGAAGATCCAGCACTTACGAGAAAAATCATCAAAAAAGATCACATAATACCTATGCTTTGTTGTCAAAGCTACTGAGAAAGGGCCACACACATCTGTGTGAATTATCTCAAGGATCGTCGTGGCGCGACTATCCTTCTCGTGAAAGGTGGCTTTCACAAATTTTCCCAAGGTACATCCCTTGCACTGATCTGACTGCGCAAGAGTACCCTTAGGAAGCCCAGTAGAAATTTGTTTCAATATCTTCAAAGCTCCATGGTGAAGGTGGCCCAATCTCCAGTGCCACAACTCGCCATCATCCCAGCTCACCACTCCTGCTTTTCCTGCCATTGCTACGCAGCCATCTACCTGCAATTGATAAAGGTTCTTAACTCGAACCCCTATCCTCTGGGTCTCACCAGTTGCCATACTGCGCAGGAAAGCCTTTCCCTCGCTAAAGACAACATCATATCCCTTGTCTTCTAACATCGCCACAAAGATAATATTCTTCTTCAATCCTGAAACATGCATCACTTCCTTCAATACAAAGGGTTTACCAGAATCCCTCTCAAAGGAAATGGTATCGATACCGGTCGCACTGTATCTACCATCATCGCCCATCTCGATGTGCACTCCAAGATCTTTCTCATCCAGATCAGTAAACAAATCTCGATCTCCTGTCATGTGAAAAGACGCACCACTGTCCAGAAACCACACTGAACCCATCACACTTGAGACCAAGCATGCGATCAGCGAAAAATCTAGCTCAAAGCTCAGCTAGAGGAAACAAGGCACTCTCCAGAGCTGAGATCTAGCCACTGCCTTGACCACACTGTTTCCTTGTTATTGGAACCAATTTGTGGCATAATGTCCGTGTTGGTGATAGTGAAAGAACTTCACCTTGGACATGTCCTGCTTCTTGCCTTTCGCACCAGAATGAGAAGCTTTCTTGCGCTTCCCCTTCTTTTCTTTGGCAGCCAAAGCGCAATTCTCTTCATCAGAGTTCCTTGATGAAGATCCGTCCCTGGTACTCTGCCTTATCTCCTCTTGCACAAGATCCGACCAAAGTCGCTCCCATCCTGGCAATTTCTCCCGACCATTGACAGAGTCCTGATAGGAGTGCCAACTCTTCGGAAGCCCAAGAAGAGCCAAGCTCACCAAGTCCTCATCATCAACAGTAACCCCCACACTTCCCAGCTCATCCCTGCATTGGATGAACTTCGTGAGGTACTTGGGCATACTGTCGCCTTTCTCCATATTTATGTTTCTGAGTTTATCCTTGAGTGCCAACTTCCTCTGGTCGCTCTTGCTTTGGAATAAATTTGTCAAGGATTTCCACATCAAGAATGGAGAAGCCTTACCATGAAGTTTGGACACTATGTGATCCTTCACGCCCTCCAAAAGAATCTTTCGACACTTTGATGTCTTCTTTTGCCATGCGTCAAGTACGGCAGCATCAGTAGAAGTAGGCTTTGGGACTTCAGCATCTATGAACTCCTTCAACCCATTGTCATCTAGCACCGCCTCCATCCTGTCCTTCCATGCAATATAATTTGAGCTGCCCTCAAGGGCATACTCCAATCGCAATCCGTTGAAAGACATCTCAACTTCAACACCAAGAAAACAATGCTGCAAATTCGAATTCCACCAGCTCAAAACTCAACCGCTTCAATGTTTTGCAATTGCTCCAATGATCAATACCGCTCTGATACCATGTATAAATTTGAATAACTGTTAAACTATTCACCGAGATTATCCTGATCACACACTATTTGAGCTTCATGCATAATACATAACCTCTTCTACTATTGATCATTAATTGCGGAAATATAAACAATCTCATGCACACATTAAAACCATAAACAATCACACATATAAACACAATATTTATGGGAAATATTAAAGCTGAAAACCCCCAACTATCTATATATTATAATGATAGAGATCATGTAACAATCATTGTACAAACTCCTCACAAGCTCTGAGTACAATCTCCAATTGTTACACACTACACAAGCTCAGATCATACAAAACACATGCTCCAATCCGCTCCACCTGTTAGCCTGCCTCTACTGCGCAATCCAATATGGATAATCATGAGATCCAGGTTCGAATCCCACCAGTATGTACTGTGCAATCCTCATTGGCATCTCCATCAATGTGTGTGCAAATCTCATGCACCAGTATAGTCACAACTGATAGTCACACTTGCTCTTTCACCTACCTCTCCACTGGTCTCCACTGAAACTGTCCATGCACTGCAGTTAACTGATGTATTGTTTAGTTGATTTATGAGTTAATAATTAGTGAATTAATTAATAATTAATTCACACCACTCATCACTAGTGTATTTATCAGTTAGACTAAATACAACTAGTTCAACTAAGTTAAACCGAACACAACTCCATCAACTGTCTCATCAACTCCACCAAACTGTGCCACATGAGTTCTAACCCAGAATTGAGGTAGGAGGTCGCTCCATAACGCTCGAATAGCATGTTCTTCATCAGTACATGTGTTCCCTTACGTACTTAATTGAAGTGCTCCAAGAGGATAAGATAATGTTTAGAGTCCAAATATTATTAAGAGCTAATAATATTCAACATATCTATTTTTAGACTGGCAATCTAAAAATAGATTCCACCCAGTATGTCTAAAAAATATGACCATCTATTTTTTCCGACTTGACCAACCATCCACAAATAGCATCCTGAAACTTCATAGAACATGATCCATATGTCTAAAAATAGACTTTGCGCCAAAAATAGCCTGCGGGCCCACTTAGTGAAGGCGACTTCTTTCCACTAAGCTCATCATCTTGTTGCAATCTCAACACTTAAGAAAATTTCATCCTACTACATGTGCATCGATGGTGGAAGTCATCCATAGATATTCACTTGGAAGCTCTACATAAACCCATCAAGATTAAAAATAAATGAACGAACATTAAAATCAACATTACCTTTGTGATGGTCTCTCATCATAACATATTCTAGTTTGCATCAACATCTGCATACATATCGACACATATCCCAAAGATATATATTGTTAAGGGTCTCTTTCTTTTTCAGACTCCATCAGAGTCTTCATATCTTCCATGGAGATACCCTAGTCAAATATTCTTGGTATTTCAGATGTTTATTTCCTTTATCATGGTTTCATATTCCACTATATATTCCTTCCTTTCTTCATACATTTTATTCCCATGAGCTTCCAATAATTCATATGGGTACATATTATGTTTATTTCATCTAGTGAATGTTTGACCCATGCATTTCTGCATCCCTTTGAGGGAGGATATCCTTCCTTTTGATTATTCTCTCAAGATAGAGCATTGATCCATGTTAGCTACAACCATATGACATGACTTCCATAATATCAAATGTAAGAATAAATACCTCATTTTTCCTTTGGGTCATCCTCCTTGAATGAAAGTGCTTCAATCCCTTGATTTGCTTCACCTTTATGTCATCATACCATCATCCCATCAATTCCACAAGTTTGGAAATCTTGATGAAACAATTTATTTTCCTCATGATCAATGAACCTTTCAATGAAGATTCCATCAAAGAATCTTAATGATCTAAAGTATCCCCATCAATAGATGTATGATTGACCTAGTACTAGATGACCTTACCACTTACATTCCCAATGAGATTCCTAAGAGCTTTATCCTTGACTTCCATATATTCTAACCATCTTTCATGCTTCTCTATGATGATTTCATGAGATCTTGCTTTCAATGCTTCTATGATGCCTTGATGCATCCAATTTAGTGAATTATGATAGCCATATCTTACAACATAAGACTTAGGAAATTGAAAAGAACGTAGGTGAGGAAGACTATCTCAGTAATAGGGATCACTTACTTCCTCTTTCTTGGAATTCTTATTTCAATTTCCTCTACTTCTATTGTGATATGGGATTCTTCTCTTCCTCTTTTGTTGTCCTTCTTATCCTTAGGAAAATATCTTTTGTAGTTTCCATATTCTTGATACCCATAGCACTGAATTTTAGACATGTCCCTTTCCTTTTTCCAAGAACCAGACTTTCCAAATTTTCCCTTTCTTATTTTCATTGCAGCATAAGCTTGATTTCTCTCACCTGCTTCCACATCATATTTGGCCTTTAGTCTAGATTCTTCAATCTTGCATAGTGACCGTAGATCCTGGAATGGAGTAGCTTGTTTCTTCTCTTAAATAATTAAAGTAAAATTACCCCACTCCTTTGGTAGTACATTTAATACAATTGTAGTCATTTACATATCAGACATGACTTCTTCTAGATCTTGTAGTTGAGCTCAGATCTCAGATATCCTCATAAAGTATGAGGTTATTCCATCTTCCTTTGAAATATTCATCGTGTATATTTCTTTCCTTAATGATATGGATTCTCCAACAGTGCTTACAGAGTACAACTATACCAGTTTTTCATAGATTTATTTTGAAGTTTCAAGTTTAGATATAAATGGGACGAGGGGATCCTTGATGAATTCTATGAGAATAATTTGAGCCCTAACTTCCCCTTTCATATATTTGGAAAAATATTGAGCATATTCGTCTCTTGGTTTATTTTAGATACTTTGATATGTTCCATAACCTCATTTTCAATGAGATTCAGATCTGTCCTTTTCTTCCATGCAATATAGTTTGAAGCCCCAACCAATTTGTTGCTTTCCTTGCAAAATGACATTTGACAGATTTAGATGTGGAAACAAATATTCTTACTTGATAGGATTATCCTTCTTCTTGTTGCTTCATTGATGTTGATGATGATATAAAGGATACAAAACTTCTCCTTGATGAAGGTAGTTTTCTTCAAGAATAATCCTTGATCCCACAAAGAGTGAGATGATACTGCATTTTGATCTAGCTTCCTTTGGATGAATAGTATTCAAAACAATTTAACTTGAGTAGATGTAGAGTTTTGGCCTTCTCCTTCTTGATGATGATCCCAATACTTCTTTGTATACTTCTTTGATGTAGGGTTATGTTGCTTCCTTTAACTTTAAAAAGATATTCTCTTTGATGCCTTCCTTGAGATTTGATCCTTGAGTGTCCCTTGATAAGATTCCCTTCCTTGACTTAGTCACCTTAGTTATGATACCATGTTGAGAAATATAGGGCATATAAATTATGTGATTTCTCTTCTATTAGTAACTGCTTGTGAGTGAGTTTTACTTCTTTATATTAGGATCTTCTTTTAATTAGGTTATTAGTGTTTTTATTCATAAAAAAAATACCAATGCATAAACCATAAAAAGACAAGAAATACATAATATAGGGTATCATCCAGGGCCAAAAAATCTCACTCTTTGAGAGGAAAACCTGAAAAAATTCTTATTCTTATAGAGATTCCAATTGAAAAATACCAAGACCAAGACCCTTGACCTATTTTCCACTCCAAGACCAAGACACAATTTCTCTTCCACTTCTCCTTTGTGCTCAAGTTAACACTCAATCCACATGTTTTCCTTCTTCTTCACTTCAACTATACTTAATATCTTAGACCTCTTGTTTCTGATCTTAAATTGTAGGTTTCTTTAGATTCCATAGCACATGATAAGTACCCTTGATACCTTCGTATAAAATGGGGGATACTTATACTATACTTTGGCTTGACCTCTTGCTTTACTTGTCCTTCTATGATGATCGTAATAGTCTCAGATTCCCTTGAAACACATGATCCTTCTTCTCGCTTATGTTATATATATCAGCCCTTAAACAATCAAAACCAACTCATATTTTATTCCTTCCTTCTTTTCTTGGAGAGACGCTTCCTTTGTGTGACTACGCACTACTTACTGTAGTCCTGCTATTTCAGACCTTCAATGAATTTATCTCTACAATCTGCAAAGTAATGGAGTATGAATAACCCTATTTATAGTTGTATGTCATCATAATAAGCTGACATGACAAGAGGATAAGCCGACGTGTCTTTTGTAGAGATTTTATTATTCCTTTTTTTAAGCCAACATGAGGAGACTTTGCTTGGTCTTGGAGGGCTAATTATACTTGTTGGGAATCACGATTTTCATTATACAAAAATCCGCAGGTGTTATTCAATGATCACAATCACTAGAGATAAGGATCCATGAGAGTGTTGTCTAGGTAAATCTGCTCTGAAGACAGAGGTGATCCCTCTAGCCCTAGGGCGAGTCTAGAAACTACGAGAACATACTAACATCTACCTTCCTAGATTGTAAATGAAATTCAGAGCGAGGAAGATGACCTACCTTGTTCTGATGCTATGTTGTCATCTTCCATCGAAGCTTATTGATCTGTCACACTCCTCAAGCTCAATGCACGCTGCTACCAACATTCGATTATCTATACAGACAGTCAAGACACCACGACAAGCATAAAATCATGAAAAACATAAAAAAAAAATTACAAAATATCTAACTGATCAAGGAATGCTAGAAATATCATTATAAATTTAAACAAGAGTGGAAGACAAACATCAGTTGCATTTTATTATGATAAAGACAAGGGGAGTTTACTACTATGCCTTGATGTTGAGGCTCTCCTTCGGCAGGTCTGTATCCAAGCACGTTTGCAACACCCCCATACACAAACGTCTACGATCTCACTATGTTCTTAACACAAAAACAATCACACTCTACACTATTCTCCCGAAGCTATAATTGCTTCTCCTCTCTAGTGAACTAAGGCAGTAGAGGTGAAAGAGGTCTCCTTATTTAAAAATGGAGGAGGAGGTTATGGGCCCTAAAATAATGGGAAAAGAGATTACCCTTTGGAGTAGTTCCTATTTCTTGGGAACAAGAAGCCCAAAGGGAAATTCCTTGGCCATATCTTTAAAACAAACTTCCAGCTCGCTGCCTTGTGAAGCTTCTAGTCACAGAAGCTTTGTTTCTATTTTAAAAAATTTCCAAAAGAGGATCGATGAAGGTATGACATTAAGATAGAGCATTGATCGGTGCAGGTCTTAGTGAAAATATCGACTATCAGCGTAGGTCAGACACTGAGAAAAAGCACCAACCTTGAAAACTAAGTTTTTATAGGGATCTTCCATAAAAAATTTAAAGGGAGATGATTTGGTAGACAAAGTGTGGTTCAGGGGTATGTATTACGTGCTTGGAAAGTACACAAGGGTCACTGTATGGGTCCTCTAGGATCAAGGAATGGGGAGTGTAGGGACAATGACAAATTTTTGTGCAACATATGCCCCCTAAAGTATGAAGTCCGAACACAAGTGAAGGGTGAAATGCTTTACAATTACATGTAAGGAAACAGATGTTGCCATCAGGAGACCTGCAAATCAAGCATAGATACATATACATAACTGGAATCTCTGATGAAAATACATGAATCGATGGTATAGACGCAGCTATCCATCAAGAAGAGGATCATGTGAATGGATCCTCGGCATGGATGCAGCGATTCGAATGAAGGGATCATATGAAATAGATCCATGGCATGGGCACATCGATCCGTATAGAGAGGATCAAAACAAGAGGACCCACGGTATAGTCGCAGCCATACGTCTAAAGAATCATGTATATAATCATGAATGACTCATCACTCCTCGCAACCTGGACTTTTGTGATCGAAGCCCAGGGTCTTGTGCTCCATTACTACCTGATAAAAGTACAAATTCCAAAATGTGAATAGACGTGCTGAAGTCGAACATGCTAGAAAATCACTTGATTACCGGTCAATGATGAGAACCGTTAACAAGCGTGAGAGAAACCACTCATAATTTCAATGGCTCTCAAGGTACTATCAGTACAACACCCGTGAAATCACTCGATCGAGGGCGAATGATGAGAACCAATCGTTGAGTGCGAATAAATTTCCATTAGGGCATGAAAGCTCTAAGGTACCAGAAAGGAGTCTCTAGATCGACTTCTCGGATAATGAGCTAAATTTGACAGGAAGCGAACCATCAAAGGAGTGTCATAATGAATCCCACATCATCAACAAGAAACAAAGAATTTGATATGAGTGTTAATCAAGACTGAAACAAGGAATGTACAAACTGTAGAAGGATTTTCTCTTGAACATATCGGCGACACAACTCTGGAATTTGGTAGCATTTGACTTAATAGGATCAGAGTTCATGTTGAAAATATTGGTAATCGAATGAGAGGCAAACATATTTCCCAAACCCATGGAGGCAAAGTGACAGAATGAATATATCCCAACCTGTCATGAATTGCAAATAAGTGTCATGTTCAAGAGTGACATACTACCGACACAACTGATGAGTAACTTCCATTTTCCCCCACCATTTCTGGCGAGTACCTCTTTATTTTTACACAAGCTTGAAGAGGATAGTATATTCTTGTCATATAATTTCATCCTTCAGACAAATCCATCCTAGTACATTTTACGAGCCCTAGGAAGGAGGAACTCGGTAACGTCATGGTGACGATTTCCGATGTCATTTAGGTTTTAATGATTTTTACAAAGGAATAAATAGACATATTTTCATGTTTAGAGAGTTTTAAAAGAAGCAGTAAATAAAACTCCAGCGGGTCCCTTTTTGTAGGTAATCTCAAAGATTCGAAAAGGTAGAAAAAAATATCTGAGAGAACCTCTTAGTCGCGATAGGCTAAGGTATTCCTTTTTCGTAAATAATCTGTCCTAGCCCGAAAAAGGGGTAAATGTATACTAGGAAGATGACATTTCACAACATTTAATGAGTTCAAAATGACAAGAGTCTTGGAAATCTTTTCAATTTTGAGAGTCAGAAAAGAGATGAAATTTGACTCCTCCTAGAGGAAAGAGTGGCATTAAGGGTAGCAACTGGTTCCGATGATGGTGGAACTGCTCAAAACAAGTAAAGGTCAAGAGGCTGGCTAACAAGACCACTCATTGCATTCATTCCTCGGGAATAGGTAAAACAATCAAGTGATGACATATGATCGGCTGAGAATATGGTAATGATGGAATGAGAAAACCAAGGCTCATATGGAAAAACAGGCTGATAAAATGGAAATCATGAGAGGTAAAATAATACTGGTTTCATTTTTACACAAGCTTATGTTGTGTAGGTAAATCCCTTCTACGAACAAAGATGATCCCTCTAGCCCTAGGGTGGGTCTAGCAGTAAGAGGACATGGTAATGTGTTGGTTCCTAGTTAATGAATGAAAAGAGTTAGGATAGATTGTCCTACTTGTAGTCCATTGCGGTTGTTGTAGTTGCAGCGAAGATCTCCTAATCCTTGTCCTGATCTGTCGCAATCTTCTAGCAATGGTATTCGGATGTTTGCACAAATATCAAAGGACAAAAGCAGAATAGATAACAATAATTGCATTCATAACTAGCTAATCAATCAAGGAATATTAAACGTATTGCGTGAAATAAATCACATTAACACAAGACGAGAACCAAAACATCAGTCACGTGTATATTAAGAATAAGAAAGAGATTACAACCAGAGCCTTGACGTTGCATCCTCCTTTAGCAGGTCCAATCGAAGTGCATCTTGAGCATTCATCAGGGAATTTGGATGTAGCGAGGAAAAATATTAAGCTCTCTCTTGACAAGGGCCTCTCTCTCTACTCTATCTCACCAAGACATTCAACAATTCCTCTTTAGCTATTTAGCTACAATCATTCAGCTAGCTCTATCAATGTGAGATAGGTTTATTTATAGAGGGAGAGGAGGAGGTTGGGATCCCTCAAATGGTGGAAGGGATGCCTTATCCTTTGAGAGGTTCCCCCAAAAGGTGGAAACAAGAGGCCAAATGAAGGTGTTCATGGCTATACAGTCGAACAACCCAAGCTAACTCTCTCACGAAGCAGTTAACATGGAAACTTCGGCTCTATATTTAAAAAACATTCCAAAAATAGCTCGACATGGGTAGCTCACTAGGACAGAGCACCAAAGGGCATGGGGCCCAGTGTTAATTTCCTTCATTGGCACGAGGGCATAACGGTCTACCAGCAGCAACCCAAAAACATGTGTTTATGATGGTCTGCTCAGGGAAAATTTAACAGAGGAAATGTTCTCCTCATGGAAAGGGATGAAATAATACTCTTTGCAAGGCATGAAACTTTATATAAGTGACACAAATGGTCCTCAAATGTATAGGACGGGGATTGCAGGGACGGTGACAAAATGTTTTGTAACATATGCCCCCTAAAGCATGAGGTCCGAGAGAAAGGGAGCAGTGAAACTCTTTACGAGAACACGTTTGAACCAAAAACTACTGTCGGAAGACCTGCAAGTACAAATACAAATGATATCTTTGATACATGAACATGTGGTATGGGCGCAACCATCCATAATAGAGTACATAGAAACTGAGATCCAAGGTATGGACGCAGCCATCCAGCAATAAGGATCAACAAATAGACTCAAGTATGGTCGTAGCTATCCAATCAAAAGAGCCATGCATAGAGTCATGATAAATCAAAATATCCCATAACTTGGATCTTATCAGACAAAAACTAGGGTCTCGTGCTCCATCCATTCCTGAACAAGTACAAATTTAAGCATGGGAATATGTGATCTGAAGTCGAACATGCAAGAAAGTCACCCGATTACCAGCCAATGATGAAAGTTGTTAACAGGAACGAGAGAAACCACCAATAATGACAATGGCTCTCAAGGTACAACTGGTACAATCCACGGAATGTGAACAGTGATCTGGTGTTGAACACCTGTAGAGTCACTCGATCAAAGGCCAATGATGTGGACCTGTCGTCAAATGCGAAGAACTTGCCATTGAGGCATGCAAGCTCCAAGGTACCAGAAGGGAGTCTCTAAGTCAACTTCCTAGATAATGAGCTGAAGTCGAAAGGAAGTGACCAGGTCGAAGGAGGGCCATAATGTTTCCCACATCATCTACACGAGACAAAGGAACATGATGATAGTGAATTAGGACTAAATAGAGAATCAGAGGGAGGTTGAAAACTACAATCGGAAAATTCTCTTGAACATATCAGCGACACGAATCTAGATTTGGTAGTATTTGACATCAAGGGATCTGAGGTCATGATGACGTGGAAAAGAGTATATGAGAGGTAAAAACATATTACCCAAACCCATGGAGGAAAATATGATGAAATGAGATGTCCCCATCCTGACACAAATCCAAATGAGTGTCATGTTCAAGAGTGACATACTGCCGACACAACTGAGAACTGGTTCCATTCCCCCCCACCATTGCTGGCGAGTACCCCAATTATTTTTAGAAAACAAGCTTTAAAGGGGATAACATATGCTTGTCATGTAAGTTTTTCCTTTGGACAAATCCATCCTAGTACATTTTACGAGCCCTAGGAAGGAGGAACTCGGTGAACGTCATGATGACGATTTCTGATGTCATTTAGGGTTTAACGAGTCTGAAAAAGGAAGAACTCGACATCTTTTCATTTTCAGAGAGTTTGAAAAGAATCGGAAAAGAAAAATCCAATAGTCCCTTTTCATAGATAGTCTCATAGATCCAAAATGGTAGAAAACTGTGTCTGAGAGAACCTCTTAGTCGCGATAGGCTAAGGTATTCCTTTTTCGTAAATAATCCATCCTAGCCCGAAAAAGGGGTAAACGTATACTAGGTAGATATCGTTTCGCAACCTTTAACGAGTTTAAAATGACAAGAGTATTGAAAATATTTTCATGTTTAGAGAGTCAAAAAAGAGTTGAAACATGACTCCAACAGTGACTTTTTCGTGTTTTTACCGAGTCCGAAAAATTATAAAATACAACTCGCTACTTTATCGTCGTTACTTTAAAAACCTGTCGCTACAAAAGAGACAAACGTAAAACCCATTTCTTGAGATAACATAGTGAAATAATCGAAAAAATATGATTTAAAACTTAATTAGGGTTTTGAAAAGTATTAATATGCCAAAAATGGTAAAAAATAAGTTACTTTTCACTTTAACTCTTTGTGAGCAATTGTTACCCTTTCTGCACTGTGATTTTGTGGCAACAATAGTGGGAAATCTGGAAGACCAATCTCAAATTCATCAGTTCCAGGTAAGAGCCAACATCCTTTCCCGCATTTTGATTATATTTTCATTACCTGCAACCCCAAATTTGGAAATCTATGGGGGGAATTTCAAAAACTAGGGCGCAGCGGTTGGCGCAAGTATTGGGCATGGACCCGTGCCAATCGTCCTAAAATCTGAACTAGGGCATGCTAGTTGGCGCGACTATTTCCAAAATAGTCGCACCAACCGCAACAGTCAATATTATCTTGTAACTGTAGACAAGGAGGCCCAAATTAATGTTTTATAAGATTGGAATTTGGCTAATTATAGTCATATGAATGTTTTTGCAGGTGTGAAGCGGCAAAATGGTGATTTAATGGAAAGAATGAGAACACAGTGAAGAAGATGAACTTACCATGGAAAATGAAAGATGCATGGAAGCTCTTAGAGATTTAGGGCTCAAGAAATTCTTTATGACATTGTGCCTCAGAGCTCAACCGGCGCTGTTGTAGTACTTGATCAGTGTTTGGGACGTTGATTAGGAAAAGTTCATTATTCAGGACCAAGAACTTGAGATTGAAGTTTTAGATGTTTATTTCATAACCGGACTGTCACGGAGAGGGGCAATACCAATCATGACTGACACTTGGCCCTTAATGGAGAACATGAGTATGGTGATTGACAGGGTGTGCCCAGGGGTAAGGAAAGGATCAGGAAGCGGAAAAGTGGATATCCAAACTATTTCATACTTGGAACTAAAGGTAGTGTTGCACACCATCACACGAGCTGCAATATCGCAGGCACCGCATGAGGCCACAAAGACATAGCTACTTCTTGTTGTAGATTGCATGGCACCGACCCTCTACAAATGGGCAGAGCCAGTGACAATCAACATGAAGCGTTAACTAAAAAATTGTAAGAAAAACACGTTGAAGTAGTTTGGTTATAGATCCATTCTGGTATCATTAATCTTGGAATGACTACCAATATTTCAGTGACAGGAGGTGATAGTTCTGACACCACCAACACAGGAGCCACAGATGGCCCATTGGGTTGTGTTGATGCCAAGGGCAGGGGGCGGTCAACAGATGTCCTGGAGACCAGAGTTCTTTAAGTGATCCAGATTTATATAGGAACACAACATAATACACATGTAACCATAAATACAAATGTGCAGTGGAAATAACACTTCATTTCATTAATATCAAAGAATTGAAATTTTCTTACAAACATAATAGAAATAAACTAGCTAGGGCACTGGTAGCTTATCTCTTAGAAGAGTTAGAATGAGGATAAAGGGCCTATTTATTATTTAGAAGCAATGGAAAACCCTGAACATCCAAAACCCTAACCCTAGGAGATGAAGTGCCAAAACTATGGGCCCCGTTTGGGTAAATTGGTGTTTCAACTTCCTAGGGACGTAAATTTAGCATACGATCTCTGTTTGATGTGCACCATACCTTGTTATAAATATCTATCCAAGGACTACAACTTTGGATGCAAGAAAGATAATTGATGTTGCTCTTGGTTTTCCCAAAAAACGTTGTTTAGGTCCTCAAAACGGCTCCGGAAGTTTAGGACCCAAAAAACTTCCAAATATAGTAATTTGTGCCGAAACTGAAAAAATAAAAGGGATAATGGTGGGGCCCCAAGTGGAATAGGTGGGTGGCCACCAATACCCACCTAGATCATTCCTCCCCCATTAGGAAGCAATGGTCCCCATTGCATTGATTTCCTCCATGAGATAAGGAAACTTTTCTGAACTTGGTCCCTGGTGAACCACTTGCCTTGGTGCAGGAGTTGGCAAGCTTTGAAAACCCAATACAGTTGGATATTCTGTTGGTGAGTGTTATTGAATTTCATGTCCATGATACAATATGTGGTGGCCTATTCCATGCAGTCCGAGTTTAACTCTGTTGTTGTGAGTTGTTCTGCAATGTCAGAGGTGTCCAGTAGAGGTGGGAAATAGGGACGAAGGCGGTCCACATTGAATACTGGGTGCAAACCAAGGAATGGTGGAATACTGAGCTCAAAGGAATTGTTCCCTATAGCCTTTGTGATGGTGTACGAACCATATCGGAGTGGGCGAAACTTGTGGTGGGGTCCAATGAGGCGCTCCTTCTGCAAATGTAGCCACACTTTGTTTCCCACCTAGAAGTTGTGTGGTACCCGATATTGGCCATGTCGTTGCTTGTAATTAGCATTGGCTTTGTCCAATATGTTATGAAATTGTTGGAAGATGTGTTGAATGTGCTCGATGAAGTTGTTTTCTTTGTCAACTTCATACTGGAAATGAGCCAAATCAGCTTAAGTAACCGTAAATGGCATGGCTACGTTAATGGGACATAGTGGCTGGAATCCCAAGCCCACCTGAAAGGCGCTGTGGCCGGTTGAGGTGTGGAGAGATTGATTATAACTGTGTTGTACATAGGGGAGGCTCTCATCCCATGTGCATGGATTATTTGAATTTTACATGCGTAGAATGTGTACAATCATCCTGTTGACGACCTATGTCTGGCCATCAGTTTGGGGATGGAAAGCTATGGACTTGGTGAGCTTGGTGTCTAACATTGACCGGAGGCTGGACCAAAATGCGCTGAGAAACCTGTTGTCATGATCTGATATGATAGACTATGGGATCCCAAAGTGCACCCACACTAGTTCAAATAAGAGTTTAGCAGTAGCTTTTGCTATGATATTCTTCTTGCAGGCCGCCATAATGGCCATGTTCAAGAATCTGTCAACGACCACAAAAACAGAGTCGTTTCCATGCTTATTAGAAGGAAGGCCTGACATGTAATCCATGGAGATGGATTCCCAAAGTCGACTAGGGGTAGGTAGTGGAGTATATAGGCCTTGCTTCTTGATGGTTGGTTTGGCAATGGCGCAAGCAGTGCAAGATCTGATGTACTTCCCGACATCCTGTCGAAGGTTCGACCAATAGAAATACTTTTGTAGTACTGCCACTACTTTCTTGACCCTAAAATTCCCAATGACTCGACTGTAGTGTTCTTCCCATATCATCTTTGCACGCTCGCTTGAAGGAACACAAAGGTGTCCCAGGTTACATAACGGTGCTTGGAGGTGAAAGTTTGGAACTTGGATACCCCCCAAGAGTGCCTTATATGTGTGGCCAAACTCTGGATCGCTCTTGTAGAGAAGCAGCCAATCAGAATTCTCGTGCCCACAAGAGTTGAGAATGTTGGTTAGTGCTACGGTCAGTGGTCGGCTGAGGCAGTCTGCAAAATTATTGGTGCTACCCTTCTTATACTTGATGTTCAAATGAAACTATTGCAGATATGTGGACCACTTCTGATGGCAATCGTTCTGCAAATTTCCTTGTGTCTGTATGAACTGCAGGGGTCGGTGGTCTGTGTGGATGATTGTTTCCTTCCCCGAAAAGTAATGCTTCCATTGTCCACAAGCTTGCACAATGGAGTACATTTCTTTTTCATAAGTGGGATACTTTCGAACTGTGTCGGACAATGTCTCACTGTGATATGCCATTGGATGCCCCTGTTGAGTAAGAACTGCCCCAATAGCATAGTCAGAGGCATCTGTCTCGATCTCAAATGATTGTTGCAAGTCTAGTAATGTGAGCACTGGGGCAGAACATAGGTGATGTTTGAATTCTATGAACACCTTTTGTTGAGATTCCAACCAAAATAAATTTTCTCTCGCTCCTCCCTTCGTGAATTGACTCAAGTGCCAAGTGATATGAGAGAATCCCAACACGAACCTGCAGTAGAAATTAGCAAGACCCAGAAAGCTGCGAAGCTCTGTTAGAGTGGTTGGGGCTGGCCAATCTCGAATTACTTGGATCTTGGTTGGATCCACATGCATCCCCCTTTCATCAACAATGTATCCCAAATATTGAACCTGGGTCATGCCAAAAGTGCACTTCTCAAAATTGGCACACAACTTGGGTTGCTGTAGTGTTTGGAGGACTTGTCGGATGTGGTGGAGGTGCTCTTCCCAAGTCTGGTTGAAGATCAGAATGTCATCCAAGTACACCACTACAAATGAGTTGGAGAATGGCCTCAAGATGTCATCCATCAACCTCATGAAGGTTTCAGGAGCATTAATCAACACGAAAGTCATGACCAACCATTTGAAAAGGCTCTCCTTGGCTTTGAAGGCAGTTTTCCACACATCGGAGGGTTCGATGGGTACCTGGTGATACCCAGACTTCAAGTCAATCTTGCTAAAATATTTAACCCCTTTGAGTTGGTCTAGAAGGTCATCAATCTGTGGGATAGGGTACTTATTCCAGACTGTGATCTTGTTCAGCGCCCAATAGTCAATACAAAGTCTCCAAGTCCCATCCATCTTCTATACAAACATGATCGGGCTCCCACAGGGTGATGAACTTGGCTGAATGTGACCTTTCTGCAGAAGCTCCTAAATCTGCCTCTTGATTTCATCGTTCTCCAGAATAGAGCGTTGATAGATCAGTTTGTTGGGTAGTAATTCACCTGGGGTAAGATCAATGGGGTCTTGACTTGACAGTGCAGAGGAACCCCTGTGGGTGAGGTGAAAATGTCCTCGTACTCCTCCAAAACCTTGTCCATTTTTTTTGTCGTGTAGAGGAGCCATGTCTAGAGGTCGTGGCCACAGTCTTCTTCTTTCCCTGGGGGTAGATCATCAGGAAAACAAATTTCCTGGTTTGGGAAATGAGCTTACTACATTATTTTGCAGTAACCAAAGAGATAGTGGTAGGCGGTGGTACCTTTGGTATCCTGTACAACTTATTTCCCAAGGTAACAATAACAACGCGAGGTCATGACTCATACACAGCATGTCGCTTCCATAAGTATGATTGGCTTAATAATACATCAAAAGCATCAAGAGGATCAATGTCATATAATACCTCATCCATGAAGGGCTTGATGATATAGGGAAGGCGGCACTATTGCCTGACACGGAGATCTCGTCCTTGGTGAAGCCACCCGATGGTGTATGGTTGTGGGTGCGTTGTGGTTGGCAAGCCCAACTGCTTCATGATATCTGCTGAAATGAGGTTGTTTTGGCTCCCATTGTCGACAATGAACTATAATGGGGAACCCTTTACCCACATCTGGGAGTGGAAGAGACGTTCCGCCTCCTCTGGATCTGCTGGTTCCTCCTTCTAGATCTTCGCAATGGCAACAATGGCGTTGGGCTCTGCATCAATAATATGTTTCCATTTTTCATTCCCCTTGTCATGTTTTGATTCATATTTGGAGCATGCATCTAATTCAGAAGCCCTCATCTCGGCCATGAGTGAATGCTTGGCCCGACACTCACTTGTGTTGTGAGTGGAGCTCTTATGGAACTCACACCACTTTCCTATGTCCTTATTTGGCTTTGCGGTGTTGTTCTTTGCTTGTGGATTTGGCAAGTTGTCTTGGGCCACCATGCCTTGGCTTTGTCCTTTGTTCTACGGTTTGGGGGCACCTTTCCCTTGTTTTTGATTCACAAATCCAAAGTTTCGCTTCTTCTGCTTGAATTTATGCTCAATCAAGGTAGCATATCGGTATGCCGTACCAAGCGAGGAGATGTTGAGGAACTCCATTTCCTCCTGAATGTATCTGTGCAGACAACTGCGATACTTTATCACCAAATGTTTCTCTGAATCTTTGATACCCAATTTTGTGCTCAGGGTATGGAACAGATTCATCAGCTCATGCACATCTTGATCCCTTTGTTGCCGCAGCATGTTACATTTTATGTACTTTTCCTCATATCTCCCCACGGGATAGTATTGTTCCTTGATGGCATCTCGGAAATAATTCCAAGTGGGCACTGATGAGAATAGAGAGGGTTTTGTCTCATCCTTTTTCTCACAATAGGTTTCCCACCAGTCCTTAACATGGGGGGTAGCTTTGAGGAGTGAAAAAATAATCTTCTCCCGGTCACAAAAGTCATGAACAGAGAAATATCCTTCTAATAGATTCAACCATCTATATACGACATCTGCATCTATTTTACCCTCAAATATGGGAATGTAAAATTTTACTTGTACCTTAAAGGGAGTCGCGCCTCTAGAGTCGCTTTTAGATGCAGATGCACCGGTGGGTAGTCATTGAAGGATCTGGGAAAATTTATCCATCATCGCGTTCCTTTGTTTTTTGAGGGCCTCCTAGAGCAATATTTTGATAGGATCTTCGGCTCCCTCATATTTATTTTCATTCCCCATGGGCGGTCGTCGAGGTTTGCGAGGATGATATTGCAAAGGTTCAACCATATGGAGCCCCAACTCTTTATACCGTGACCTCATTGGGGACATGCAAATAAGGATCGAGAAAAATAAGACCGCTCTAATACCATTGATCCAGATTTATGCAAGAACGCAACAGAATACACATGTAATGTTAGGTCCCTATTTTACTAGTATAGTCCCTTATTGTTGTTAGTGTAACCCCCTTATTGTTATTATTGTACCCCTGTAACCCCCATATTGTTATTATTGTGCCCTTAAATTATTATTGTTAGGTCGGCTAGGATTACATTGTGGCCCCACTAGGATTACATTATGGCCCCATGGGCTCCTATATATAGAAAGGAGGTTTTGTAATTTGTATCATCCAAGAATTGTTCATTCATGTAATGTATTGGAGGTTTCCCCCTTTAAGTGGATTATTTCTAAGCCATTGATATCTCTTTTCTTCTATTTTTGGAGCTGGTTCCACAACATTTGGTATCGGAGGTTTGGATTTTAGGGTTTCGCTGCTCCAAACAGGTCATTGTGGAATTTTCGCTATAACTTGTTTTCTATGAAGTTTCAGAAGCTTAAATTTTTAGAGTATGAAGCCGAAATCTTGAGGAGCATTTTCAAAAATTTCAAATCTTGGTTCGCAATATTTTAGGAGATATAATCAGTGGAAGTTAGTTCTTTTTGCAGGCTCCTCAATTTAATATAAAAAGATCATCGTGGAATTTGCGCTATCACTTTTTTTCTATGAAGGTTCAGAAATTTTTAGAGCACGAAGCTGAAATCTTGAGGAAACTCGTCAAAAATTTTCAGAGCTTGGTTCGCAATATTTTCGGAGATATGATCTGTGGAAGGTAGTGCTTTTTCAGGCTCTTGAATTTCATCTCAAAGAGGTGATCGTGGGAAAATATTCATAACTCTCTCTCTGAGCATCGGATTGGAGTGTCGTAAAAATTGGTTGCAAGTACACGAATTGTAGTTTCTTTGCTATCAATTTCAGAGCTAAAAGACGAAATAGTGACATGTGGAAAGTCGTACAAGTTCACTCTACTGAACCTGTCCATAATTAGGTCATTGTGGGAGATTGGACATAACTTTGCCTTGGAGAATCCAAATCAAGTCAAACCTGTGGCATTCGAAAGATAATTCAGAAGGCTACCTTAGTGCGCAATTTCAGATATTTAAGAGCCGCAATCAAAAAGATAATCCAATTTCAATATCGAGCCCCTCAAAAGCAAGAAAAAGGTGTGTATTTTTTTACGAATTGCATAAGTCTTGTTTGAAGAATCAATTTGAATTGATTCCAAGGGCATATTGTAGAATATATATCAGTATTGGGTTACAAAAAAATGCCTCGTAAAAATAATTCAACACCCCATTAATCCTTCAGAAGGCTCTACTATGGCTCATGAAGATGAAGAATTGCAACATGATCTATCAAAATTACAAGAGCAAGTGCACCAAATTTCGCTCTCGCAAAGACCAACAAAAAATGAAATGGATGTTTTGAAGAAAGGCGTGGAATCAAAGATGGATGGTTTGAAAAAAGGTGTGGAAACTAAGATAGATGGCATGGAATCTAAGATGGATGACATGGAAGCTAAGATCGATGAAAAAATGAAAGACAACATGGAAAACATGAAGAATGATCTAAAAGCAGACATGGAAGGTTTGACAAAGTTGATACAAGAAATGTTTCCTAATGGTGAAAAGATAGTAGAGGAAACTCATGATGAGAAAAAAATAAATGTTAATCGTCACTTCATAAACTCTAATATTAGCGGGAAGAACCACCATATTCCAAATGGATATGAGGAAGTTTGATGGAAAGGATCCTGTAACATGGATACTACAAATGGAGCAATATTTTGATCTCCATAATGTGCAAAACACACAAAAGGTACGCATTGAAACTTTACATTTAGAACAAAATACATTTGTATGGTATCGATGGCTTTGCTCCTGTAAAAAAAATTTCACTTGGTCAATTTTTACGGAGGAAATGATAGCACATTATGAGGATACAAAGAGCAACACCTTCTTTAGCCAATTGATAAACCTCAAAGAAAAGGGTTTAGTGGGGGAGCACATTGAGGACTTCCAAAAATTGAATATAAGGGTAACTGATATTCCAAAGGAACACAGGATTGATCTCTTCATAGGTACTTCAAAGGATAACATCCAACATGAAGTTCATGTTTTGGAACCTGATTCATTGGAGAAGGCATTCAGGTTGGCAAGAAAAATTGAATGTAAAATTATGGTGACAAGGAAGCCTACCACTCACTTTTGTAAAGAAGGAAGTGTTGCTATGCCTAGATTTCCACAACCTACAAGGTTGACACCACAACAATTGGAAGAAAAAAGAGCAAAAGGGCTTTTCTACAGTTGTGATAGAAAATACACTAAATGTCATAAGTGTGCTGAGAATAAATTATTTTACATAGATTGTGAAGAGGAAGAAGAAAATGAACAAGAAGAGGATATACACCAGGAACTAGCCTTAGAAGAGGAAGAAATGAGTTTGATCATATCGTGTAATGCATTGGCAGGAATTACCACTCCTCAAACTCTCAAGATAGAAGGACATATCAAGAACAAAAAGGTAATAGTGTTGATTGATTCAGGTAGCACCCATAATTTTATTCATTGTAAGGTAGCCAAGGAATTGAATTGTTTCCTATACCCAGCACCAGAATGTCAAGTGATGGTTACAAATGGAGGAAATATAAATTGCTCTGGAAAATGCCATAATATCAAGCTAACCATGGGGGAAAATGTATTTAATATTCTAATTATTTCCATTCCTATGGGAGGTGCTGATGTTGTACTAGGAGTACAATGGTTACAATCTTTGGGGACGATAGCTTTTAATTTTCAAGAACTTTTCTTGAAATTATTTTCAGAAGGAAAGGAAGTCAAATAACGGGGTATTGCAGGGAAGCCAGGAAAGATAATAAGCTCTAATGTCATGACAAAGCTTCTAAATAAAGGAGAATGAGGCGTAATTGCACAATTATGCTTACTAGAAGTTCCAACATCAAAATCATCTATTTCTGCAGATCTCCAACAAGTCTTGGACAATCATTCCAAGGTGTTTGAAACTCCCAAAGGACTCCCACCTATTCGTGATCATGATCATGCTATTCATTTGATTCCAGGAAGTGTTCCTCCAAACATGAGGCCTTATAGATATCCTTACTTCCAAAAGAGCGAAATTGAACGTATGATTGCAGAAATGTTAGAGGCGGGTATAATTCAACCTAGTCAAAGTTCTTTCTCTGCTCCTGTAGTATTGGTACACAAGAAGGATGGATCATAGCGAATGTGTCCAGATTATAGGGAGCTCAATAAGCTCACCATTAAAGACAAATTTCCCATTCCTGTGATTGATGAATTATTGGATGAATTACATGGAGCAATTTATTTTACCAAGTTGGATCTTCGTTCAGGATATCATCAAATTAGAATGAAGACTAAAGATATTCCAAAAACAACATTTCGAACTCATGAGGATCATTATGAATTTTTGGTCATGCCTTTTGGCCTTACCAATGCACCTTCTACATTTCAAGGGTTGATGAATTCCATTTTCAAACCCTTCTACATTTCAAGGGTTGATGAATTCCATTTTCAAACCCTTCCTTAGAAAATTTGTGCTAGTATTTTTTGATGATATACTAATATATAGCAGGTCTTGGAAGGATCATGTTGAACATGTTGATAGGGTGCTCAAACTATTGCAGGAGAAACAATTATATGCAAAAATATCCAAATGTTTCTTTGGAGTACAAGAGGTGGAATATCTGGGTCATATTGTATCTCATGAGGGTGTTAAGGTAGATCCTAACAAAATTAAAGCCATTAAGGAATGGAAAGTCCCCACAACCATAAAGCATTTGCGATTATTTCAAGTTTGTTAAGAATAATGGGAGAATAGCAGCACCTCTAACAACATTATTGAAGAAAGATGAATTTTCATGGACTCCTAAAGCAACTAAGGCCTTTGAACATCTTAAAGAGGAAATGTGCCTAGCACTGGTCTTAGCTACGCCAGACTTCACAAAAACCTTTATTGTGGAATGTGATGCCTCAGGAAATGGAATTGGTGTTGTTTTAATGCAAGAAGGAAGAACCATTGCTTTTGAAAGTCATCCAATCAAAGTAAATTATTTACAGAAACCTATTTATGAGAAGGAAATGTTAGCAATACTGCAAGCACTAAAGAAATGGAAAACTTACCTTATGGGAAGACACTTCAAGGTAAAAACTGATCATAATAGTCTTAAACACTTTTTGGAACAAAGACTATCTTCAGAAGAGTAGCAAAAATGGGTCACAAAGATGTTGGGTTATGAATTTGAAATAATCTACAAAAAATGGAAGCCTAATGTTGTTGCAGATGCACTCTCAAGAAAGAATGAAGAGGTGGAAGCATTGCTTTGTGCCATTTCTATTATCCAACCAGATTGGATAACCGAAGCAAGAGATGAATGGAAGAAGGACAAAGAAGTATGGGCACTCATTCAAAATTTGCAGCAAGATCCTAATACATCTGATACATTTAGTTGGAAAAATTATTCTTTATTTTACAAAGATCGCTTATATCTTTGTAATAATTCCCAACTAAAACAAAAGATTCTTTTGGAATTGCACACTTCTCCTTTAGGAGGACACTCAGGATTTTTAAAAACTTACCACAGGGTGAAGAAAGAATTTTTTTGGGATGGCCTTAAATTTGATATTTAAAAGTTTGTGGAAGAATGTTTGGTTTTCCAGCAGAATAAAATTGAGACAATTAAGACCCCGTGACTTCTACAACCTTTATCCATTCCAAGTCAATGTTGGGAGGAGATTTCAATGGATTTTATCACAGGTTTACCTAAGTGCGAAGGAAAGAGTGTCATCATGGTGGTAGTTGATAGACTTACCAAGTATGCACACTTTTGTGCATTATCTCATCCATTTAAAGCAAGTACAGTTGCTACTACATTTATGGACAGAATTCAAAAGCTACATGGAAGCCAAGGGTTATTGTGAGCGACAGAGATCCCATTTTTACTGGAAATTTTTGGACGGAGTTATTTTCTTGTTTGGGTACTCAATTAGCTCATAGCTCATCTTATCATCCTCAATCTGATGGTCAAACTGAGATAGTAAATAAATGTTTGGAAGGATATCTTAGTTGTTTTGTATATGATAAACAAACACAATGGGTCAAGTGGTTACCTCTTGCTGAATGGTGGTATAACACTTCCTTCCATACTGCAGCAAAAATGACCCCATTTATGGCACTTTATGGATATCATCCACCATCCATCACATCATATTTAAGAGAAAAATCGAAGGTTCAAGCAGTGGAAGATCACATCGAGCATCAACAAGAAGTTCTCCAACTCTTAAAGGATAACCTGAATTTGGCACAAAATCGAATGAAACAACAGGCAGATCAACATCACAATGAGAGAAGTTTTGATGTAGGAGATTGGGTATTTTTACGGCTACAACCATACAAACAAATGTCCCTCAAGCAAGCTAAGAAGGATAATAAATTATCACCAAAGTACTATGGTCCTTACAAGGTGTTGCAAAAGATTGGTACTATGGCATACAAATTGGAGCTTCCTGCTTCTTCGCGAGTGCATCCGGTTTTCCATGTTTCATGCTTAAAGAAGGTTATAGGTGAAAATCTTCCAGTTCAAACAATATTGCCAGAACTTGATGAGGAAGGAAAAATCATATTGGAACCTGAAGCGGTCATGGAAACAAGAACTCGACAGCTATGGAATCGATCAATTTTAGAGTATCTCATCAAGTGGAAGAACTTACCCACTGAAGATTCTACATGGGAGGATGAGAATTTTATAGAGAAGCACCCAGAGCTACTCAAGCGTTGAGGACAACACTTTTTTGAAGGAGTGGGGCATGTTAGGTCCCTATATTACTAGTATAGTCCCTTATTGTTTTTAATGTAACCCCCTTATTGTTATTATTGTACCCCTATAACCCCCATATTGTTATTATTGTGTCCTTTAATTATTATTGTTAGGTCGGCTAGGATTACATTGTAGCCCCACTAGGATTACATTATGGCCCCATGGGCTCCTATATATAGAAAGGAGGTTTTGTAATTTGTATCATCCAAGAATTTTTCATTCATGTAATGTATTGGAGGTTGCCCCCTCGAAGTGGCTTATTTATAAGGCATTGCTATCTCTTTTCTTCTATTTTTGGAGTTGTTTCCACAACATGTAACCATAAATACAAATATGCAGCGGAAATAACACTTCATTTCATTAATATCAAAGAACTGAAATTTGCTTACAGACATAATAGAAATAAACTAGCTAGGGCACTGGTAGCTTATCTCTGAGAAGAGATGTGGCGGCTATAGGCCTTCAAAATGAGTTACAATGAGGATCAAGGGCCTATTTATTATTTAGTAACAATGGAAAACCCTGAACATCCAAAACCCTAACACTAGGAGATGAAGCGCCAAAACTATGGGCCCCATTTGGGTAAATTGGTGTTTCAACTTCCCAAGGACGTAACTTTGGCATATGATCTCCATTTGACGTGCACCATGCCTCATTAGAAATATCTATCTAAGGACTACAACTTTTGATGCAAGAAATATAGTTTATGTCGCTCTTGGTTTTCCCCAAAAACGTCGTTTAGGGCCTCAAAATGACTTTGGAAGTTCAGGACCTGAAAAAGTGCCAAAAATAGTAAGTTGTGCCGAAACTGAAAAATTGAAAGAGAAAATGGTGGGGGCCCAAGTGGAATAGGTGGGTGGCCACCAATATCCACCTAGATCATTGAGTGGCTTCGTCGATAGTTGATCGTCATGGAGGATTGGTCCTACTATGGCACAGATTTCACTGGTGATACAGATCTCCCACTCCTAGAAGGAGAGGATTGGGATGAAGTACTGGGTAAAACTTATTTTTTATTTTGAGTATTATGATTTTTATTATTATTCATGTTCTGACATTAATCCATGTAATTGCAGATGTTGGCCCAGAGAGACCTGCAGGTATGTCCCCGATAGCGAGGCAGATTCCTCGCGATTTTGACATAGCCCCTCATGGTGAGGGAGGTGAAGAGGAGGAAATCATACAAAACTTGGAGGGAATCTCCTGTGGGATCCCAGACTATGCACGATTCAATGATGTTCCTCGCACATACCAAAGACACACTGCAAGGGTGTCAAACTATGTTCATCGCTTGCTGAGGTGGCTTGTACGGGCAGTGACGTGCTATCATGAGTGTCACACCGAGTAGACACCTAGGTTTTATTTCCACATATTTTTGAGAGACATGATGTCTCAGGATGTAACCGAAACATACATATTTTTTGAACTTATGATGCACACTGAAAACGTTTAGTATATATATATATATATATATATATATATATATATATATATTTATATATATATACACACATCTATTTCCATGTATGGATATTGTCATGTGATGATGATTTTTACTCTAGGAAGGTGTTGATATGTAATCTAATCAAAATGTCTTTCCAGTAAAAGAACACGCAAATACAACCTTAAGATGTAAGGGTTTCGAACATAATAATGTCCATTAAGTTGAAGAACAACAAGCTATGAGTCTAGGTTAACAATCAGCACAAATGTCGAGGTTAATCGCCTCGGTTAATAGTTCAAGAACAACACTATATTCAACGGCATTGCTTGTAGTTCATCCTAGACATATACCTTGAAGATATATCAACTTTCCAACATGATCATAAATCACCCATGTTGTTGAAGACAAGTTCCGAGTACTGCAGGAAGCACCATCCGCGAAACTGACAAAAGGGGTAATAAACATCTTCATAATAAGAAACAATCCAATAAGCAGGAAAAAGCTCGCAAAGCACACCAAGCTAAAAATTTGCAAAAATGAAAAGAACACCTATGTACACAAAACATGCACGAATGACTCATGCATAGTATCATTTAATATACAACCCATTTCTGGACTGACCTAGAGGATGACCTTCATAATCACTAAGCTCATAGTACCCATTCCGCAAAACACATTTAACAATGTAGGGCCCATGCCAAATGGGTTGAAATTTTCCTACCCCTAGCTTATCATGAGCTTCGTCGTACAAGAGGACGAGGTCTCCTTATATGAAGGAACAAGGGGAAACCGACTGGTCAAAATGGGCTTTGACCTGCTTTTTCTGTGCTTCAATGACCATAGCAACAAAGTGGCAAGTTTCATCTAGCCTTTCTAAGTAGAGAAGACACTCTTCCTCCAGTGAAGTATTTGGAAACAATTCAATAACTAGTTTGAGCGAAGGTATTTCACATTCAATCGGAAGGGTAGATTCTAGACCGTAAACAAGCTAAAATGGAGTGAATCCGGTCACATCCTTTACTGAGGTTCAATATGCCCAAAGAGCCGAAAACAACATGAGATGCCAGTTTGATTTATGCATCCCAATCATACGTTGAAGCATAGTGAGGAGAACTTTATTCATGGCTTCAACCTGGCCATTGACCTGAGGATAATACGGCGTTGAGCTGTCGTGATGCAGACCTAACTTTGAACTTAACTCTGCCACCATGTAATGCCGAAAATGGGAACCATGATCGGTAAAAATGGTTTGAGGGACACCAAACCTAGTAATGACATGATTGAATAGAAATTGAGATGTTGTCTTACTGTTGGCTGTAAGTGCAGGCATTGCTTCGGCCCATTTGGTGAAGTAGTCAACAGATATGATGATATAAGCATGCCCCCGGGCCGAGTGAGGGTTACACATTATAAAATCGATGCCCCACTTCGCAAAGCGACCAATGGTAATGACAGGGTGGATATGGGAAGGCGGCGTGCGCATCTTGCGCTGATAGATCTGGAAATCATGGCACTTACGAACAACAATAATGCAATCTTTAAAGATGGTGGGCCAAAAATACCCAGCATGAAGAATTTTATGTGTTGTAGCATAACCAAGCATGTGACCACCACAGGCACCACTATGACAGTCATTCAAGGCTTTCTCAGCCTCCTCAAGAGTCAAACACCGGCGGAGAATAGAATCAACTTCGATGTGGTAGAGTGTATTTTTGACTATACAATAGGGTTGCGATTGATGACGGATGCGTCAATGGGAATCCTTCCTCAACTCAGATCAGAAGGTAGAAGTCTAAAGATATATGATGATATCACTGTTCCAAGGATCGAGGGTGCTAATCAAAAAAAGCGTGTCATCTGGAATGTGTTCCTCGGAACCAAACAGAGCAGAGTCGAAAGGGAGAGAGCATACTAAATCAGCGAAGACTAATGATTTCTTTGACTTGGCAGTAGTGAACTCCAAATCGAACTCTTGGAGGATGAAAATCCACTTTGAGTACTTGCCCCCCATAAATTGATGAGACAATATGTAGGTCATAGGGTTGCAGTCAGAAATCATAGTCACTGTATGCAACATAAAATAGTGACGAAAACGTTGAAAAACTTTAACAGTAACCAATTCCAACTTCTCGACTTATGCATATCGTGTTTCATTATAGAGAATGTTATGAGACAGATAATAAATGACATGCTCATCACCACCATCATCGTATTGTACCAAAACCATGGAAATCATGCTGAATGCGGCGGCCAAATAGAGGGAATAATCACAATGATAATTCAGAGGATGCAATAGAGGAGCATTGAAAAGAAACGTCTTCAGTGCATCGAAGGACTTCTGGGTGAACTCATTCCAAAGGAATAGGATGCCCTGCTTTAGTAATCGCGTAAATCCTTTAGCCACTTTGGCATAGTTAGGTATCAAACGACATAAGAAATTAGCCTTCCGTCGGAGATTCTGTAGCTGATGTAATGAGGATGGAGAGGGGAGATTAATGATAGCTTCAAATTTTAGCACATCGAGACGAATCCCATCTTTGGAAACGATAAAACCTAAGAGTCTACCGGATTCAACGTAGAAGACACACTTATGTGGATTCAGCCGGATGTTATAGCATCAACAACGAAGAAAAACTAACGGAGATGATCAAGATGGTCTTTACACTTAGCTGAATGAGCTGGAAGGTCATCCAGATAAGGCTGAACAATGTGCTTGATATCGTGGAAATCATATGACATTGCTTGCTAAAACATGGCCCCAAAATTTTTTAGACCGAAAGGGAGATTTTTATAAGCAAAAGTACCCCAAGGACAGATAAAGGTGGTCTTATGTTGATCAGTCGGGAAAATGTTAATCTGGTTGTAGCCAAAAAAGCCATTCATAAGGGAAAAAATCTCACTCCCCGCACAGTCATCAATGATTTGATCAATAAAGGGAGTAGGATAATTATCCTTAGGGCAAGCCCAGTTAATGTCATGATAATCAATACATACACGAATGGTACCTTGTTTCTTATCTATAGGAACAATATTGGAAACCCATTATTTCAATGGAATCAAATAGATAAAACCAGCTTTGAGAAGCTTTTCAACTTCTCCCTTAATAGTGTTAGCCTTTCTAGGGTGCACCGGACGAGGACGCTGGCGAACAGGGTGCGCACTAGGATAGGTAGGGATTTCATGCACCACTATACTAGGATCTATGTTGGGAATCTCTTTGTAATACCATGCAAAGACGTCATGAAATTCGTGGAAAAGGCTAGTATAAACTTGAACTTCATCCGAAGAGAAGGTCACCCCAATATGGATGTTCTTGACAATTCTTGGTTTGACGAAAATGTCGATAGGCATCGTTTGTGTGACATTACTCAAGTTACCTTCTGTAAAAAATTCATGTGTCAGAATAGGTGTTTGAAGCAAAGGAGAAGGAACCTAAGAATCAAACCTCTCAAGACACACAGACATGGCCCCGAGGCCAGGCATGAACGAGGAATGATGATGACTATCATCCCAAGGGGGATCCTTGAGGGAAATATTTTCCATGATGGCTTCATCAGAGTGAAATATCTATTTCAAGGGATCGGGCGAATCCAAATCGCCGAGCCAAGGGGATTGAGAATAAGTATCAAGAGACATGCCCAAAAAAGCATGATCAGGAGGCGGAGGATCTGAAGCCAAAATAAGCTCACAGTAATCAATCTAGATCGGACTTAACGACATCGAATCTCCAAATGAGTCAATCTTCTCAGGTAAAGGGATGATCCATGGATCGTTAGACCTGGAGATCATATTGACCTGAACAGTTTTTGGAGGAGGAAGAGGAAAAATACCCATGAGGGTAGGATCTTTGAAGACACTCGGCCCTATGCTTTCGTAAGGCGTAGGAATTTTATCTATGTACAAAACATTGTTCTTGGAAGAAGAAGTGAAAAATGAAAAATGATCAACAGTAACGATCTTTCCTTCATGCAGAAATCACAAAACATGAAAGAGAGTGGATGGAACGCACAGCATGGCATTAGTCCAACTGTGACCGAGGAGAATATTGTAATTGAGCTTGGCGTCAACTACTTCAACCTCGATGTTGATTGTCTTCCCTTCCACGGTAATCAATAAGCTAGCGAAAAAACCAAGAGGTTTATATTCCCTTCCATCAAATGCTTCTAAAGAATTTGGAGATGAATTCAGAGCTGGAGAACCAATGGCTTTCCAGCAACAGATGACATGACGCACATAGACACACCCTCGTCCACGACCGCTCGATGGATATTCAGTCCATTAATGAAAATTTGTATGATGAGCGCAATCTGGTGAGGGAGATGTGGGACGAAATGATCTAGGTCGAAAGTGATAAGGCTTGAATCAATAGGATCAACCCCACCGATGGCAGATAGCAAAGCCTTCTATTGAGATGGAAAACTCTGAAGCACTTCTAATGCAGACATTGCAAATCATGTCTGAGCCAAATCCTCAACAATACTGTAGTGTTGAGCAGCACAGGTGTTAGGATTTTAAGAAGACTTACGGAGTACACCTTTGGAAGGTGGCCATACAACAGGCTCAGGACTGGGCCTTTCAATCTGAAGAGGGCCAGAAATAGGCGAAGGAGGAGGACCATCAGCGATCTCTTTCCCCTCTGTCTAACGTGGTTTGATATAATATTTCGACCAGGTAGCTATGGAAACGGATGTAGAACGGTTCATCATGAAAACCTGAGAGCCAAATGGGGTAGAGGACTGAGGTGGCTCTACTAATTGGGTCTGCTGTGACGGAAATGGTTCTTTGAGAACAACCAGAGTTCCTTGGGTGCCTTTGAGAAATCGACTCACTTCGGCTCGTTGAGGACAATCCTTGGTGTAGTGCTCTTTGTCACATATCAAACAAGGATACTTTGGTTTATGTTGTGAACCATCATCAACACGAGATTTCTGAGAATCCTATTTCGAGGTATCGGCTTTGGCCTTACCTTTACCCTTATTTTTACCTTTGGAAGTTTTATCCGCTATATTGGCCTAAACGTCATTTAATTCTGTAGTTTTACCATAATTCTAGATTGGCTGAGAAGCAGTATCATTGGAAGGAGTGGATTTTTGCTTCCCAGGATTTGGAGGAGAATACTTCCGATAATTCTGAGAAACGAAACCGATGACACCGTCGACGGATGGCGTCATCGGTGCTTTGGACATTCCAGGTCTAGGTGCATCAGGAAAGAGATCATACAACGTGCCTGACTAAGAGTACACAAGATCAAGGTACTAGGCATGAGAAATGTCTTGTTCCTCAGTGACGCATGCCCCCATAGCAATGTCCTTAGCAATGGGACTAATGAAGGAGTTAGTAAACTAGTCAGTTAGGAGCTAATCAGGAATCTCAAACTTGATCATACGGTGACGAAGCCTCCATTCATGAATGTGATTTGAGATATGAGTAGCTCAATCTTGCTTCAAGGATGTGAAGAGGTGCGTGAGAAACGCCATGGCTAAAGAATTGAAATCCTGAAATATGCCACAAGATAACTCGATGTACCACTTGGCAGCGGCACCAGTAAGAGTCCGTTGGAAAAGACGAAGTCAGATGGAATCGTCAACCCAAGAGTTAGAGGAACACCAAAGATGGTATGTCATAACATGTGCTTGGGGGTCTCTCTGGAATTTCCCTCAAACTTGGGACAATCACCAAGAATTTTGGTTGGAACTGGAGGCCAATACGGGTTATGAAGGATTGGATCGTTCATCAACTTTGACACATCAATCAGTTCCAACGTCGCAAGAAATGGTAATTGAGGATTAAAAGGAATCGAAGGTCATTGATAAAGACCAATGTTAGCATTCCACCTTGGTTGAAAGAAATTCTACCCCCATATGTTTTGTCCCAGAGGATTTTTTCCATAGGGGTTATAAGCTTGATAATTCTTCCCATACTAGGGTTGAGGACCGGGATACTGATTCTGAGAATACCATTTAGGTCCTTGCTAAGAAACATAGGGATTCTGCTGCGGAATGTAAGCATTCCCTTGAGGTGGATTATACACCATCTGGGATTGATTTTGAGGGTAATAGTGAAACCTTGGGGTGCACTATATACTGCCTGAAATTGACCTTGAGGAGGGTAAGTTTCACCTTGAGGTTGAGCAGGTTGAACCACCTGTTGAGCTGGTTGAAAAGGTTGATCCAGCTGCTGAGGCTGGGCAGGCTTTCCCTGCAGAGCAGGTTGGCCTGGATACTGAAGGCCACCGGGTTTCCCTTGTGGAAGAGGTTGGCCCGATGGTTGTGATGGACCAGGTTACCCCTGAAAAATAGGTTGACCTAGAGCAGGACCATAGGGTTGTCCTTGTTGTACAAAATATTGGCCTTGCGGAACATAAGGTTGTTGTTGTTGCACAAAAGGTTGTCACTGTGGTGGATACATTTTCCCCTCAGGAAAATAAGACGCTCCTGGTTGAAACTGAGGTTGACCAGATGGACCATAGAGTTGTCTTTTTTGGACCAAAGGTTGTCCCTGTAAGGGTTGTCCTTGTGGACCGTAAGGTTTTCCCTCGGGACCAAATGTTTGTCCCTGTTGGACCAAAGGTTGTCCCTATAAGGGTTGTCCTTGTAGGCCCGAGGGTTGTGTCTGTATTAATGGTCCTTGATGAGAAACAGCTTGATAGGGATGATCCAGAGGCAAATAAACAACTTGATGCGAATCAATCAAAGCCATATATACAGGATTACTGTAGACATCATAATGATGGGGAGGATTTCCAAGAGCTTGCGGTTGCTAAGAACCCTGAGGTACGAAACTCTGCAGCTGAGAATCAGGAGAGGGAGCATACCATCGTTGAATATCCAATAGATATTCATCGAATGTATAAGTAGAAACCATAGGCATGGTAGAAGTAGACGGGGTTTCCACAGTGGGAGGTTGTGATCCACTCACGGCAGGCCTAACAGGCATTGTGGGATTGATAAAGATAGATCTGCAAATAGAAGTAGACCCTGACGATGGGGTCGTGCTAACAACCGGTGCAGATGAAGATACATAAATGGTAGGTTGTACCGGGACAGACATAACAGTGGCCGACGAGATGGTTGTCGAGGGAGACATTCCTAATGTAGGAAAAACCAAGCTTCCAGTGGGAGCCACTGTATTGGATTGTGCAACAAATGCAACACCAGAAATGATCTGACCCAAAGTACTATAACCAGGTGGAACAGACACTGATTAGGGGGAAGGTTGACTGGAGACATACGGGAATTCTTCTGGGAAAATTTGATCTTCTCCCGTAGAAGCATGCAACTCTTCACTGCCAACAGGACTAGAAGAATCCATATCTGATGAGGTCGTAATATCGTTGAAAGACAACGAGGACTAGGGGGTATAGCAACAGCTAATAATGGTGATCCAAAATTGAGAGGAGGGAATTCTTCCTCGCTCCCAAAACCAGAGCAAGCACCCTGAGGTGGCCAATTCAACCGACCCTTCAGGAGGAGACTGGGTAGCGAGAGCTAAAACACTCGGGAGAATAGGTTGTGAAAACTCAGCAGACCTAGTGGACTGAGGTGTTTCCAAAGAAACATCGGGAAAAGGACTACCACTAGGAGGCAGTGAAGAAGATGAAGAAATTGGTGGTTCCACCACTGTGACAATATTTCAACACAGGAAGAAAAATGAGAGAGCCTATTTGAGGCTTCAAGATAAAACTATAAGGAACTACAAAAACAAGCCAGGCATAAAACTTTTAACGAGCTTGTGATCGTAGGTAGTTAATTTTATGACATTGAAACAAAACTTTGTTGTTTCATGTTTTAAGAGTCGAGAAACAGGAAAAAGATGACTCTAGTCACTTTCAGAATTGAACGAGCGTGAAAGGACAAGTGCTCAATGATATTTTCCTTTTTAGAGAGTCATGAAAAGATCAAAATGACTACTCAGGTAATCTAAGAAAGAGGGTGTACCAAGCTTCCATGAACTGCCATATACACCTTGGTGATCAAATGAAAGAGAAATTACCATGGACTTGACGTACATCTAGGTAGTCTCCCCGAATGCTGTGTTTGGTGTATCACGATTACAGGGCGGCAGACTCGGCTTCCTATTGATAAAGGCATGCAACCTATGAGGGTATCCCTTTATATACGCGATGGTACAGGGAGCACAAGTCCGTACTAGCGCTGTCTAATTCCAGATGGTGAATGACAGCTACTAGGTTTAACGACTCCAAAACACGTCACTAGCCTAGACCTCTAAAAATATGTACGTTAGGTTCCAATGCTTCCTTATATTGATTGAATTAATTTTAAGTTTGATCTTGAATTAATGTTTTAGTTTCAAAGCCCTACCAAATGTGATCTCGAATTCCTAAATGCACACTACATGCAAAAGAACACCATTTCCGTTCGATGAATGCTAACAAAGAGAAGGATAGAAATTTTTACAAAGTAGCAATCAATGAAAACATAAGAATAAGTTTCACTAATGCATCTAATACAACCAAACAAAAAAAAAAACTATTTCCTAGTTCACTAAGAGCTAGTTATGCAAAAGAAATTTTCATTTTCGATTCAAACGAAAGAATGCAATTTTTTCTTTGTTTTTAAGGTGAATGAAGCACTCAATGCACTATTACACTAAAAATCAAAGCGAACACTAGTTTTGAGCACTACGAATGTAAATATCTAAGATGAATAACTTAAAAGCAATACAAACATAAAAACGTGCTCAAAATAATGATGCATTCTTTCAAGCAAACAAAAGGCTTTCAGAACGATCCAAACGAGCAACATGATCTATGCTTGAAGTGATGAAATGGATAGTTAAACGAAGACAAAAGTGATCATCCAACAGACCAAATACATGAAGAATCGAGAAAGACTAACACAATCGATCAGCGGATTGGAATGACAAACATCAAAGTGACTCGAATTCAGTTCAGAAGGCTCAGTGAGGAGAAGGCTGAATAAACAGCACAAGACCTAGAAACCCTAGGGCTACAAAACTTCACTAATGAGATAATGGACAAAAAACTGAGAAAAACCGAGACTACATAATCAAAACAATCCCAAAATACCAATTGGAAGTCAAATAAAAAGCCCAGAGCCAAGAACTACTGACCAAAGACCTAGGAAGAAGGTCAAACCAAATCCTACAGGATTCAACGTGACTATCAGGTTGTAATCCGCGCCTAACAGGGGTTGGCACACCTGTAACAAAGGAAACAAGCACCAATTAGCACGAATTTTCAAAGAAAAAATGCGCCAAGATGGAAAAATATGGGAAAAGGTGAAAACTACTGAGCAGAGGTCAATCTTAACACTCTGGAGCTAAACAGGAGGATTCAAAACAATCAAGAAAGCCAAGCAAGGGAGAGAAGAAATCAAATGACTGAAGTCGACTCGACAAGGCAAAATCTCAACAAATAACAAGATGAAAAACTCACACTAATCCCCAACGGAATCGCCAACTTGTTGTGTAGGTAAATCCCCTCTGCGGACAGAGACGATCCCTCTAGCCCTAGGGTGGGTCTAGCAGCAAGAGGAAATGCTAATGTGTTGGTTCCTAGTTAATGAATGGAACGAGTTGGGATAGATTTTCCTACCTGTAGTCCAACGCAGTTGTTGTATTTTCAGCGAAGATCTCCTGATCCTTGTCTCGATCTGTCGTGATCTTCCACCAATGGTATTCGAATGTCTGCAAAAATATCAAAGGACAAAAGCAACATAGATAAAAATAATTTCATTCATAACTAGCTAATTAGTCAAGGAAGATTAAACGTATTGCATAAAATAAATCACATTAACACAAGACGGGAACCAAAACATCAGTCACGTATATATTAAGAGAAATAAAGAGATTACAACTGGAGCCTTGACGTTATAGCCTCCTTCAGAGGGTCTAGTCGATCGAGCATTCATCAGGGAATTTGGATGTAACGAGGCAAAATATTAAGCTCTCTCTCGACAAGGGTCTCTCTCTCTTTTATCTATCTCACCAAGATTGATCCAGGTGGATAATGGTGGTCACCCGCCTATTCCACTTAGGGCCCCACCATTTTCTCTTTCAGTTTTTCAGTTTTGGCACAACTTACTATTTTTAGCAGTTTTTCGGGTCCTGAACTTCCGAAGCCGTTTTAAGGCCCTAAACGACTTTTTTGGGGAAAATAGAGAGCAACATGGGTCCATGGATTGATGTTTCTTGTTCAAAATTTGTATTCCTTGGATAGATATTTCTAACGAGGTATGGTACGTGTCAAACGAAGATCGTATGCCAAAGTTATGCCCCTGGGAAGTTGAAACACCAATTTACCCAAACAGGGCCCATAGTTTTGGCGCTTCATCTACTAGGGTTAGGATTTTGGCTGTTTATGATTTCCTATTGTTTCTAAATAATAAATAGGCCCTTGAGCCTCATTGGAACTCAGTTCAGAGGCCTGTAGCCGCCACATCTCTTCTCAGAGATAGCTACCAGTGCCCTAGCTAGTTTTATTTCCATTCTGTCTGTAAGCAAATTTCAGTTCTTTGATATTAATTGAAATGAAGTTTTATTTCCGTTGCATCTTTGTATTTATGGTTATATGTTTATTCTATTGCATTCCTGCATAAATATGGATCAGTGGTATCAGAGCGGTTTGCTTTTTCTCGATCTTTCTTTGCATGTCCCCAACGAGGTCGGGGTATAAGGAGTTAGGGCTTGATCTGGTGGAACCTTTGCAAGATCAGCCTCCAAACCCCGATGGACGCCCATGGGGGACGAAAAGAAAGATGAGGGACCAGGAGATCCTATCAAAATATTGCTCGAGGAGGCCCTCTAAAAACAAAGGAACGCGATGATGGATAACTTTTCCCAGATCCTTCAACGGCTGCCCACCGGCGGTGCATCTGCATCTAGCAACCACTCTAGAGATGCGACTCCTTTTAAGGTACAAGTAAATTTTTTCATTCCCATATTTGAGGGTCAAATAGATGAAGATGCTATAGATAGATGGTTGAATCTATTAGAAGGATATTTCTCGGTTCATGACTTTTCCAGCAGGGAAAAGATTATTTTTACACTCCTCAAAGCTGCCCCCCATGTCAAGGGCTGGTGGGAAACCCACTGTGAGAAAAAGGACGAGACAGAACCCTCTCTATTCTTGATCGTACCCACTTGGAATTATTTCCGAGATGCCATCAAGGAACAATACTATCCCGTGGGGAGCTATGAGGACAAGTACATACAATGGACCACGCTGCGACAACCAAGGGATCAAGATGTGCATGAGTTGACGAATCTGTTCCATACCCTGCGCACCAAGTTGGGTATCAAAGATTCAGAGAAACATCTAGTGCTAAAGCATCACAGTTGTCTGCACAGATACATTCAAGATGAAATGGAGGTCCTTGACATCTCCTCGCTTGGTACGGCATACCGATATGCTGCCAAGATTGAGCATAAATTCAAGCAGAAGAAGCGAGACTTTGGATCTGCGAATCAAAATCAAGGGAAGGGTGCTCCCAAACCACAAAACAAAGGACAGAGCCAAGGCATGGCAACTCAAGACAACCTGTCGAAGCCACAAGCAAAGAACAACACCGCAAAGCCAAATAAGGACACGGGAAACTGGTGTGAGTTCCATAAGAGCTCCACTCACAACACAAGTGAGTGTTGGGCCAAGCAGTCGCTAGTGGCCAAGATGAGGGCTTCTAATTCAAATGCATGCTCTGACTCTGAATCAGAACCTGACAAGGGGAATGGAAAAGGGAAATAGATTATTGATGCGGAGCCCAATGCCACTATTGCCACTACGAAAATCCAAAAGGAGGAACTGGAAGATCCAGAGGAGGAGGAACGTCTCTTCCACTCCCAGATATGGGTAAAGGGCTCCCCAGTACGGTTCATTGTCGACAATGGGAGCCAAAAGAACCTCATTTTAGCAGACACCATGAAGCGGTTGGGCTTGTCGACCACAACTCACCCACATCCATACACCATCGGGTGGCTTCACCAAGGACGAGATCTCCGCATCAGCCAGCAGTGTCGCCTTCCCTTTATCATCAAGCCCTTCACAGATGAGGTATTATGTGACATTGCTCCTATTTATGTTTCTGATGTATTATCAGGACAACCATACTTGTGGAAGCGTCATGTTATGTATGAGTCTCGGCCTCGTGCTGTTATTGTTACTTTGGAAAATAAGTTGTATAGGATACCAGATGTACCACCTCCTACCACTATCTCTTCAATTACTACAAAAAAATGTAGTAAGCTCGTTTCCCAAACCAGGAAATTCATTTTCCTGATGATCTGCCCCCAGGGCAAGAAGAAGACTGTGGCCACGACCTCCAGACAGGGCTCCTCTGCACGACAACAACAAATGGATAAGGTTGTGGAGGAATACGGGGACATCTTCACCTCACCCACAGGGGTTCCTCTGCACTGTCAAGTCAAGCACCCGATTGATCTAACCCCAGGTGCGCCGCTACCCAATGGACCGATCTATCGGTGCTCTATTCTGGAGAACGATGAAATCAAGAGGCATATTTAGGAGCTACTGCAGAAAGGTCACATCCAACTAAGTTCATCGTCCTGTGGGAGCCCAATCATGTTGGTACAAAAGAAGGATGGGATGTGGAGACTCTGTATTGACTATTGGGTGCTGAAAAAGATCACTGTCCGGAATAGGTACCCGATCCCATGGATTGATGACCTTCTGGACCAACTCAAAGGTGAAAAATATTTCAGCAATATTGACTTGAAGTCTAGGTATCACCAGGTACCAATTGAACCCTCAGATGTGTGGAAGACTACCTTCAAAGCCAAGGAAGGCCTTTTCGAATGGCTGGTCATGCCTTTTGGGTTGATGAATGCTCCCACAACCTTCATGAGGATGATGGATGAAATATTGTGGCCATTCACCAACTCATTTTTAGTGGTGTACTTGAATGAAATTCTGATCTTCAGCCAGACTTGGGAAGAGCACCTTCACCACATCCAACAAGTCCTCCAAACACTGCGGCAACACAAGTTGTGTGCCAATTTGGAGAAGTGCACTTTTGGCATGACCCAGGTTCAATATCTGGGATACATTATTGATGAAAGGGGGGTGCATGTGGATCCAACCAAGATCCAATTCATTTGGGATTGGCCAGCCCCAACCACTATAACAGAGCTTCGCAGCTTTATGGGTCTTGCTAATTTATACCGTAGGTTCGTGTTGGGATTCTCTCATATCACTTGGCCCTTGATTCAAGTCACCAAAGGAGGAGCGAGAGCAAAATTCTTTTGGTCGGAACCTCAACAGAAGGCGTTCAAAGAATTGAAAAATCACCTCTGTTCTGCCCCAGTTCTCACCTTACCAGACTTGCAGAAGCCATTTGAGATCGAGACAGATGCCTCTGACTATGCTATTGGGGCAGTTCTTACTCAACAGGGACATCCAGTGGCATATCACAGTGAGACATTGTCTGAGACAGTTCGCAAGTATCCCACCTATGACAAAGAAATGTATTCCATTATGCAAGCTTGTCGACAATGGAAGCATTACATTTTGGGGAAGGAAACAATCATCCACACAGACCACCGGCCCCTGCAGTTCATACAGACACAAGGGAAGTTGCAGAATGATCGCCATCAAAAGTGGTCCACATATCTGCAACAGTTTCATTTGAACATCAAGTACAAGAAGGGTAGCACCAATCATGTTGCATACTGCCTCAGCCGACCACCGATCGTGGCGCTCACCACTGTGCTCAACTCTTGTGGGCACGAGACTTCTGATTGGCCGCTTCTCTATGAGAGTGACCTAGAATTCGGCCAAACTTACAAGGCACTCTTGGGGGTACGCAAGTTCCAAATTTTCACCTCCAAGATGCACTTTTATGTCACATGGGACACCTTTGTGTTCCTTCAAGCGAGCGTGCCAAGATGATATGGGAAGCACACTACAGTCGAGTCACTGGGCATTTCGAGGTCGAGAAAATAGTAGCAATCCTGCAGAAGTATTTCTAATGGCCGAACCTTCGAAAGGATGTCGAGAAGCACATCAGATCCTGCACTGCTTGTGCCATTGCCAAACCAACCATCAAGAAGCAAGGCCTATATACTCCTCTACCTACCCCTAGTCGACCTTGGGAATCCATCTCCATGGATTACATGTCGGGCCTGCCTTCTACTAAGCATGGAAATGACTATGTTTTCGTGGTCGTCGACAGATTCTCGAAGATGGCCATTATGGCAGCCTGCAAGAAGAATATCACAGCAGAAGCCACTGCTAAACTCTTCTTTGAACGAGTGTGGGTGCACTTTGGGATCCCACAGTCTATCATATCGGATCGGGATAGCAGGTTCCTCAGCACATTTTGGTCCAGCCTCTGGTCGATGTTGGATACCAAGCTCACCAAGTCCACAGCTTTCCATCCCCAAACAGATGGCCAGACAGAGGTCATCAACAAAATGATTGTACACATTCTGCGCATGTACAATTCAAAGCATCCACGCACATGGGACGAGAGCCTCCCCTATGTACAACATAGTTATAATTGGGCTCTCCACAGTTCAATCGGCCATAGCCCCTTTCAGGTGGGCTTGGGATTCCAGCCACTATGTCCCATTGACGTAGCCATGCCATTTGCAGCTGCTCAGGCCAATTCAGCTCATGTCCAATCTGAAGTTGACAAAGCCAGTAGCTTCATCGAGCACATTCAACACATCCTCCAATAGGTTCATGATATATTGGACAGAGCCAATGCCAAGTACAAGCAACGCCATGATCAACACCGGGTGCCACACAACTTCCAGGTGGGTGACAAAGTATGGCTACATTTGCAGAAGGAGCGCCTCACTGGACCCCACCGCAAGTTTCGCCCGCTCCGATTCGGGTCGTACACCATCACCAAGGCTATAGGGAGAAATTCCTTTGAGCTCATTATTTCGCCATTCCTTGGTCTGCACCCAATATTCAATGTGGACTGCCTTCGTCCTTACTTCCCACCTCTACTTCCCACCTCTGGGGAATTACGAGAACAACTCACATCAACAGAGTTAAACTTAGACTACATGGAGCAGGCCACCATATATTGTATCATGGACATGAAAATAAAGAGCACTCGCCAACAGAATATCCAACTGTATCAGGTTGTCAAAGCTGGCCAACTCCTGCACCAAGGCAAGTGGTTCACCAGGGACCAAGTTCAGCAGAAGTTTCCTCATCTCATGGAGGAACTCAACGCAATGGGGACCATTGCTTCCTAAGGGGGGAGGAATGATCCAGGTGGATATTGGTGGCCACTCACCTATTCCACTTGGGGCCCCACCATTGTCTCTTTCATTTTTTCAGTTTCGGCACAACTTACTATTTTTAGCAGTTTTTCGGGTCCTCAACTTCCGGAGCTGTTTTGAGGCCCTAAACGACGTTTTTTGGGAAAACAGAGAGCAACATGGGTCCATGGACTAATGTGGTCCATGGACCGATGTTGCTCGTTTAAAATTTGTAGTCCTCGGATAGATTTTTCTAACGAGGTATGGTATGCGTCAAACAGAGATCGTATGCCAAAGTTACGCCCTTGGGAAGTTGAAACACCAATTTACCCAAACAGAGCACATAGTTTTGGCGCTTCATCTCCTAGGGTTAGTGTTTTGGATGTTTAGGATTTCCCATTGTTTCTAAATAATAAATAGGCCCTCAAGCCTCATTGAAACTCAGTTCAGAGGCCTGTAGCCACCACATCTCTTCTCAGAGATAGCTACTAGCGCCCTAGCTAGTTTTATTTCCATTCTGTCTGTAAACAAATTTCAGTTCTTTGATATTAATGAAATGAAGTGTTATTTCCGCTGCATATTTGTATTTATGTCTATATGTTTATTCTGTTGCGTTCCTGCATAAATCTGGATCAAAGATGTTCATAAATTCCTCTTTAGCTATTTAGCTACAATCATTCAACTATCTCTATCAATGTGAGATATATTTATTTATAGAGGGATAGGAGGAGGTTGGGATCCCTCAAATGGTGGAAGGGAGGCCTTATCCTATTTGAGGTTCCCCCAAAAGGTGGAAACAAGAGGCCAAAGAAAGATGTTCGTGGTTATGCAGTCGAACAACCCAAGCTTACTCACTCACGAAGCAGTTAGCATGGAAACTTCACCTCTATATTTAAAAAACATTCCAAAAATAGCTCAGCGCAGGTAGCTCAGTGGGAATAAGCGCCAATGGGTGCGGGGCCTAGTGTTAATTTCCTTCATCAGCGTGAGGGCATAACGATCTACCAGCGCCAACCCAAAAACATGTGTTTCTAATGGTCTGCTCAGGGAAAAAATAACAGAGGAAATGTTCTCCTCATGGAAAGGGATGCAATGATACTCTTTATAAGGCATGAAATTTCATATAAGTCACAGAAATGGTCCTCCAATGTGCAGGATGGGGATTGCAGGGACGGTGACAAAATGTTGTGTAACAACTTGAAATCAGGAAAATCTGCTTGAATTTGGTTTCATTTTTACACAAGCTTGAAACAAAGATAAACTATGCTTGAAAAATTTTGCATGCCCCCAGCATGGTGACTCAGTTCAAGGTAAATGCCCCCCAAGAGGTGGATAGAATGAAGGTTCAATTATGAGATCAAGAGAAAGACTCGACTTGGATTTTACGAGATCTAATCAAAGACTCAATTTGAAAAGGGAACTCGTTTCATTTTTTAACAAGGTTGAAATAGTAAAAGAACTATCCTCATGACCTAATTCATTTTTTAATGAGGTTGACATAGGAAATGAACTATCCTCATAAGAGCTTATTTCATTTTTTAAGGAGCTTGAGAAAAGGAAACGAACTATGCTCCGATGAACTTGTTTCATTTTTTAAGGAGCTTGACACAAGAAAACGAACTCTGCTCTGACGCGATTGTTTCATTTTTTATGGAGCTTGACACAAGAAAAGGAACTACGCTCCGTAAAAAGCTTGTTTCATTTTTTAAGGATCTTGACACAAGGAAATGAACTCTACTCCGTAAGAAGCTTGTTTCATTTTTTAAGAAGCTTGACACAATAAAATGAAATTTGCTTCGACAATCCGATCAAGACATAAGAAGAGTCATGGCTTCCAAGAGGTTCTCATCCGATGGGAGGAAAACATATTGGAAGTCAAGACCCAATGTCCCCAGCACACAGTGCACAATGACACTATCACTGAATGTGGGCATGGGACAGGTAGCCACATAATTAACCTGTGGCAGGGAAGACACCACTGGCAGGTAAGGACTAGGAAGTGATAGCAGTAGACCATATGGCACATCAGGAACAAAGAATGAAATCTGATCAATGATAACGATCTGACCTTCATGTGGAAAACAGATCACACGAAAGAGGGAAGATATAAGCATGCCCATGGCATAAGCATAATCACGCCCTAGGAGTAAATTAAAATCCAAGGGACCTTAGACTACCATCACGTCTATATATACGATTTTCCCTCCCAAAGTAATAAGCAACTTTGGAAGGATTCCTAATGGTTGACTGGTTCCTCTGTTAAAAGACAATCAATTATGAGTAACAGGCACAAGCTGCAGAGAAATCAAAGCTTGTCAGGTAGTTGAAAATAGAATACTAATTGAGGCAACTTCATCAATAATTATGCCTGGTACGACCATATTGTAGGCATGTATAGTGATCTCAAAGGGTACGTAAGAAGGAAGATGATATCCCGTGAATCAACTTTAATCAAAGGAAGCAACCAAACTACATGGAGGGGGTGCCATAGGAATAAAAGAAGTATCCCCCTGCGTTATAGGAGTGGAAATACCATCCTCCTGGGCTCCAGGAATGAGAGTAGGAGGATGAATTTCTGGAACTGTGGCAACAAGAGTTGGAGGATCAAAAATAACCTGACTAGGATGAGACCCAATCTCGATGGAAAAGACCTGATGAACTGTAGATGGAACCAAGTCGACCATTTTCTCAACCAATGATTGGTCGGAAATGGACTCAGGAGATTGAATTTCAGAGAGAGAGGAATCGACCAGAGATGAATATCGATCAATGAATTGATCAACTATCGGAGGACTTGAAGAAAAATTCTAGTAACCAACGGGAAGACATGACTTAGAAGCTGAAAGAGTATCCAATACTTTAGAAGCTTCATCCATATGAGGACAGAGGTTAATGGGATGGTTCCATTCACACAAACTATAGGGAAATTTTATCTTAACTTGTTTCTTACGAGCCTCATTATCTTTAGCTAAATGCTCTTCATCAGCATGATGTCCATAGGTTGATGACAAAGGAAGAATCGGGCCAACGGACCACACTTCTAGCACCTTGGAAATACCAGGGCAATCACGAAGAAGGTGTTCACCCTCACATTACTTGTAAGGGAATTTGACTTGGCGAGACCTAATGGGGGATTTCTTGTCAATAGTTGCAGGGGTAGCAATATTTTCTGATTTCCCCCCTAGCTTACTTTCCTTCTTCTTTTTCGACCTCTTCTTCTTCTTCTTAGCCACCTGGTTACTAGAATCCAGACTTTCACCAGGCGAAGAGGAAGAAAAAGGTGAAGAAACAGGCGAAGAAGGTGAGGGGTAAATCTTAGGATCAACAAGGGGTTGACATGGTTCAGGCGGAGCAGAACTTGGTTGGACAGAGGTTGGAACACTCGGGACCATTGAGGTTGAAAATAACCAAATGGGTAAACCAATAGTTAACCTAGGAAGGGACAACATTGCCATATAAGGGGAGCCAACATTTCCAAAAGAAGAAAAAGGACCAAAACTCCCATTGTAGGGGGATCCTTGACTAGTAAACCCAAGAAACGTTTCCATTGACCTCACCCTAAATAATCACTAAGGAATATAAATTTAACCAGGAATATTTCGTGGGCAATTAATTTTAAGACACTGAAACAAAACTTTTCCTTTTCATGTTTTAAGAGTCAAGAAAAGGACAAAAGGTGACTCTAGTCACTTTCAGTTTGGACGAGCTCAAAAGGACAAGTGCTCGATGATCTTTTCAATTTCAGAGAGTCACGAAAATATAAAAAATGACTACTCAGGAAATCTACGAAAGAGGGTGTACCAAGTTTCTGTGAACTGCAATATACACCATGGTGATCAAATGAAAGAGAAATGACCAAGGACTTAACGTACATAAAGGAAGTCTCCCCGAATGTTATGTTCAGTGTATCATGGTCACATGGTGACAGTCTCGGCTTCCTATGGATAAAGGATTGCAACCTGTGAGGGTCTCCCTTTATATACTCGACGGTACGGGGAGCACAAGTCCATGCTAGCGTTGTCTACTACCAGATGGCGAGCGACAGCTACTGGGTTTAACGACGCCGGAACACGTCACTAGCCTAGACTTCTAAGTGTTAGTGTAAAGTTTCAATGCTTCCTTAGGTTGATTGAATAAATTTTATGGTTGATCTTGAATTATGTATCAGTTTCAAGGACCTACCGCTGTCATCTGAAAAATTCTATATGCAACTATATGAGAAAAGAAATCTTTCAATTTGATGAATGTTATCTAGTTAAGGGAAGAGTCTAAAACAATGATGCAACAAACAGTAATATTGTAAACAAAACTTTTTCCAAACTAGATGAATTTCACTATCCCAAAAGTAATCTAAAACATTCAACAATGTGAATTATGCAATGTAATCTATGCAAAATTCTCTTTTTGAAAACTATGCAATTGTAATCTATGCATAATTTCCTTTTTCTTTTGAATGAATAAGAATGCACTCAAAGAGAATTTTAGTTTTCAATCATTAAACAATGTAATCTAAGTTCAATGATAAATTTTAAACATGACTTTTCAATGCAACTTGATCTAATGCATTTTAACAAAAAGCAAACTTTGAGATGAAAACTAAATGAACGAAAAATTTCCTTAATGCAAAAAGGATGCAACAAACATTAAGAATACAATCTTGTTGTGAAAACTTTGTAACGAAATTCCTCAAAAGGATATAACACATATGAGTTCAAGCACAAAGAGGACTTCCAAATCATGAGCTCAAAATAAGGCATTCATTCCCTTTTACATCAAGCAATCATACAAAGAAGACTTTTCAATTAAACAATGAGCAATGTAATCTATGCTCACAAGCGAAAAAGAAGACCAATGAACTTGGACAGAAACTTGAGACTTGATCACTCAATAAACCAAAAATCAAAAGGAAATCAACTAGAGATGGTAACCAAGCAAGGAGACTGACTCAATCAGAAAGGCGATGTCCCATGAAGCATGCAATCATGCAATTGATGCACAATCAACAATAAAAAACCAAGCCAACGAGCCAATCAAACCAACTTGAGTGAAAGGGAGAACATGTAAATAATGTAGAGAAAAGGACCAGAATTGAAAGACATAGTGGTGAAAGGCTCGGGGAAAAAACCTTAATTTTTCACATGCACTGGAATTGGCGTGACTTTAGGGGCTGAAACTAGCGCCAACAGCCCAATGGCGCGACTTTATAACTAAAAAATAGTGCCAATCAGCGTGACTGTTAGACAAATAAAAGTGCCAATTCCTAAAAAAGGAAAAAACAAAGAATTTCTCCTAAACAAGACTAGACTCACCACTTCAAGCAAAAAATAAAGATTGCAATTGATGAAAAACATAGGAAAAAACAGGGAAATGGTTGTTTGACTAAACTCGTTGAATGACTAAGACCTAAAAGAGTGACAAACTCAAAGGAAACTCCCCATCGGAGTTGCCAATTTTTTGTCTAGGTAAATCCCCTCTGCGGATAGAGGTGATCCATCTAGCGCTAGGGTGGGTCTAGCAACTACGGGAACATACTAACATCTACCTTCCTAGATTGTAAATGAAATTCAGAGCAAGGAAGATTACCTACCTTGTTTTGATGCTATGTTTTTGTCTTCCGTCTAAGCTTCTTGATCTATCACACTCCTCAAGCTCAATGCACGCTGCTACCAATATTCGATTATCTATACAGATATATAAGACACCATGACAAGCATAAAATCATGACAAACATAAAAAAATTACAACCTATCTAACCGATCAAGGAATGCTAGAAATATCATTATAAATGTAAACAAGAGTGGAAGATAAATATCAGTTGCATTTTATTATGATAAAGACAAGGGGAATTTAAAACCAGGCCTTGATGTTGAGGCTCTCCTTCGTCAGGTCCGTATCTAAGCACATTTGCAACATCCTCATACACAAAGGTCTACGATCTCACTATGTTCTTAACACAAAAACAATCACACTCTACACTATTCTCCCAAAAATATAATTGCTTCTCCTCTCTAGTGAACTAAGGCAGTAGAGGTGAAAGAGGTCTCCTTATATAACAACGGGGGAGGAGTTTATGGGCCCTCAAATAATGGGAAAAGATCTTATCCTTTGGAGTAGTTCCTATTTCTTGGGAACAAGAACCCCAAAGCGGAATTCCTTGAACATATCTTAAAAAAAAACTTCCAGCTCGCTAACTCGTGAAGCTTCTAGTCACGGAAGCTTCATTTCTATTTTAAAAACTTTCCAAAAGAGGATCGGCGCAGGTTCGACATTAAGACATAGCACCGATCAGTGCAGGTCTCAGTGCAAATATCGGCTATCGCGCAGGTCAGACACTGAGACAAAGCACTGACCTTGAAAACAAGGTTTTTATAGGGATCTTCTAGAAAAGTTGTAAAGGGAGATGATTTGGCAGACAAAGTGTGGTTCAGGGGTATGTATTCCATGCTTGGAAAGTACACAAGGGTCACTGTATGGGTCCTCCAGGATCAAGGAATGGGGAGTGTAGGGACAGTGACAAATTTATGTGTAACAGAGATGTTGTTAGTCCATGTCGTAAAACACATCGGGAGCGTTGGTTTATCCAATCTCCAACAATATACCCCCAACGCGAGCCAGGTGTGTATCGAACTCATGACCTACGCTTTGATACCAATTCGGGAATCACAATTGTCGTTAGAAAAAAACACACAGGTGTTAGTAAACGATCGCATCACCAGAGATAAGGATCCATGAGAGGCGGTTAGTCCATGTTGCGAAACACAAGGGAGATTTGGTTTATCCATTGTCCAACAATTGTTGGAAATACTGAAAGGGGGGGGAATAAATACTTCTTTTCAATTTTTATTATAGCCAGTTAGATTCTACACAAAAATCAAAGAAATTAATAATTTTATTATATAAATAAGGATAATGATCCTTTTATAAATGAATGAGTAAAATGATTGTTTAATGGCACCAACCCTTCAACTTTCCAGGCTCCAACTTGTTTCCAAGCACCAATTTGGACTTTAGTGAGACTCCAACCTCTTGGGCTTCAACCCTATCCTTCTCAAGGCTCCAACCTTGTGTTTAGAGCCACCTATTAAAAAGTGTAACTAGGTCGGTCTTCATGTTGACTATGTAATTACGTAATTATGAAAAAGAAGAAGTAAAAATAATATATATATTGTTGTTGTATTTTCTTCATGGGTTTCATGAGCATAATTTATTAAGTAGATGGAATTCTTCTTGATTTCCAATAGGTTTGAATTAATTCTAGATATATGCTACAGGACCTTGTGGAATAAGCTCACTACATCCCTCAATAAAAAGTTGAAGACAACTCCAAATACAGTGAAAAAAAATTGTCACCTTGTTGGAGTACTCCTTGGAGAAGTCAGCCTCCTAAACAATTGGACAAGTCGGCTTAAGAAAAAGTCACACCTATTCATGCACTGGTCGGCTTAAATTACATATTGTGACAACTATAAATACCCCACTAGGCTATGCAGAACAGAAAGAGATAAGCTTGTTCACCTCTAAAATTTGCGGATAAAATTCTTAGGAAAATATTGTGGATAACACTATAGTGGATACAGAATAATCTCAGAGAGAATATTGAATTAAACTCAGTAATATTTGTGAACAGAAGCCTCAGAAGCATTGAAGATCCATATGAGTTAAGGAGTGAGGATATACGTGAACCTACAACATGAGATAAGTGTGAATACATACCAGGAGACAGTGCAGATAAAGGGAAAGATTACAATGTGGATTAGGGAAGGACACAGAGTAGATAAAAGAAGAATACAAGTGCGGATAAGAGATAGTATAGTATGTAGATCTGAAACAATGATATAAGAATAGATTTGTGGGTTTTCCCCTCAAGAGGAGGGGTTTTAGCCTTGGCTTGGAAACTAACTAAAGTTTCACTGATATTATTGTTTTGATGGTTGTTTGATGTATTGAAAGTAATCATAATGATGAACAAAGATAATAAGGAAATAAGCAACACAAACAATTATCATATAAGAGAATTTGTATTAACTTTTGCCCTATCTAATTCTCAACATGGTATCAATGCTTTGGTTACAAGAAAGGGCTATCAATGATACTTCAATTCGGATGCATGGGTTAAAAAAGCACATATCTCAGTCAAGGAGTATTACCCATACACTAATACTTACATGCACATAGTCACGGTATCTCCTGAGTCTTGGCATACATGTATTTGAAGTGATGTTACACAAGTATCCTGAATACAGTCTAGGCCTACATACATCTCCACAGCTCAGACTCATTCTGAAAATTTTGGTGATATACTACAGTTTGGAGGGTAAACACATATCACAGTGACATTCTCGGCATGACTAAAAAGACAAGACTCCGATCATTAGCACTACCACAGTGATATAACTGCGATACTATCATAATTCGGTATGATCAATGCTACCACAGTAAGAGCATACAGTACATCATGAAATCCCACTAATCTCAGTACTAAAACTCAGATCAATCAAGGGAACTTACAATACTGATTCAATTCTATATATATGATTCGGTGCTTCCTCCAGTAAATATAATTCTTATATGTCGTTGAACTCAATGACATTATCTCAACTTACTAGTGGTGGTCACAGCCTCGGAAGAATACAGTCTTAAAGTTCAGCTACACAAATGGAAGTCAGACCATATAGTTTGGAGCAACTTAAGAAGAAGAGCATTCAAGGAAGCATCAAGGTGAAGATCTTCTCCTCACTTGCCATGTAAGTACCTTTCATTTTCATTATCAATTTTGGTTAAATGACTTCATTGTGCATGGAGATATATAAGATGGTTGTATTACCAAAGGTCCTTGCAAGAAATAAGGAGGATAGTCATAGTCCTCATAAATAAAGTCATAGATAAGGGTCTCCTTTGAATTCATGGATAGAAACTCTTAAGCCTCTCTCACATGAAAAATATTGGAGACACAAAAAGAGCTAGAAGAATAATTATGAACAAGTACAAGAAAATATGGTCCTCAAAGGATAACATCAAATATAGGAAAGAAAGTTTATGAAACTGGAAAGGATGGAAGACATAATTTCATTGAAAGAGGGAGTAAGAGATCATTAAAGATTGATCTCTCTCACATCATTTGAAACAAGAAATCATGTGATCATGAGGGTAACAAAATTTATGGCTAAGTAAGTTACCTCATTCAACGACTTAGTGTTTTTATGGAAGAATACAAGTTGAGGGAAATAGTTTTTGTAGAAATCAACATTTTAAAGAAAAAGAAGTCATCTAGAGAAAGTTGCATCCTACATAGAAAGGGAAACATTTGCCAGATAGGAATATTTAAGATCCTCAAGATTCTCTAATGGAATCTTCATTAGAAGATACACCAATACAATGAAGAAGCAAGTGTTTCAACAAAACTCCAACTTATGAAATTCATGAACGATGATATGATGACACAAGAACAGATCAAGGGATTGAATATCTCTCAATCTAGGAAGCTACTGAAAGGAACATAGATGGCATGAAGGAAAAATGAGGCATGTATACTTGTATTTAATATTATATTGACATGTCAAATGGTTGCAGGTAATATAGATCACTAAAAATATGGTCAAGGAAAAAGGATCTCCTCCTATGTAAAGATGCAGGAAAGCATAAAGCCACACTAGATGAAATCAACATAATATGTCCTCATATGGAATATGAGGTGGCCAACTATAATCAAGGAACTCTAATTGAAATTTGTTAAGAAAGATATGTGTGATGAAAGGAAGAGATCATGAAGATATGTAACCATGGAGAAGCAATCAACATCCAAGAAGACCAAGAAGATTTGACTGGAAAGATCTCCTGGGGAAAATATGAAGTCTCTAATGGAAGAGATATAAATGTTGATAATAAATAACCTGGGGAGATGTGTCAACATGAATTAAGGATGTTGATGCCTACAGTAAGATGTCACGGTGAAATATCATCATTGAGGTAAATTTTGTTTCAAAAGTTCATATGTATATGTTTATCTGGATGAATTTGTGCAGGGTTTCTAATCATGAGTAAGGATGTATGATCCTTGAAGATGATTCGAAGGAAAGCAACATGGAAAAATGGTGGACCATATGAGAAATCATGATGAATCACTTTCTGATAGCGGACATGACTCGTGAATGAAAGTGATGGATGATCTATGCCCTATGAAGCCAAAAGTTGAAGATTCCTCAATATTGACATCCATGACATCGAGGAGAGGAATTCTTCATGAGCATCTAGATTTCTGTTGTAGGACCCTAGTTGAGAGGGAGCATGGTGGTAAGTTTCTTTCCTGGAAGAAACTTGAAGTGTGTCCTTCCTGTGTTGAGAGGGAGTGACGTATGTGATACTCTATTACATGTGTCATGCACTAGACCAGGACTAACAGTCATAAGTCTTAGTGAAGGCCATGTGAAGAGAATGGATAGATACATCATTCTGGCCTTCACCTGGAAGACAAAATGGAGGATTGGGCAATCATCTAGCATTCGATACTCTTTGATAATGAGATAAGGAATTAAAGTTAAGAGTAGTCATGGACCGATATTCTTTGAGGGCTGGCTACCCAAGAGAAGAATAGTCCAAGAAGGTCATACTCTAGGAACACCTAGGTGGGGTATGTACCTTGGAGAGACAATGACTATGGTGTCTATTAGTCATGTGTCTCACCAGCATTGTAGTCCATTGTCTCGTTGAGAGATGGGCTTGTTATTCAAGGCCTTGCACTAGGAAAATGCTGGTTGATATGATGCTATATAGATGTGATTACCAATCTGATTCTTCTTATGAGATTATTCAGTTTGAAGTGACCATGTACCTGTATGAATAACTGCCTAGTTAAGAGGGAGTGTTGAAAAGTATAACTAGGTCGGTCTTCATGTTGACTATGTAATTATGTAATTATGAAAAAGAAGAAGTCAAAATAATATATATATTATTGTTGTATTTTCTTCTTGTGTTTCATGAGCATAATTTATTAAGTGGATGGACTTCTTCTTGATGTCCAATAAGTTTGAATTAAGTCTAGCTATATGCTACAGGACCTTGTGGAATAAGCTCACTACAACCCTCAATACAAAGTTGAAGACAACTCCAAATACAATGAAAAACAATTGTCACCTTGCTCGAATACTCCTTGGAGAAGTCAGCCTCCTAAACAATTGGACAATTCGACTTAATAAACAGTCACACCTATTCATGCACTGGTTGGCTTAAATTAAAGATTGTGACAACTATAAATACCCCACTGGGCTACGCAGAATAGAAAGAGATAAGCTTGTTCACCTCTTAAATTTGCTGATAAAATTCTCAGGAAAATATTGTGGATAACACTACAGTGGATACGGAATAATCTCAGAGAGAATATCGAATTCAATTCAATAAGATTTGCGGAAATAAGCCTCAGAAGCATTACAGATCATATGAGTTAAGGAGTGTGGATATATGTGAACCTACAACAGGAGATAAGTGCGAATGCATACCAGGAGACAATGTAGATAAAGGGAAATATTACAGTGCGGATTAGGGAAGGACACAGAGCAGAAAAAAGAAGAATAAAAGTGTGGATAAGAGACAATATAGTATGCGGATCTGAAACATCGATATAAGAAGGTATTTGTGGGTTTTCCCCTCAAGAGGAGGGGTTTTATCCCTGGCTTGAAGCCTCACTAAATTGTCGCTGATATTATTGTTTTGATGGATGTTTGATGTATTGAACGTAATCATAATGATGAACAAAGATAATAAGGAAATAAGTAACACAAACAGTTATCATATAAGAGAATTTGTATTAATGTTTGCCCTATCTAATTCTCAACAACACCAACCCCTAAGACACCAATCCTCCAATATTCTTTTGATAGAAAATGTGTGATTCATTTACTTGAATTTCCTTGACATAATCTTCAGTATACAATCAGCTCCAAAAACTACTTTTACTTCTCAATCAACTTTCTGACATGAACACCTTTTCTTCACTTTATCAATTCACTGTAGAAGTATTTCCTCATAATTTCGCTGCAAATATCAATGGGACTAACTAGTGTCTGCTCTAAAATATCTCAAGAGGTCAGCTCCAAGGTTGTCCATATGCCTTCAAGTCACAGGTTCGAGTGTTCTAAAGTTACCAAGCCACAGGTCTGAGGTTATATTCCATAGAACCAAACATTCAACTCTATTGGAAATACATTCATGGTGCTTACAAGTCCCCAGGTATGAAACTATTCAATCTTGTTCCATATTTTATTTGAACACATATGCTCTAGATTTTATTGATTTATCTAAGTCAAACGTTGTATCTTAAGGTATTCACTGTTCAATTTGAAGTCTCCACAGAACTAAGGCTACAAGAAGGTAATTCTTGCATAGAGGATGTAATTCATATCTTTGAAATTATTCCTCAAAAAAACCAACTGGCCCGAAGTAGCACCAATGATGCAGTCCAGAAAAATACAGACCTCCACAGTGCAAGATTCAATTATTTTTCCAGTGAGGACAATTCTCCAAAGTGTGATTGATATATCACCATAGTTCAACATGAATCACTCCATCATAGCATTGTCACTACCACAGTCCAAAATATTCTTAGCTCCTCCAAAAAGTAGTCTCACTATATATAAGTCTAAAATTTTATACACAATCCAAGACAAAAACTAAGATGGACCTGCGATTTTATACCCTAGTCTTGTCACTACAATTAATGAGAGATACAGATCACGAGTTGATTTATTCTTCTCCTTGAGAGTTCACAAGACATGAAGTTATATTCATTGATCTGTGTTGCATGTATGGCCCAGCTGATGTCTTGAAATGGAGATCCGAGCTCATATATATACGTGGATATTACTTTGAAGTGAAGGGAAGTTACCTATGTAAAGAGGTCATCATGAAGGTTAGGACAGGTCGACTCCAAGACCAAAATAGTATTTCAACTTGAAAATTCTTGTTCTCCCTCACCATTTTGAGTTTCTGACCAAGTAAGGGCTTGTTGGAAAGCTAAAATTATGCTCTAAAGAATGGTGAAGCTCTCACAAAGAAATGTTACCTCTAAGATTATGAAAAATATTTTTTAATGTGTCTGGTAATTTATTAGTGCAGAAGAAAAATGCCTTTGAGTGTTGGGCATATTCATGGATTGATTTCTTCATAGTTTTCCTTCTTCATCATGTCATCATTAGGTCTCCAACCATGTCATATTTCATAGAGTAGCATCCATTAATTTACATCAAGATATCCCTTCAAGAGAGCTTATATTTCATCAATGACAATTATTGACCAAAAATATCCCCCTTTCTCATTGATGGAAATATTTCAACACTCTCTCCCCCTTTGACATAAATGGAAAATGGTGTGTCCAATTAATCCCCCTATCAAGCTACTACACCTATAATGTTTCTCCTTTTGTCATGTTGCTTCTTCTCTTGTTGATATGTTCTTTTAATGTGATGCAAGAGAAATTACTCCCATCTTTTGGCGATGAAGTTCAAATGCTTCTCGTTGAAGCGGTTTTGTGAAGATATCGAAAATTTGTTCCTTTGTATTGATGTATTCCAACTTGGTATTTTGTCCAACAACCTGGTCACGAAGAAAGTGTTATTTTATTGGAATATGTTTGGTCTTTGAGTGTACCACCAGATTCTTTGAAACACTGATGGCGCTAGTGCTGTCACAAAAATGGTGATTGGTTACTTATTTTCTATGCTGACATCCTTCAATGCTTCCTTGATTCACAGTATTTTTGTACAACAATTATAAATAGCTATATATTCGGCTTCAACTATAGAAAGAGATATAGATGATTTCTTTTTGCTGAGCCAAGATACAAGACAATCTCCCATAAAGAATGCATTACCACTGGTACTTTTTTTATCGTCCATGCTAACAGCCCAATCAACATCGGAGTAAGCTATCACAATAAGAGTTGAGCTCTTAGGATACCAAATACGAAAATCAACAGTTCCTTTAAAATATGTAAGTATTCTCTTCACAGCTGCTAGATAGGATTGTTTAGGACTTAACTGAAATCTTGCTACCATTCCCACTGCTTGCATAATACATGTCCTTGTAGTAGTTAAGTATAGGAGATCTCCAATTATTGACATGTAAAGACTTTCATCTATGAGAGAGGAATCATCATCTTTACTAAATTTAGAAACGGTGGTCATCGATGTGCTCATAGGTGCACATTCTTCCATCCCATATCTTTTGAGCATGTCTTTAATATATTTTTCTTTAGATATAAACATGCCTGCAATGGTTTGAGATATTTTTAGCCCAAGAAAGTAAGATAAATCACCAATCATTGACATTTCGAACCTTTTTGACATATTTAGAGAAAATTCATGGCTCATACCATCATCATTGCTAGCAAAGATTAGATCATCAACGTATATAAGAGTGATTAGTAATTTATCCTTGTCTATTTTCATGTAGATATTTCTTCCTGCCACTCCCTCTTTTAAGCCTTCTTGTTGCAAATAGTGATCTAACTTTGCATACCAATCTCTAGGAGCTTGTTTTAGTCCATACAAGGTCTTTTTCAACTTGCATACAAAGTCTTTCCCTTCAGCTAGATCAAATCCTTCTGGTTGCTCCATGTAGACTTATTCCTTGAGTTCTCCATTCAAAAATGTTGATTTCACATCCATTTGATAGACCTTGAATCCTTTTGAGCAAGTATATTCCAAAAACATTCTTATAGCTTCCAATCATGCTATCGGTGCAAAGGTTTCTTCAAAGTCAATTCCTTCAATTTGTGAGTATTCTTTGCAAACAAGCCTTGCTTTATTTCTGATTAATATATATAATATTAATAATTTTTAATCAATAATTAATAAAAAATACTAATAACATTATTTTATATAAAATTGAAAATAAATTAATTTAATGGTTGGCTCTGTTAGTCTTAGCAGGTTTTTCTTTCACTATTTATCAATGGTATGTTCTCCTCTAAAGCACTCATTTAAAATATGTCCTGAAGATGGATCTGCATTGGGATTCGAAACATCGACGAATTTTTGTTAATATTGTGGATAATCCGAATTGATATTCTTCAATTAACGAGCACAGAATCTTGAAAACCATCATTATTTGTGATTATTTTTCCATCCTCATTCATCTTTTTTTTGAATACCCATTTTGTTCCAATTCTATTTTTATCTTCTGGACGATGTACTAACTCCCAATAATCTTCGAGTTCTATCATAGATAAGAGAGCCATGTCATATTTTCTTGGTGTGCTTATCATTCTTGTTCAAGTTTGAATTCCTTCATCTATATTCTTAATAATTTGTTCTTCCGGATGATGTTTTTGAATGAATTTGATCTTAGAAGGAGTTTTTGAAAGTTCATTCTGAGGTTCTTGATCTTTTTCTTCCTTTTCAAGTTCTTCTTTGATGTCTTCCAGAAAGGGTTCTACTTCATGATATTCAATTTTATTTTCTTGAAGGGCTTCTTCGATCTTCACATCAATGCTTTCTACTATTTTTCGTAGTTGATTATTGTAGCATTTGTAATCTTTTCTCCTAGTAGAATATCCAAGAAATATTCCTTCGTCAACTCGAGAATCAAATTTTCCTGGTGAGTCATCATTGATTTTTATGAAACATTTGCTTCCAAAAATCCTGAATTACTTTACTGAATCAGGTCTTCCTTTCCATAATTCATAACGATTCTTGTCATTATTTGATCTTAGTTGAGTTCGATTCAAGGTAAAAACTGTTGTACCAATTGTTTCTTTCCAAAATTTTGGGTGCAAGTCTGTAGCTATTAGCATTGTCCTTGTCATTTCTTGAATAGTTCGGTTCCTTCTTTCAACTACATTTTTCTTGGGTGTTCTAGTAGCAAAGATTTCTCTTTCGATTCCATGCACTTTATAGAATTCATCAAATTATTTTGAAGTGAATTATCCTCCTTTGTCTATTCTTAGAAATTTAACCTTAGAATCTTTCTCATTTTCAACAAGAGCTTTAAGTTTCTTAAAACATTCATATGCTTTGGATTTGTATTTTATGAAATATACCCACATCATTCTAGTATAGTCGTAAAAAAATAAAGCAAATTACCTTTCACCTTGAAGTGCTGGAGTTCTAGTTGGACCACATAAACCTGCATGAATAATCTCTATAGGTTTTGATGTTGAGAACTCTTTAGCCTTGAAACCGGTTTTAGTTTTCTTTCCATGTTGGCATGGGCCACATAGAACTTGATTTGTCTTGAACAGTTTTGGAATGTCCCTTACTACATTAATTTTTCCGATATTAATCAAGTCATCAAAACTTGTATGTTCCAATCGCTTGTGCCATAATCAAATTTCATATGTTTGACTTAAGTAAGATTTATCTTCTTCGATTTTGCTTAGAATGTAACGTTATTTGGTGTTCTTACTCCTTTTTCCATAATTTCTCCTGAGGATGAGTCCCTTATTTCAAAAATTTTAGTACTAAAGACAACATTATGTCCTTGTCATAAATTTGGCTAACACTTAAGATATTTTGTTTGAGCCCTTCTACCAACAAAGTATTTTGAGCCTTTCCCTCTCCATTAATGAGGGTAGCAGTTCCTTTTCTAGTGATTTTAGAAGATCCACTTCCAAATGATACATTTCCATTATTTTTGTTCAATGAGACAAAATTATTTTGGTCACCTGTCATATGTCTTGAGTATCCACTATCCACGAACCAATGGTTTTCATCACCATGCGCACATATAGTTAGGCCACATTTATCCGTATTGAGATTCACCTTTTTAGCTTCCTCCTTTTTGTAGAAATTAGCTGAATAAATCACTTATTCACTGAAGATTAACCTGGTCATATATCAATTTCGAATTGCATACATAACACATAACCTTCTTCTATAATTAATTGTCACATGCGGAAATAACAGAAGCAATCTCACATCAATTCAATCACACATTAACTCAGTATGTATGGGGAAAGCCTATAGCTGAAAACCCCCCAGCTATTGTGTATATTATAATGGAGAAATCATGTAACAATCATAGTACAAAACTCTTCACAAGCTCTCATGCACTACCTCCCATGCTACACACTATCAAGCTAGATCTAGCAAATCACTTGCTCCAATCCTTAGCCACTTGATAGCCAGCCTCTATTGCGTATTTGAATGCTAGGTGATGGCCTCCTTATATAGATAAACCACCAGCCTAAACTTTGCAATACTCATAGCTTACTCCACCTATCTATGTGTTGCAAATAGCAACAGTATAGTCACAACTGATAGCTAACTCTACCCTTTCATCTATCTCTTTCACTGGTCTTCACTGAACTGATCATGCACTGTAGTGAACTGAAGTGTTCTTGAGTTGACTAATGAGTTAATATTTAGTAAATTAAATATTATTTAATTTACTCCACTCATATCTAATTGATTAGTTAGTTTAACTAATCCCAACTAGTTCAACTAAAACAAACAGAACACAACTCCACTACTTGTCCCGTTAACTCCTCCAAAACTCCTGCCACTGAAGTCTAACTGAAGCCAACCATGCAAGATGTCATCAAACCCTAGGAACCACGTGATTCCTTGTGTCAGTTGCATGATTCACCTCCATGACTCAAACTGAAGTGCGCCAAGAGAGTAAACTGCTGTTTATAGTCAAAATATTATTAAGGGTAAATAATATTTGACTTCCATATTTTTTGGAGATCAGTCTAAAAATAGCCTGGGTCCTAAAAAATAGGGTCTCATCTATTTTTACCGACATGTCGCATCCATCAAGAATCTCCAAGTAGAATTCCTAAATTATGCTCCGTATGTCTAAAAATAGACATAGTCTAAAAATAGACTTTGCGCCAGAATTTGCCTGCGGGCCCACTTAGTGAAGGCGACTTCATTTCACTAAGCTCCATCATCTTGCCGCATTCTCAACACTCCCTCTCAGCAAGATATGGATTATCTGCAATCCCTATCCTGCCTCTGTGGAATTCGAACTTGCTCCTGGTGAGCGCCTTCGTCAGGATGTCGGCATCCTGATCCTCCGGGGGAACATATGAAAGCATCATGATCCTCCGCTGAACACAATCTCTGATGTGATGGTACCTGATGTCGATATGTTTGGACCTATCATGAAAAACTGGATTAGCCGAGAGCTTGATGCAGCTCTGGTTATCACAGTAGATCACCGTAGGCTCCAAATGCAATCTGAACAAACCTGCGAGGATCTTCCTCATCCAAATAGCCTCACATGCAGCCAAGCTTGCTGCCATGTACCCTACCGCTGAACCCAGTGCTACCGATTCCTCGCTCTCGCCGGCATTGTGAAATCGCCCGTCGACCCGATCGTTGCTGAAAACCTCCGTGGCGTTCTTCCGGTCCGCGTTCCCCTCGCCCAACCGTACCGAAGAAACCGCGAAAGTTTCACCTCATCCTCCTGTCTGTACCACAAGCCATATCCCGATGTGCCTTTAAGATAACGCAATACATGCTTGCCTGCCTTCCAGAAGAGCTTGGTAGGCTTAACCATAGCTTGCGAAAGCTGGTTAACAGCATAGCATATATCGGGTCGTGTATTGACCAGATACATAAGCGACCCCACCAACTGTCGATAGACAATGGTATCCACTACCTCCGCTGAAGTAGCATCCTCCTTCCTCCAACCTCCAGGAAGAGGAGTGTCAACAGGCTTGCAGCCATGCATGTTGAACCTCTTGATAACTTCCCGTGAACACACCGTTCTAGGAAACAACAATTTCCTCCACCCGCCGCCAAATCTCCAATCCTGGTGAAATAAATGAAGGATGCCCAGTCCTTCATCTCAAACTCTCGGCAAGATCATCCTTGCATGAAAGTACTAAATCGCTCGTCGCTACCAAAATTGTGATCATCTAAGAGAAAAGATGCAGCGACTGGGCCGCCCCTCCACCAACCGTACAAAGCTTGGATCCGCCCTCACTCTTGGAGAATCCAAGCCCGGTGAAGTAGCTTCTGTTTGTCCGAGGTACCAAGCACGAGGTGCTTGCTTCAAACGCATACAAAGGTTTCTTGGAGCCAAGACATGCGACCATCGCACAAGATCCAAAACTTCGGTCATATTCTATGTACACCTCCTCCTCAATAACTCCATTGAGGAACGCAGTCTTCACATCCATCCGATGAATGTGCCACCCCATCTGCGCTGAGAGAGCAAGGATCGTCCGTATGGAAGAGTACCTTGCGACAGGTGCAAAAGTCTCCTCATAGTCAATCCCCTCGATCTGTGAGAAGCCACCGGCGACAAATCTCGCCTTGTACTTCTCCACACTCCCTCACCGTTCGCTCACTTTCAGATCCACCAACTCACAACTGATTTCTCAAATCCCTGCTCTCGCGGGGGAGCGACCTCTGCTGCCTGCTCCCCCAAGGGGACGAACGACATTCTTCGATCACAGTATCAACCCATGTGGCCTTGTCACCTTCCCTGCAAAGAGGATGGTTTCGCTGAAGCAACACACTGACCTGGCAGGCAAGAGCCATGTATCCAGTGTATCGATCCGGTGACTGCCTCTGTCTGCGCTGTGCTGTAGGTGGTCCTACAATCTTCTTTGCATCTCGAGCCAGTCGCTCAGCTTCTGTAGTGCGCATGCGCCCTCTGATGGTTGGCGCTGCATGGGTGGTTTCTTCCACCTCCTGAACCTCCTCTTGTGGCCGATCCACATCCGGAAGCTCCTCCTTAGGAACTAACAGCTCCTCATCTGCATGCAAGTGTAGCTCCCTCTCAAGCGAACACTGCATGGCTTTCTCCTCCCGAAATTTTATATCCCGTCGCACAACAGTCTTGCGACTGTCTGACAAATACACCCGGTATTTGTGAGGTGTATCAGTGTACCCCACAAATATTCCAACCTCAAATAGTTTTTTTTGGATCCAGCTCTTCTCGCATCCCGCCGCGCCACGTACGTAGACCGTGTAAACCGTAAATGGGAACATTTTCGGTGCCCTCGCCGAATAAGCCTCTCCTCTCGGGTACCATGTTAAGAACCTGAGACAACGGTTCTGGCACACACCGATTGCCTCAGCCCACAAGTGAAGGGGTAGGCCCTGATCATGCAACACCGCCCGTGCAGCACCCACGATCGTTCTGTTCTTCCGCTCAGCCACCCCGTTCTGCTGTGGGTTATGGGGTGCGATGAGCTCTCTCCGAATCCCTTCTGCGCTGCAGAACTCCTTGAATTCAGCCGAGATGAATTCACCACCGTTATCACTCCTTAGAGCAATCACCTTCTCCCCCGACTCCTTCTCGACCAGTGCTTTAAACTCACAGAACTTCGCGAATGTATCGCTCTTCTTCTGCATGAAGAAGATCCAGCACTTTCGAGAGAAATCATTAACAAAGATCACATAATACCTGTGCTTTGCTGTCGAAGCAACTGAGAAAGGACCACACACGTCTGTGTGAACTCTCTCAAGGATCGTCGTGGCGCGACTATCCTTCTCGTGAAAGGTGGCTTTCACATACTTCCCTAAAGTACACCCCTTGCACTGATCTGACTGCGCAAGGGTGCCCTTAGAAAGCCCAGTAGAAATCTGCTGCAGAATCTTCAAAGCTCCATGGTGAAGGTGGCCCAATCTCCTGTGCCACAGTTCGCCCTCATCATCCCGGCTCACCACTTCTCCCGCCTTGCATGCCATAGCTGCGCAGTCATCTACCTGCAACTGATAAAGGTTCTGAGTTCGAATCCCTATCTTCCGGGTCTCTCCAGTAGTCTTACTGCGCAGGAAGGCTTTTCCTTCGCTGAAGACCACATCATACCCCTTATCCTCCAACATCGCCACAGAGATCAAGTTCTCCTTTAATCCAGGTACATGCATGACATCCCTCAAGACAAAGGGTTTACCAGACTCCCTCTGAAAGGATATGGTACCGATACCAGTCGCACTGTATCTACCATCATCGCCCATCTCGATGTGCACACCCAAATCTTTGTCCTCCAGATCTGAGAACAAATCCCGATCTCCCGTCATATGGAATGACGCACCGCTGTCCAAGAACCACACCGATCCCATCACACTTGAAACCAAGCATGCAATCAGTGAAAAGTCAAGCTCGAACTGTGAAGCCAAAGCTTCTCCATCTGCAGATCTTCCCGCTTGCTTGTTCTTCTTCTTCTTTGGACAATTGGTAGCATAATGTTCATGATCATGGCAGTGAAAACACTTCACTTTCGCCATATCCTGCTTCTTGCCCTTTGCACCAGAATGAGAAGTTTTCTTACCCTTCCCCTTCTTTGCTTTGGCAACCAAAGCGCAATTTTCTTCATCAGCTCCTTTTGATGAAGATCCATCCCGAGTAGTCCTCCTTATCTCCTCCTGCATGAGATCCGCCCAAAGGCGCTCCCATCCCGGCAGCTTCTCCCGACCATTGACACTATCTTGATATGAGTGCCAAGCCCTCGGAAGACCAAGGAGAGCCAGGTCGACCATGTCCTCGTCTTCGACAGTCACCCCCACACTTCCCAGCTCATCTCTGCACTGAGTGAACTTCGTGAGGTATTTGGCGATACTGTCGCCTTTCTCAATCTTGATGTTCCCTGAGCTTATCTTTGAGCGCCAGCTTCCTTTGGTCACTCTTACTCTGGAACAGATCCGTCAAAGCTTTCCACATTAAATATGGAGTAGCCTTTCCATGCAGGCTGGATACAATATGATCCTTGACGCCCTCCAACAGGATCCTTCGACATTTCGCGATTTTCTTTTGCCATGCATCGACCAAAGCTGCATCAGTGGGCTTTGGGACATCCGCACCCACGAACTCCTTCAGACCATTATCTTCTAACACTGCTTCCATGCGATCCTTCCATGCAACATAATTCGAACTGCCTTCAAGAGCATATTCGAGTCGCAAACCATTGAAAGAAGACATCTTTCAACACCGGCACCAAGAAGAAAAACCTTCTGCAAAATTCGAATTCCAAACTCCAAGCTCTATCGCTTCCGATCTATACTTGAAAACAAATTATTTCCAAATCAGAGATTGACTGCAAAGGGCATTCACCAGATCTTTCACCTTACAAAGAAGGATGAATATTCCGGAGGCTACCTGGCCCGCATGCAGACTCTGTCCGAGGAAATAAGTTTGCAATCACCGTAATAGATCTCGACAATTAATCTCGCTCCGATACCATGTAGAAATTAGCTGAATAAATCACTTATTCACCGAAGATTAACCTGGTCATATATCAATTTCGAATTGCATACATATAATTTATGCAACCTTCTTTCTACATGAAATTGTCACTAAAATAGCGAACAAGCAATCAAGTATCAAATCAATCAGCACGAACCCGTAATGTATGAAAAGCTTATGTTGAAAACTCATAAATGGTCGTGTATATTATAAACAGAAATCATGTAACAATCATAGTACAAAATCCCCTTTGGCAAGCTCTCGCGGCACCACCTCCTACGTTAATACTCACGAAGCCAGATCTAGCAAATTGTTTGCTCCAATCCTTAGCGCCACCGGATAGCGCCTATTGCGATATTTTTTAATGCAAGTGATGGCCTCTTATAGATAAACCACCAGCCTAAACTTTGCAATACTCATAGCTTACTCCACCTATCTATGTGTTGCAAATAGCAACAGTATAGTTACAACTGATAGCTAACTCTACCCTTTCATCTATCTCTTTCACTGGTCTTCACTGAACTGATCATGCACTGTAGTGAACTGAAGTGTTCTTGAGTCGACTAATGAGTTAATATTTAGTAAATTAAATATTATTTAATTTACTCCACTCATATCTAATTGATTAGTTAGTTAATTAATCCCAACTAGTTCAACTAAAACAAACAGAACACAACTCCACTATCTGTCCCGTTAACTCCTCCAAAACTCCTGCCACTGAAGTCTAACTGAAGCCAACCATGCAAGATGCTATCAAACCCTAGGAACCACGTGATTCCTTGTGTCAGTTGCATGAGTCACCTCCATGACTCAAACTGAAGTGCGCCAAGAGAGTAAACTGCTGTTTATAGTCAAATATTATTAAGGGTAAATAATATTTGACTTCCATATTTTTAGAGACTGGCCTAAATAGCTCGGTCTCTAAAACAGGGAATCACTATTTAGGTTTTTATCGTGTTACGTTTTCTTCTTATCGAAGAATCTCCAAGTAGAATTCCCAAATTATGCTCCGTATGTCTAAAAATAGACATAGTCTAAAAATAGACTTTGCGCCAGAATTTGCCTGCGGGCCCACTTAGTGAAGGCGACTTCATTTCACTAAGCTCCATCATCTTGCTGCATTCTCAACACTTTTTTAGTGGGAAATTTTGTTCATTATGACCATAATTATTACATAATGAGAAATTTGGATCAAACTTAGTGAAAGGATCAAAATAATTGCAATTCTTTATTTGTCCTTGCTCTTTGGAACCACATAGTTTGTTTGATAGATCTTTCAATATTGATGCAATGCTTAGATTGATGACCAAAGTGTTTGCAATAGTAACAATACCCAAGAAAGATAGTTTGGTACCTGTTGTAATATCCATGAATTGAATCATCATTCTTCCTTGGAGTTTCTCTTCCTTCATTCCTTATATTTTGGGTGGACATTTGTTCTTGGTGAGATGCCTTCTCTTCTTTTGGATGGCTAGAAAGTACGTTGGCATAACTTCTTGCATTATCCTTAGTATTTGATGATTCTCCTTTGAAACCAATCCCATATTTGTCATATTGAGGTTTTTGAGTATTAAGGATGTTATCAAGTGCTTGAGAGATTTTCCAACTCCTTTTTACTTGCTCGAAATCCTTCCTTAGAGATACTATTTCAGCTTCATGATTTTCACAGATTTATTCTTTTTTCTTTTAGCTTATTGTTCAATAAGTCTTCCCTTATTTTTGTTTCCTCCTTTTATACTTTGAGAGAAATGATCTTCTTTCTTAATTTATCATTTTTTTCAATGGAACTTATTAGTAATTCATCCACATTTCCTTCGTCTTCTAGTCCTGAATCATCATTATTTGTGAATGCCATGAATAATACTTCTTTACTTCTAGCATAGTCATTTTCTTCATCTGATTCATCATCACCTCTTTTGTGATGAGGTATATTTCTAGTTAATTTCTTCTTTATGACTAAAAATTCATCTTCATTAGACTCATCTTGTTCGGAGAATAATTTCATCTTATTAAACCCTTTCTTTTTTTACACCATCCTTTTGCAATCTTCCTCATCATCAATATCATGTTTATAAGGACATTTTGCAACATAATGTCCTATTATTCCACATTTTAAATAAATAGGAGGGTACTTACCTTTTAGCTTGGATCCCTTTTTTAGTCTTCATACGAATTTTGTTAATTTGGTTTTAGCATTGGAGTCATCACTACTTTTATTCCATCCTTTCCCACTTTTTGTTGATTTTGAGGCTTTGAATGTTGCGTCTTTGGAATTTGGGATTTCTTTCCTCATCTCACAGGAAATGAGAATTACATGGAGCTAATACATATTGAGGGTATCTAGGTCCTTTATTTCTTCTATAATACTTACTTTGGAGTCAAATCTTCCAAGAAGAGATCTCAAGATTTTTTGAACGACAATGCTTTCTTCAACATTTTCTCCTAATCCTTTAAGAGAGTTGACAACTTTAGCTACTCAGAGGACGTATGATGCAATATCTTCTTCGTTATATATTTTCAAACTTTCAAATATTTTTCTATGAGTTTGAAGATTTGCCTTATTATCTTTGGATTCCCCATCATATAAGGAAACCAACTTATCCCATACTTCTTTGGATGAATCACAATTCATCACTTTTGTAAACGCAGAGTTAGAAATTCCACTAGTAATGTAATTTAGAGCTTTGGCATTAGCAATGTAAGTTTTTATTTCCTCTCAATTAGTTGGAAGAGTGGAAGGAAATTTGTACCCATTATAATAGAATGCCAAACTTCGGGCCCAAGAGACATCAAATAGTAGGACATCCTTCTCTTCCAAAAACCAAAGATTGTTCCATCAAACATAGGAAACTTCCCTGTCACTTCTATATTCTTCATTGTGTCTAAGAATCCTTCTTCCAACTGTTAGGTTGATAATGAAGAAGTTGGCTCTGATACCAATTGTTGGAAATACTGAGAGGGGGGCGAATCAATATTTATTTTCAATTGTTATTATAACCAGTTATATTCTACACAAAAATCAGAGAAATGAATAATTTTATTATAGAAAGAAGGATAATGATCCTTTTATAAATGAATGAGTACAATGATTGTTTAAGGGCACCAAACCTTCAACTTTCTAGGCTCCAACTTGTTGCCAAGCACAAACTTGGACATTAGTGAGGCTCCAACCTCTAGGGCTTCGACCCTATCCTTCTCAAGGCTCCAACCTTGTGTTTAGAGGCACCAACCCCTAGGAAACTAATCCTTCAGTAATATTTTGATATAAAATGTGTGATGTATTTACTTGAATGTCCTTGACATAATATTCACTATACAATTAAATACGAAAACTACTTTTACTGCTCAATCAACTTTCTGACATGATCACCTTTTCTTCACTTTATCAATTCAATGTAAAAGTATTTCCTCATAAGTTCACTGCAAATATCAATGGGACTAACTTAGTGTCTTCTCCAAAATATTCTCAAGAGGTCAACTCCAAGGTTTTCCATAGGCCTTCAAGTCATAGGTTCGAGTGTTCTAAATCTACCAAGCCACAGGTCTGAGGCTCTATTCCATAGAATCAAACATTCCACTCTATGGGAAATACATTCGTGCTGCTTACAAGCCCTCAATTCTAAAACTCTTCAATCATGTCCTAGATTTGATTTGAACATAGAAACATATATGCTCTAGATTTTAATGATTGATCCAAGTCAAACGTTGTATCTTAAGGTCTTCCCTATTCAATTTGAAGTCTCCACGGAACTGAAGCTACAAGAAGGTAATTATGTCACAGAGGATGTAATTCATATCTTTGAAATTAGTCCTCAACAAAACCAACAAGCCCGAAGTAACACTAGTGATGCAGTGCGGAAAAACATATACCTCCATAGTATGAGATTCAGTTCTTTTTCCAGCAAAGACAATGCTCCAAAGTGTGATTGATATATCAACATAGTTCAACATGAATCACTCCATAAAATCCCTGTCAATACCACAGTCTGAAATATTTTGAGCTCCTCGAAAAGGTAGTCTCACTATATATAAGTTTGAAATTTTATACACATTCCGAGCCAAAAAATGAGATGGACCTGCGATGCTATACCCTAGTCTTGTCACTACAATCAATGAGGGATATAGATCACGAGTTGAGTTGTTCTTCTCCTTGAGAGTTCACGAGATGTGAACTTATATTCCTTGATCTGTGTTGTATGTATGACCGAGATGATGTATTGAAATGAAGATCCGAGCTCATACATATATGTGTATATTAATTTGAAGTGAAGGGACGTGACCTATGGAAAGAGGCCGACATAAATGCTAGGACAGATTGTCTCCAAGACCAGAATAGTATTTTAAATTGAAAATTCTTGTTGTCCCTCACCGTTTGGAGTTTACAGCCAAGTAAGGGATTGTTGGAAAGCTCAAATTATGCTCTAAAGAATGGTGAAAGTATCGCAAAGAAACGTTGCCTCTAAGATGGTGAAAAATAATTTTTAATGTGTCTGGTCATTTATTAGTGCAGAAACATAATGCCTTCGAGTGTTAAGCATATTCATGGATTTATTTCTTCATATTTTTCCTTATTCATCATGTCATCATTAGGTATCCAACCATGTAATATGTCATAGAGAAGGTTCATTCATACATGTAAATGTAATATGACCAAGAAGGGTCATTCATACATGATATAGAATAAAATTTACTTTTATGACTATATGAAAAATCCTAAAGGCTCAAAATGGGAGCCATCACTAAAATAAAATTCCTTTATCATGAAACCGATGAGACAAGCATTACAATAATACTTTTATTTTGCGTCTTCTCATTAATTAGATAAAATTGCAATTACACATCATTATGAAGATCAAACCTAGTTACTTTTCAACATCTTGCACTCAAAATCATCCTTGCATTCTCCTCAACATGATGTCATGCTTGTCATTCCTAGAAGATAGATCTTCTTATTGCAGTGAAGAATGATTGGTCATAGGGATTTTCTTCTAGGGTTTTTCTTGACCACACCTTTTTCATATTTACAAATCCTAGATGCTTCATTAATTTCTAGCAATATATTTCTAACAAGTTTGAAGAGTCACTTATTCTTTTGTTCTTCCTTCGAGTATGGTGCCCAATTACAATATCAAAGTGACAAGATCTAAGAGTAACTTAAAGGTTCTCTTTGGATTGTGATTTTATAGATAAGGTTGGATTTCATACTTCAATTTAGATGACATAGAGAGCTCATATGCCATAATTCAGACTTGTTTAGGGCTTGAAAAATACCACAGAGATCTAACAATACCACTTTAGATGTCAGCGACAGATCCTTGGTCCACCATAGAGATCATTATTCAGATCACCACAATTTTCTCTATATATCAGTTCAAAGTTTCCAAAATATCAATATTTAGATCATCATATAGTACTTGCCTTTATTTATACAGATAACGAGACTTGGTATTTACTTCAGGTTTGGACTTTCTTTTCTTGGCCTTATGCGTGAAGTTGTTTGAACTTTTTTCCTTTATTCAAAGCAACCATCCTTCATTTGGGCTCCTAATTACTTAAAATATTGCTTCGAACTTCACATAATTCAGATTCCTAGTAGTTTTAATGACATGATCCATAGATATAACAAAGATACCACAAATTCAAAATTAATTCCATAACAAAGATTCTTGATTGAATTCAGACTACAATTCACATTCCATAAAAATAAAACTTTGGATTTTCACAACTTATATTTCAGAATCCCTCCTTAGATATATGCTATAGATCATAATAATACTCATAAATTTAGATCCTTTTAGAAAAGACTAATTCAAACGTGTTTCTTCAGGTCAAGTAGATTTTGGTATAGAGATGATGAGTTTTTCAATGTTTGCAAAAATATTATAATTCAAATTCCCTTTTTCTTCATTCATATAGGTCATACCAAATGTATTGACTATACCAAATTCTTGGATCATTATTATGTATTAATCAATATTTCCTTTTACAATTTTTATTTTATAATACTTAATATCACTTAGTAGAACACAATATGTACAACAAACGAATAATTTTATTAATAAGAATGATGAGGACTCTAACTATATTATACAACAGTTCAAGTTCAAATTTGTACAATAACACTCATAGGCTCCAACACTAGAAAAAGACTCCAAATTAAATTTCAAACTAGGCTCCAACCTATACTAGACCAAGCTTCAACTCGGTCTACATGAGGATTCCAATCATCTCCAATAATTTAGGCTCCGACCTAGTTTTCCACAAGCCTCCAAACTTGTGTGAGGACTTCAATCCTATAGGGCTCCAACCCTCTTAATCTGCATCAATTATTCAAGATGTTTTTAGTGCTTCCTCCAGACTTCCAAAAACTTCTTCAATATGTCTTCAAGGTTTTCTCCAAAAAAAATACTACTCCAAAAATGCCTTCAAATAGCTCCAAGATATTCTTTGGAAAATGCTTCAAATGGCCACTAAAAATTTCCCACTATGTTACTTTAATATATAGTTCAATCCAAGGTCAACTTTAGTAGGATAATGAATGTGTCACTAATGCTCTTCACATCTACTCAAGGAGTACTTCAAAATGTCTTCAATGACTGCTACAATGTACGTTCACAAGCTACAAGAATGTTGTGAAGGAATTGGTCTAAATCCTTCTCCCCAAATTTGTTTCCAACATTGCTTCAAATATGGCTGTTCCAAAATCTTAATTTTCCCAAAGTTGGTACAAAAAATCCTTCCACTTTATCCCAAGCAAGGTCTGAAAAAAATTCCAAAACCTTTGCTAGGTCCCTATAATACTAGTGTATCCCCTTATTATTATTGTTAATGTAGCCCCCTTATTATTATGATTGTGCCCCATAGAAGCCCACTATTGTTATTTTTGTGCCCTTACATTGTTATTGTAATGTCGGCTAGGATTATATTGTGACCCCTTGGACTTCTATATATAGAAAGGAGGTTTTGTCATCTATACCATCCAAGAATTATTCATTTATGTAATGTTGTTGGTCTATCTTTTCTTCTATTTTGTGTGATGGTTTCATAACATTTGGTATCAGAGCTTTGGATTCTAGGGTTTCGTTGCTACAAACATGTCATATTGGAATTTTCACTATAAATTTATTTCTACAAAGGTTCAAAAGCTAAAAAAAACCCATTTGAGCTGAAGTCTTGAGGAACTTCGTGTAAAAATTTCAGATCTTGGTTCACTTTATTTTTAGAGATATGATCTGAGGAAGTTAGGGTTTTTGTAGGCTCCAGAATTTCATCTCAAACATGTGGCCAAGGGAAAATCGGTATAACTTTCATTTCATACATCGGATTGGAATTCTGTAAAAAGTGGAAGAAATTTCATGGATTGTAGTTTATTGTGCATCAATTTCAGAGCCGAAGGTAGAAGAAACGACATGTGGCATGCAGTACAAGTTTTCTCTACTGAACTAGTCCATCATTACATCATTGTGGGATGTTGGGCATAAGTTTATCTTGAAGAATCCAAGTTAGGTATGACTTGTGGAATTGGAAAGAAGACTCAAATGGATAATACAACACCAAAGATCAAATATTTAGGATCCAAAATTATAGAGATATATCAGTTTCAATATCGAACTATTCAAAAGAAAGAAAAAGGTGTGTATTTGTTTTTTTTAAACTGCATAAGTCTTGTTTGAAAAATCAGTTTGAAGTGATTCCACGAGCATATTTAAGCATAAATATCAGTATTGGGTTCTAAAATATCCCCCCAGAAAATAATTCCACACCCATTAAGCCCTCAGAAGGCTCTACTATGACTCATGAAGAGGAAGAAGTGCATCATGATTTATCAAAATTACGAGACCAAGTGCAACAAATTTTTCTCTCGCAAAGAGTAACAAAAAATGAAATGGAAGCCAATATGTATGGTTTGAAGAAATACATGGATTGATTGAAGAAAGACATGGAAGCTAAGATGGATGGTTTGAAGAATGGAATGGAAGCAAAGATGGATGGCATGGAAGCTAAGATCGATGGTATAGAATAAAAACTAAAGTGAAACATGGAATACTTGAAGAATGGTCTAAAAGCAACCATGGAAAGTTTGAAGGAAGGTTTGGCAAAGCTGCTACAAGAAGTGATTCCTAATGGAGAAATGGTATTATATGAAACTCACGATGAGAACAAAAGAAATGTTAATCATGATTTCATAGAGTCTAATGTTGGATTTAAGACCCACCATATTCCAAAGATTGATATGAGGTAGTTTGATGACAAGGATCCGGTAACATGGATACTACAGATGGAGCAATATTTTGATCTCCATAATGTGAAAAATACACAGAAGATATGCATTTCAACTTTATATTTAGAAAAAAATACATTTGTATGGTATTTATGGCTTTTCTCTCGTAAAAAAGTTGTCACTTGGTCAAAAAAAAATTTCCAGAGAAAAAATCAAACTTTTTATTGAGAAATAAAGAGTTACACTACACATGTATTTAAGCATTCCTTTTGGTTGGGCCTCCTAAGATGCCCTCGAAAAAAGAGAAACCAACTACTATTAGTCGACCAAGTAAAAAAACCAGAAAAACCAAGAAACTCATTTTTCTGCCGAGACATTCGCCATAGAGGCAAGCAAACCTCGTGTCCATTATCGAGCCTCCTCTTATGAGGAAAAACATGCCAAACAGGAAAAAAGGAGCGGTCATAGTAGAAACTATAGTTCAGAAGGCCAAATATAGATTGTAAAAATTTGTTATCTCCAAAAAACATTAATACCGGTCCATAATAGATGAAAATACCTAAAAAAAACATGTAAGATAACCAGGCATGAGATCAACAACATGGAATAAGTTTAGGAAAAAGGAGGATGTTCCAACTCCACTGATCCTTTAGGATCTATTTCTCGAATTTTCCAGCTGCCCAGATCCTGTTGTAAACTATCCTTGGAAAGGAGGTCTGCCACAACACAGATATGTAAGAAAAATGTTCTTTCAACAACCATAATTCCTCAATAATGGGACTTAATAAATAGTTTTAGCATATGAATTCCTTATTGAACCATTTTATGATGTTCTCTAAATCTATGAATATCTGGACAGAGAAAAATCCCAGGTAGATAAGCCAGCATAAAAGATAGTGAAGGGATTTGAGTTCTGCATAATTATTAGTTCCATGACCAAGGCCTATTGAGGCTTCTAATATTTTGCTCAAGCTTAAATGGATAACTATACCCGCCCCATATATTTTTCATCGCTGGATGCTATGTCGAAGTATTTCCAAGGGATGTCACCCCTTATCTGTTCAAGAATGATCACCCTGGGTCTTGTTTTTTGTTGTTGGACAAGCATTATCTCATAGATTTCTACATATTTTGATTCTACTATGTGATATAGAGTTCCCTGATATATAAAAATAATCTCATTCCTAGCTAACCAGATCCCCCAAGAGATCAGGAGGGGGATTTCTTTCCAGTTTTCCTCCTGGCTACCATTCCACCAATCCTGCCATGATTCATGTGCATTTACCCCATTCCGGCTCCATGACTTACCTATTAGCTTCAAATATTAAGCCCAAACTGACTTGCTGAAGGTACAATGGATGAAAATATGTGAGACTGATTCAACATCTAATTTGCAAAGAGGACACCAGCCCGACCCACCCTTCTTTCTTTTTTGGATATTGTCCCAGGTTGGGACTTTGTTTTTTAAAATGCACCAAAAGAATTGTCTGCTTTTTTCTGGGCATTTCAATTTCCAAAGCGATTTTTCCCACCATTATGGTACCTCCCACCCCTTCTTGGAAATAATGAAAGAATATCCGAACTTTGGTGAATATTTTCCTGAGGGGGCATGATCTACCGCAGTTCATCAAACCGATCTCGGATGTGAACATTTAACTGCACCAATTTGTTTGTGAAGAGATTCCAAGCCTCATTCCATTGAGGATCTAGTTGAAATTCTTCACTTGACATCCACGCTTGCTACCAATTCAAGGAGGATCCCACTTTCTTAATTTAGCTTAAGAAATGAAACCCTTTGGAGGATATGTGATTCCTTAATTCTTTAGGTAGAAAAAAGCCTTCATTGCATCCAACCTAGGGGTCAAACTCAATTCTAACCTATTCACCATTCCCAACCTGCCAGACAATCCCTTCCTCAATGATTTTTAGAGACCCCAGGATGGATTTCCACACCACCGAAGCCCGAGATAGCTTTTTTTCCGTGGGTCCGCAACCATTCAATCAAATGTTTTGGATCTATGTATTTTATTTTCATGACCATAGTCCATAGAGAGTCCATGAAGAGGATTATCCATCCCATTTTTTCTGCCTAGGAAGTCACGAAAGAGGGCAGCTCTTTAATACCCCAACGACCCCAATATTTTGGTCTGGCTATCTTGTCCCATGCCACCCATGGTGGCACTGCTTCCTCATTTGAGCCTGCCCATAGAAATTTAATACAAATTTTCTAGATCCTCTCCATTATTCCTTTTGGCATCCAAGAGAGCATGTCCCAGTAAACTGGGATGGCCATTAGCACAGACTTGATTAACACCATCATTCCTACTCTCGATAACCACTTGTAACTCCAATGTTGTACTTTTTTTTTCTATTTTTTCCACAATCCACATCTAGTCTATTGATTTGTATGAGTCTGGCTTGAGGAAGAAACCAAGGTGTTTAAATCTTTAGTCCATCATCTTGATCTCAAAGGGGAGCTCTCTTGCAACCCTCCTGGATTCCTCTCCCGAGAGGCCTTCTATTATAATAGAATATTTTTGTACATTAATGCTCATACCCGTGGTTGTGAGGAAGAGAATAAGTGAATATTTATGTGTTTGATATCCCTTCTAATACCATCACTGAACATGAGAATATCATCCACAAACAACTGGTGAGTTATGTGAAGGTTTATCATTACTTCAATACCTTTAATGTCCCCTTTCCTTTTGGCTTCCACCAACATGTGACTTAAACCTTCCGCTGCCAGAAGAAATAGCAAAGCCGAAAGAGGGCACCCCTGTCTCAACCTTCTTTGACTCTTGAAGAAAGGAGAGGCTGCCCCGTTGATCAGAACATAAAATCTTATGTCCAAGATGCATCCCATCATCCAATTAATGAAATCAATCTTGAAGCCCAAATGAGTCAATAACAACCTTATGTATATCTAGGTTATCTTATCATATTCTTTTGATAAGTCTATTTTAATGATCATCCCTTTTCCTTTGTTCCTTTTGATGTTGTGCAGAGCTTCTTGGGCAACTCCTATTGCTTCGTGGATCTGCCTTCCCTCCAAGAGCCCAAATTTCTCTTTCGAGATGTTCCTAGATAGGATCAGTTTTAATATGACAACTATGAGTTTTGACATAATTTTGTAGATGTAGTTACAGAGTGAAATGGGCCTGAAATCATTAAATAAATCGGCATCATCCGACTTAGGAATAAGGGCTATAAAGGTCGATTTCAAAGGTTCAAATATAGCACCTTTTATCCTTGATTCTTCCACAACATTTTTTAGCTCCTCCCCAAAAGATTCAAAAAAATGTTGACAGAATTCAACTGTCCACCCATCTGGCCCAGGACTCTTATCCTTTTGCATTACCTTGAGTGATCCTTCCACTTCATCCTTTTCCACCGGACTTGACAACATCTCATTTTCCCCTTCCTTGATGTATCTAGGGAAAAATTGAGCCACCTTCACCACTTCATCTATAGTAACTTCGACAGGGGCTTTGAAAAGGTTCCTAAAATGGTCCTTTCCTATGGATGTTAATTCTGCAAAGTATTTTGTAATCCTATCATCCTTCGACCTCATCCCCCAAATAATATTGGAGTTATTCCTCCCTTCGGCATAATTGTGGAAGAACTTTTCTTTTTCATTGCCTGATGACAACCAAATTTCTCCTCTTTAACCTCCACTATTCTTCCTTTTCCAACAATTTTTTTTTCCTTTCCACCTCCATATTTTTTATATTTTACCCTTTTTTGTTTCTGGTGCTTTATATCCATCTGCTTTTGGGCTCTCCCATCTGGCCAGTTCCTCCCCTAACCATTTTAGTCGTTCCTCCTTTTTTCATCTCCTCTTTTTTTCCCATTCAATAGTATTTTTTTTCATTCACTTAAGATTTTCCTAGAAATAGGTTGCTTCGCTAGTACCCTCCTCTTCACCCAAGGGCCTCCATGTACCCTTGAATATGGAATTGTAGGATTCCTCCTTGAGCCAACCAGGGTTAAATTTATAAGGCGATCAAGGTTTGCCATTGGGATCTTTGAGTTCCAGGAGAATAGGATGATGGTTTGAGTCCCCCCCTTCACCAATCCACTGTCAAAGCATAGGGATTTTTTCCATGAGCTCCTCTTTGATCGGGAATCTATCTAGCCTCTTTTCCACTCTAGCTTCACCAATTCTCCTGTTATGCCAAGTTGGCCTTAGCTTAAGAATGTTTATGTCAATTAACTTGCCATATTTGATTTTGGATGAAAATTAGTCCGACAAAGGGTTAGATCGAGCAGTCGGTCCCTAGGTTTTGGCCTATCCAATAGAGAAATTAAGGTCCCCTCCAATAATGAGGTTAGTTTTTCTCATGAAATATTTGGTTCACAAATTATTTCAAAATACCATCCTCTCTTGACATGGCCCGTAGATGTTCAGTAAAAGGATATTTAAGCAAAGATCTGTGGAGTATGCTTCAAGATCTAGGGCCTGATCCATACCCAAAGAGCTTACCAGTTTAAATTTCCCTTCTTTGAATCCTAAGACATGTCCTCCAAACCATCCTTTGGCATCCAGACACTGAAAGAACCAACCCGGAAAAATCTTTGTGAGTGATGATTTGACTTGTTCACCAGCACCTAGGGTTTCTTGGAGCATAATAATGTCCGCATATATTTTGAGATTAGGGCCTTGAGGGCTATTTTTTTAGGGTTACTAACCAACCCTCTACAGTTAAAGGACAAAATAATCATTTGTGCACCATTCCTGGGGTGTGCACTCCTCTAAGTACCCCTGTTAAGGACCTTTGTTTCCCATCGGAAATATATATTTTGGCTCTGATCTGGGATTTTGAAAAGTTTGACTTCCTACCTCTCTACTTTGGGCCCGAGGAGGAGTCCAAAATATTCCCCAAACCCCCTACCACCTCCAGAATATTTTCTTTCTTTTCTCTTGGTCTTGGGTTATAAGGGCATCACTCTCCTTCATGTTTTAAAGCTTCAATAATTTCAGATAGTGGAGAGGGATGCTTATTGAGGTGAAGATCCAAGATAGAATGAATTATACTATCTAGTGATTCAATTACATGTTTTGCATGAGATTGGGATAATTCATGGAGGGCGGACCTGGAAGGACCAGGCCTCGAAAGCAGAGATGAAAAATCTAAAACAAGAACAAAAAGAGAGGAAGGGGGATCAAGGACAGTACCCTCGTTCATTGGTACTATTGTGGCCACATTTTTCTCCAAGGGAACATCATGACTAGGTTCCTCTTCCATTTCATGTGCCTAAGCATCCACCTCTTCCATCATAGTGTCCATACTCCCTTCCTCTTTTCCCTTTGCATAAAACCCTTTGGGATTTGACCTGTTTCTATCTTTGTGTCGGGTCTTTCCCCTGATGTCCTTCCTTCTAGATTAGTAATGATCTTCCCCTTCTTGTGTTTCTTCCTCCTCTTTATGCTTAGAGGGAAATCCTTTTCCAGATGTCCATACTGATGGCATCTATGGCATCAGAATGGAAATTCTTCATACTCGAGGGCTTGGATAAAAGACTAGTCTCTATAGTGCAGCTGAATTGCCTCTGCTAACCCTTCTCTGGGGTGTAGTCACACAAGAATTCTTGCGATTATTTTCTCCCTTGTCTGTTTGAATGAAATATCAGCTTCCAGAAAGAGCCCGAGTTCATTCCCTATTTCCCTGAAAACATTTTCGGACCAAAGAGGGTGCGAGAGGACAGGGAGTCGAACCCAAATTGGAAATTTTGTCACCTTCTCTCTTTGTGTGTAAATTAAGGGACTCCATCATTTGAATAAAATTTGGGCTCGTCTGAACCCCCAATTCCTCTCCAATACCCACTGAACTGATTCCTTTCTCTGAAAATTCATCATTAACCATCCATTGGTTAGGTTAAATATCTCAAAACGTTGATTGGGAGCATCCTTCCATACCTTGGATGCCCATTCCTTGATATAATTCATAGATAGCTTCTTTCCTTTGGCTCTTCCAAACAAGGTGAGTTCCATTGTTTCCATTGCCTCGTCGATCGAGATGTCGATGCCCAGAACCAAGCTAGGGATATTTTCCTTTCTCCTCGCCACTTTTTCTTTCTTCCTTGTGCCCCCTAAACTGTCAGAGGCTCCTTCATCTTCTTGATCCAGACGACCTTACTGATCGAGGACTTGCACTACTGCGTTTTCCTTTTCCCCCAAACCCTTTTTCCTGCTTCTGAGATCTCCAATTTCCCCTACTAGTTCATTAAGCAGTTATGATTCAAAACCCTCTATTGTCGCCCTAGAGGGATACTGGTTTCCTTTGTGTACATCATGTGAGTGGCTAATTGCGAGAGGTCCCCAGCTGTTGCATACCCTTCTTCCTGATTCCGTGTCTCAGCCCAAACCCTTCTATCCTTTGCGATGACATTAATGATTTTCCCCAAACTTTCCTCCCTCAAGAAACCTTGGAGACTCTTTTCCCCCTCACTAGGATTCCTTGGGGGTCTACACACCACCAGGGCCTCCACCACCCTGCCTTTGGTCATGACCAATGAAGATAAACCCTCTCCCAAACACGATTTCAAACTCGATTTCTTCAGGAGTCGACAACTTGCTACAATGTCCTCTAGACCTCCTTTCAAGTGAAAGGAACATTGAAAATCATGAGCTTTACCTCTAATAGGTTCAACCCCTACTTCAACCCCGAAGAAAATGGTAGTCTCATGTCTTCTCGTTGAGTTTTGTGTTGGTAGCAGGGTCCCTTTCTCCATGTCGGTTAGGGTTCCTTCCAAGCAAAACGAAAACCCTCCCTGCTTCCTCTCCTCTCCCTAGCCTCTAGAGATCCTGACAAACATTTTAGCTGGCCCAATGAACTGCTTCAGATTTTGGTCTGTGAATTCCAACTTCCACATAGCTAGCATATCCACTAGCTTGGGATCCACCTCCACCTTTTCCAAACCGTTGACCATGGTTTCTAGGATCCTCTGTGTCAGAAACAACTATTGTGTTTCCGCTATTCACCTTCATGCTGGGTACATGCACATGCTAGCTTAAACTTCTAGCCTACTACGCTTGCAGATATAATGGTAAAAGAAAATTTTGGAAGGGTTAAGGATAATAAAATGTAAAACCTCCTTCCCCGTTTGCTGAGGTGCAGTACCTGAGGCGTATAGAAACTGTAGCTAGAAGATGCCATCTATCTGCCATCAGTCGCCCCTGCTTCCAGGTACCACCTTAGCCTGACAGGCTCCTCCACGCCACCATCAAAAGATCAGAGGACTCACTTGGTCAATTTTTATGGAGGAAATGATAGCACATTATGAGGATACAAAGAGAAACACCTTCTTTATCCAATTGATAAATATCAAACAAAAAGGTTCGATGGGGGAGCACATTGAGGACTTACAAAAATTTAATATAAGGGTAACTGATATTCCATATGAACACAAGATTGATGTCTTCATACGGACTTTAAAGGATAACATCCAACAATAGGTTTTCCTTTCGAAACTTGATTCATTGGAGAAAGGATTTAGGTTGGAAATAAAAATTGAAAGAAAAATTATGGCGACAAGGAATCCTACTACTCACAACTATAAAGATGGAAGTGTTTCTACTCCTAGACTTCCACAACCTATAAGGTTGACACCACAATTATTGGAAGAAAAAAAAAGCAAAAGGGCTTTGCTATAGTTGTGATAACAAATACACTAAAGGTCATAAGTGTGCCGAGAAGAAATTATTTTACATAGATTGTGAAGAGCAAGAAGAAAATGAACAAGAAACTTCAAAAGAATAGGATATACACCAGGAACCAACCCTAGAGGAAGAATAAATGAATCCGACCATATCCAATAATGCATTGGAAGGAATTACCACCCCTAAAAATCTCAATATAGGACATATCAAGAAGAAAATTGTAATAGTGCTGATTGATTTGGGTAGTACCCATAATTTTATTCATTGTAAGGTAGCCAAGGAATTGAAATTCTTCCTATACCCAACACCAAAGTGTTAAGTGATGGTTGAAAATGGAGAAACTATAAATTTCTCTGGAAAGTGCCATAATATCAAGCTAACCATGGAGGAATATGTATTGAATATTCCAATGCTCTCTGTTCGCACAGTTCTTTGCTAAGTCATGAGTCCATTTTTTTATTTTTTTTTTAGGATTAGATTTTGAAAATTTAAAAAAAAAAAAAAAAAAAATTGGTCACTACCAAAATTTCTAATAGTGCTTGTTTTAGCCTTTTGGACGGTCTATTATATTCCTATTTCTGTCTATTTTTCTTTTAATCCAATGCTACCATAAATTCTAGTAAATTCCCCTGTTTTTAAAATAAAAATAAAAATCGCATTCGCTTTGTGTCAAGCCATGTGTTCATGTTTTAAATATGTTTTAAATAGTTTCATTATGATTTAAGCCACGTGATAGGATATGTTTGTGGTCAATCACGTTAAGTTAAGTCATGGTATACGTGTAGTGTCGAGGTGTCAATCCGCAATAACCAAAGCCAATCGTTGATCCTGTCCTGTCTGTTAGCCGAGTTGGTCTAGTTTCATGTCAAGGTATGTGATTTTCCAATGGAAAGATCATGGATCCGCAGGTTTAATGCAATCACCATTTGGATGGTTATGAATATACGTTGTTGGAAATTTAGGCCAATAAACCAGCATGTAGCGGAGGTGACTGTAAGTCACATATCCACTTATTTCAATCCACCTGTAGCATGCTATCTGAATTTACACAGCCAACTAAAGACCATGATGGCTATCACATGGTGCATACTATGGTCAAGCATATTTTCCATCATGAAAACCTATTGCATGGGAGGATGAACCAGTGTTTATATTTTAAATCATTGAAAAATAATTAGAAGTATCAGTTGTGAGCCTAGCTATTAGAGAACGAGTTTTATAGAGTTGGAGTTTGAGGAGGACTCTTATATTTCAGACAAATTTCAGAGGAAGACACAACAACACCTGTTAGGTGATCTCTTCTAGCTCTGCCGCCTATAAGATTTCAGAGACAAATTCATTAATTTCTAAAGATGACTAAAAGAAGAGGGAAGATAAAATGAATTCAACCTCAAGGTGATGACCTAGTGGATGCAAATTTGAAGGTGAGAAGGTTGTTTATCCAAGCAAGGTGGTATTCTTTGTGCACCAGACTGGGAAGCTCTCACTTAGGAGAATCTCAAGAGTTTGAAAACTCATTTAATGGAAAAGAAGCCACATTTTATGTTCTTACATTGTAGGTTTCATCAAATTCAATTGCTGAAGCATTCAACCTTCCATAGGAAGAGTAAAGGTGGTTTAAAGTCAGGTTATCACTAGAGGAGTTCTCAATAGTTTTCTCAAGGAATCACACAGAGATCCCAACTGGGGCAAAGGAATTCCCAATATTTTTCTCAAAAGTGAATGGGAAGAAGCTATTAAATTCATCATGATTTACCTCACTTGTGAAAGAAGGTATACAGTAGTGTTTCTTTATCATATGATATTTCTTTTTCATGTTGCAGGTATGAAGACCCTCAATTTTCCATACTTTTTGTTGAAGAGTCTGACAAAGATGTCAGCGAGGATCCAAACTCACACTACTGCATTGGAATATAGCTTGTATCATCAAGCTCTCATCAAGGTGTTATTTGAATAAGATTTAAGGAAAATAAATCAGACATGGGACCATTTCTTGTTTTACAAGGAGAGAAAACCTGCACCTACACCTCCATCTTCACAACAACACCCTCAGTCTGCAAAAAGAACCAATAGAAAGGCTAAGAAAGAAAATATTCATAAGAAGACCAAGAACAAAAAAGAAAATATTTCTTCAGTCAAGGTCGAGGGAAAGTTGGAGAAAGGAGAGAGCTCCAGTTAATAAACCCAATTCTATGAAAATGGTGCCCCCCATCCCTCCTTTTCCTAATGTATACACCAAAGTTCTAAGAGGAATTTATGAAACTACAGAGAAATCTAAAGCATAGCTACTACCGAAAATTCTAGAAGCAAATATTCAGCAGAAAATGCAGAAAGATTATCAGCCCACAAATTCTGATGAATAACTTCTCAAAAATGTAGGGTATGAGATCAGTAGTAAGAAGAAGAAAGAGGAAGCCAAACTTGTTGTTGGTACTAGAAAAATACATACCATAGACAGTAACGAGTTCAGGCGTAAGTCCAAGGCTATTAGGTCCCTATATTACTAGTGTAGTCCCTTATTGTTGTTAGTGTAGCCCCCTTATTGTTATTATTGTACCCGTGTAACCCCCATAATGTTATTATTGTGCCCTTACATTATTATTGTTAGGTCGGTGAGGATTATATTATGACCCCATGTCTTCCTATATATAGAAAGGAGGTTTTGTCATTTGTATCATCCAAGAATTGTTCATTTATGTAATGTAAAAGAGGTTTCCCCCTTGAAGTGGTTTATTTCTAAGGCGTTGATCTCTCTTTTATTCTATTTTTGGAGCTGGTTTCATAACATTTGGTATCAGAGCTTTGGATTCTAGGGTTCCGTTGCTCTAAACAGGTCATCGTGGAATTTTCACTATAACGTTTTTTCTACGAAGGTTCAAAAGTTGAATTTTTTATCACGTGAAGAAAAAATCCTGAGGAACGTCCTGTAGAAATTTCAAATCTTGGTTTGTAATATTTTCGGATATGTGATCTGTGGAAGTTAGGGTTTTTGCAGGATCCTGAATTTCATCTAAAAGAGTTGACCTTGGGAAAATCGTCATAACTCTCTCTTTGAGCATCAGATTTGAATTCTGTAAAAAGTGGTCGATATTACACAGAATATAGTTTCCTTTGTATCATTTTCAGAGCTGAAGGAGGAAACAAGCACACGTGGCACGTCGTACAAGTTCGCTCTATTGAACCAGTCCATAATTAGGTCATTGTGGGAGATTGGGCATAACTTTTCCTTGAAGCATCCATATCAGGTCAGACCTATGGCATTCGAAAATCTTTTTATAGGGATACTAAAAGACTGAAATTTAGATATTGAAGATTTTAAATTACATAGATAATTCAGTTTCAATATCGAGCTTCTCAAAAGCAGAAAAAGGTGTGTATTTGTTTTTTCAAATTGCATAAGTCTTGTTGAAAAATCAGTTTGAAGTGATTCCAAGGGCATATTGAAGCATATATATTAGTAATGGGTTCTAAAATTCCCCCTAAAAATAATTCAACACCCATTAAGCCCTCAAAATACTCTACTATGACTCATGAAGATGAAGAAGTGCAACATGATATATCAAAATTACAAGAGCAAGTGCACCAAATTTTGCTCTCGCAAAGAGCAACAAAAAATGAAATGGAAGTTTTGAAGAAAAAAAATGGAAGCTAAGATGGATGGTTTGAAGAAGGGAATGGAAGCTAATATGGATGGTTTGAAGAAAGGCGTGGAAGCTAAGATGGATGGTTTGAATAATGGCATGGAATACATGAAGAATGATCTAAAAGAAGACATGAAAGGTTTGACAAAGTTGATACAAGAAATTATTCCTAATGGTGAAAATATAGTAGAGGAAACTAATTATGAGAACAAAATAAATGTTAATCATGATTTCATAAACTCTAATGTTGGATTGAATACCCACCATATTCCAAAGATCAATATGAGAAATTTTTATGGCAAGGATCCCGTTACATGGATACTACAGATGGAGCAATATTTTGATCTCAATAATGTGAAAAACACATAAAAGGTACGTATTGCAACTTTATATTTAGAACAAAAAAAAATTTGTATGGTATTGATGGCTTTGCTCCCGTAAAAAAATTGTCACTTGGTCAATTTTTACAGAGGAAATGATAGCACATTATGAGGATACAAAGAGCAACACCTACTTTAGCCAATTGATAAATCTCAAAAAAAAGAGTTCAATGGTGGAGCACATTGAGGAATTCCAAAAATTGAATATTAGGGTAGTTGATATTCCATAGGAACACAGGATTGATGTTCATAGGGACTTTAAAGGATAACATCGAACATGAGGTTTGCCTTTGGGAACCTGATTCATTGGATAAGGAATTCAGGTTGGCAAGAAAAATTAAATGTAAAATTATGGCGACAATGAAGCCTACCACTCACATCTATAAATATGGAAGTGTTGCTACTCCTAGACTTCCACAACCTACAAGGTCGACACCACAACAATTGGAAGAAAAAAGAGCGAAAGGGCTTTTCTACAATTTTGATAGAAAATACACTAAAGGTCATAAGTGTGTTGATAAGAAATTATTTTACATAGATTGTGAAGAGGAGGAAGAAAATGAACAAGAAACTTCAAAATAAGAGGATATACACCAGGAACCAACCCTAGAAAAAGAAGAAATGAGTCCGACCATATTGTGTAATGCAATGACAGGAACTACCACTCCTTAAAATCTCAAGATAGAAGGGCATATCAAGAAGAAAAGGTAATAGTTTTGATTGATTCGGGTAGTACCCATAATTTATTCATTGTAAGGTAGCCAAGGAATTGAATTTCTTACTATACCCAGCACCAAAATGTAAAGTGATGGTTGCAAATTGAGGAACTATAAATTGCTTTAGAAAATGCCATAATAGCAAGCTACCCATGGGGGAATATGTATTGAATATTCCAATGCTATCCATTCCAATGGGAGGTGCGGATGTTGTACTAGGAGTACAATGGTTACAATCTTTGGGGGCGATAGCTTTTAATTTTCAAGAAATTTTCTTGAAATTTTTTTTGGAAGGAAAAGAAGTTGAATTACGGGGTATCGCAGTGAAGTCGAGAAATATAATAAGCTATAATGCCATGAAAAAACTTCTTATGAAATAAAAACGAGGCGTAATTTCACAATTATGCTCACTAGAAGGTCCAACAGCAAAATCATCGATTTCTCCAGATCTCCAAAAAATCTTGGACAATCATTCCAAGGTTTTTGAAACTCCCAAAGGACTCCCACCTATTCATGATCATGATCATGCTATTCATTTAATTCAAAGAATTTTTCCTCCAAACATCAGGCCTTACAGATATCCTTATGTTCAAAAGAGAGAAATTGAACGTATGATTGCATAAATGTTAGAGGCTAGTATAATTCAACCTAGTCAAAGTTCTTTCTCTGCTCCAGTAGTATTGGTGCACAAGAAGGATGGCTCATGACGCATGTGTATGGATTATAGGGAGCTCAATAAGCTCACTATTAAATATAAATTTCCAATTTCGATGATTGATGAATTATTGGATGAATTACATGGAGAAATTTATTTTACCAAGTTGGATCTTTGTTCATGATATCATCAAATTAGAATGAAGACTGAAGATATTCCAAAAACAACATTTCGAACTCATGAAGTTCATTAGGAATTTTTGGTCATGCCTTTTGGCCTTACCAATTCACATTCTAAATTTCAAGGGTTGATTAATTCAATTTTCAAATCCTTCCTTAGAAAATTTGTGTTAGTATTTTTTGATGTTATACGAATCTACAACAAGTCTTGGAAGGATCATGTTCAACATGTTGACATGGTTCTCAAACTATTGGAAGAGAAACAGTTATATGCAAAAACCTCCAAATGTTTCTTTGGAGTACTATAGGTGGAATATCTGGGTCATATTGTATCTCACGAGGGTGTTAAGGTAGACCCTAACAAAATTAAAGCCATTAGGGAATGGAAAGTCCCCACAACCATAAAGCAGTTGCGAGGATTTCTCAGGTTAACAAGGTATTATCACAAGTTTGTTAAAAATTATGGGAGAATAGCTGAACCGCTAAAAACATAATTGAAGAAATATGCATTTTCATGGACTCCTGAAGCAACTAAGGCCTTTGAGCATCTTAAAGAGGCAATGTGCCTAGCACTGGTCTTAGCTACGCCAGACTTCACAAAAACCTTTATTGTGGAATGTGATGCCTCGGGAAAGGGAATTGGTGCGGTTTTAATGAAAGAAGGAAGACCCATTTCTTTTGAAAGTCGTCCAATCAAATGAAACTATTTACGGAAAGCTATTTATGAGAAGGAAATGTTGGCAATACTACATGCACTAAAGAAATGGAAACGTTACCTAATGGGAAGATACTTCAAGGTAAAAATTGATCATGATAGTCTTAAACACTTTTTGGAAAAAATACTATCATAAGAAGAGCAGCAAAAATGGGTCACAAAGATGTTGGGTTATGACTTTGAAATAATCTACAAAAAAGGGAAGCTAAATGTTGTTGCAGATGCACTCTCAAGAAAGGATGAAGAGGTGGAAACTGGCTGCTTTGTGCCATTTCTAATCAGCAGTTGGATAATAGAAACAAGGATGAATGGAAGAAGGATGAAGAAGTGTGGACACTCATTCCAAAAGTTGCAGCAAGATCCTAGTACATCTGATACATTTAGTTGGAAAAATGATTCCTTATGGTACAAAGATCACTTATATATTTGTAATAATTCCCAACTAAAACAAAATATTCTTTTGGAATTGCACACATCTCCCTTAGGAGGACACTTGGGATTTTTAAAAACTTACCACAGGATGAAGAAATAATTTTTTTGGGATGGCCTTAAATCTGATATTCAAATTTTGTGGTGGAATGTTTGGGTTACTAGAAAAATAAAGTTGAGACAATTAAGACCCCGGGTCTTCTACAACCTTTATCCATTCCAATTCAACGTTGGGAGCATATTTCAATGGATTTTATCACAGGCTTACCTAAGTATGAAGGAAGGAGTGTCATCATGGTGGTAGTTGATATACTTACCAAGTATGCACACTTTTTTGCATTATCTCATCCATTTAAAGCAAGTATAGTTGCTACTTCATTTATGGAAACAATTCAAAAGCTACATGGAAACCCAAATATTATTGTAAGTGACAAAGATCCCATTTTTACTGGGAATTTTTGGACGGAATTATTTTCTTGTTTGGGTACTCAAATAGCTCATATCTCATCTTATAATCCTCAATCCGATGGGAAAACTAAGATAGTGAACAATTTTTTGGAAGGATATATTCGTTGTTTTGTATCTAATAAACAAACACAATGGGTCAAGTGGTTACCTCTGGTTGAATGGTGGTATAAAAATTCCTTCCAGACTGTAGCAAAAATGACCCCATTTATGACACTTTATGGATATCATCCACCATCCATCACATCATCTTTAAGAGAAAATTCTAAGGTTAAATCAGTGGAAGATCACATCGAGAATCAACAACAAGTTCTCCAACTATTAAAGGATAAACCTTAAATTGGCACAAAATCGAATGAAACAACAGGCAGATCAACATCACAACGAGAAAGGTTTTGATGTAGGAGATTGGGTATTTTTATGGCTACAACCATACAAACAAATGTCCCTCAAGAAATATAAGAAGGATAATAAATTATTGCCAAAGCACTATGGTCCTTACAAGGTGTTGCAAAACATTGGTACTATGGCATATAAATTGGAGCTTCCTGCTTCTTCTAGAGTGCATCCATTTTTCCATGTTTCATGCTTAAAGAAGGTTAAAGGGGAAAAAATTCTAGTTCAAACAATATTGCCAGAACTTGACAAGGAAGGAAAAATTGTATTGGAACCTGAAGCAGTCATGGAAACAAGAACTCAACAGCTACGAAATCGATCAATTTCAGAGTATCTCATCAAGTGGAAGAACTTACCCACTGAAGATTCAACATGGGAGGATGAGATTTTTTTACATAAGCATCTAGAGCTACTCAAGCATTTAGGACAACACTTTTTTGAAGGGGAGGGGCATGTTAGGTCCTTATATTACTAGTGTAGTCCCTTATTTTTGTTAGTGTAGCCCCCTTATTGTTATTATTCTACCCCTGTAACCCCCATATTATTATTATTGTTCCATTACATTATTATTGTAAGGACAAATAGGATTATATTGTGACCCCATGGACTCCTATATATAGAAAGGAGGTTTTTTTATTTGTATCATCCAAGAATTGTTCATTTATGTAATGTAAAGGAGGTTTCCCCCTCGAAGTGGCTTATTTCTAAGGTGTTGATATCTCTTTTCTTCTATTTTTGGAGTTGGTTCATAACAAAGGCTCTATACAATCCAATATTATTGACAGAAGTCATTGATATAGAAGGAAAATATGAAGGCTTTAAGACAAAGGAATCCAAGAAGAAAGATAAAAACAAAACCCCTTCAGAGCAGCAAACAAAGCCCTCAAAGAGAAGAAAGATCCAAAAGGGTTCAAAGGAGGAGAAGACCACTGTTAAAAAAGTAGCCATAAGAACAACTAGATCAAAATCATATGTTGACAACATGTTAGACTTGGACAAGCTTGCTAAAGCTGCAACCCACATGCAAGAAAGGTAAAAAGGTTTCTTAATAAAACACCGTACTGCTTATCAAGTGCAATTTTGAACATCAACTTAAATTTCAAAGAGTATAAGTCTACACAGGGTTTTTAGTTTTTTCTGTGCATTTTTAAAAATAAATAGAGTGCTACTGGAAATTTTGATAGCGTTATATATTTTGCGAAGTTACATGTTTTTACTGGAATTTCCGATAGTGCCTGTTTTAACTGATTTTTGACACCTGTCAGCAAATTTTCTGAGCTAGTTAAAGAAAGATAAGGACTAATAAACAAATGGATATAACAAGTGATGGTGATAACTGGTTATGAGGTTGTTGGAGGTCATATTAAATTAAGACACGTGGTTATTTAAGAACCAAAGACATAAGGAGAAAAATCAGTAGAAAAAGGGGCAACACGTCAGCATACTCAACAGTTCAGCCCAGATTTCTTCACTTATTTCATTTACATATGTCCTTTCAGTTAGATTTCGATGGGATATGGTTTTAATTCCTATGACACCTATCTAATGTTAGGATTAGTGTTTCCTTATTTTCAGAAGAGATGGAGTAGGTGCCTCTCTTTCTATATATACCATTTGTAAATACCATTTCGAGGTTGGATGTTGTACTACCTGAAGACTTAATACAATAAAGAAAAGCCTTTTTGCACTTCATGCTAGAGGATTTTTTGACTTAAGAACTATCTAATGTATGTTTTGTTTTCTCTATTTGTTAATTTCTTCTAATTTATGAGTTGTAGCAGCTAGTAAGGTGTGTGTTAGTATGAATTCTTCGTCGAAGTGTACGAAAAAGAACCACTTTAGCTACGCATAACTAATAGCCCTAACAACAATAATGGCTGCAAAACATCTTCAGATCTGCAATTAGTAGTTAAAGTGCTGCAACAAAGAGATCTATAAATGGAAAGATATTAAGCAGTAAAGTAAAGAGTTTGCTCCATGCATCCAACAGACAAGACAAGAACACGATTTTTGAATGAATTTTTATATTACAGGGCACCTGGGAGGAAACAAGAAGGTGTATCCGGATCTCCTCAATGGGATGGGTTCTTTGTAGTCCTCAGCACTTCAGATCTAAGCTTTCTCTCTCTTGTAGATGTAGAAAACCCAATGTAGAAGGTAGAGCTCAATGGGAGCAACAATGGCAGAAAATGAGACCAAGTGTATAGATCCAGAGTGATCTAGTATGCAACAAAAGGTGAAGAATGAAGGGGAAAACCCTCCTATTTATAACAAAATATTGGGTCATTCTAGATCTTGGTGCATGATTAAAATAATGTTAACCAAATCTAGATCCACCTCTATGGAATGTTTTATTATTATTTGTTGGAGGGAAAGGGACTTTGACTTGGGTCAAAATCCCTTGATTAGTGAAGAATAAATAAATAAATGATTTATTTATCCTTTTAAGGAAGTGGTTGAGATATAACCAAATAAATAATGATTTATTTAATTAATAGTGGTTGATTTGGTCATATTTAACAAGGAATATTATTTAAATAATTATTCCTAGAAAATAATAAGATAACTATGGGTGTATCTCATTAATTTCTTTGTTTTTGGGTTAAACATGACTGGGAATAATAATTAAATTGTGGTTTAATTAATTATTCCTTTTGGGGTTTCCTTAATTAACATAGTGAAAGCAGTTTTACTTGGTCTTACATGGTGTACTTGGGTCCATCTAATAAGAAAAGGTGAGATGACCAAAAAATGGTGTAACAGATTGCCCCCCAGCGTGCGAGTGTCAGGAGCAAATCGTATGACCGAAGTACGTTGTAAGAATACAATCACCAGACAGCGAAAGGGGATGTCAGAGAGAGAAGTGTGAGGTAGATAGTGTGCTGAAGGACTAGACCCTAAGGAGACGAGACTCGCAGGTGCAACAAGTCTCTTTTTATGAGAGGGTACCTGTGCTGAAGGCGGCGGGGGAGGCATACCTATGCCCGCCGTGACAAAGTACAAAAGAATAGTGTGTCATAGAGTACAGCTGGCATAAACAAAGGCCAGATAAAAATACAATGAAGAGTCTCACATACATGCTGTGCCTGGGATAACAACCAGGACTAGTACAATAATATCTGAGTACATGAGATAAGTACAACCCAAATGCCCCCTGTAAATGGGGAAGGGCTCACAAAATCTGACTGATACATGCAAATCATGGAGGCGCTGCAGGTGGCTAAGGCCAACATCATCAAAATCTGGAGCGGCATCAAAGGCTGCAATGAAGAGGTCATCCGGGCATGTGGGGGGCTACCTGCAGGGCCACCCCCTCATGAGAGCTGAGACATCTCACACACGCCCGGGAATCATCAAGAGCTGCTGCTGGGTCACTGGACTGTCCAGTATACTCATCTCGATCATGCTGAAAGGAGCTGGAGAAGTAATCAAGTCAAAGGGAAGTGAGAGATCCCCCTGCCTGATCCGAGGCGCCGAACAAGAGTGGAAGCTGGAACCAAGGTACACCGCTCTCTAGACCTTGCTTCTGGAATAAATGTGCTGATGTCGACAGAAGGAGGTCCGCCGTAGGTGAGGCAATGAGAGATCCTCAACTAAGGCACGAGAGAAAAACAATAGAGCGACGGACAGACTGACACTAATGATGATGGTGGAAATGGGAAGGATGGAGTGGCGAATGGACGACTTCCCTTGTTAGAGCATAAAGGGCATGAATGACATGGCAGCGACTGACACAATATCGAAAGGGATAGGGGACAGTGGGACTGAAGGTCATGATATGCGACACAAGGGAGGAACCAAGAAAAGAAGGATGGAGGGCTATAGTGGGGTGCAAAAGGACGCAGGATAGACTCCATGAATGCAATGATGACTCGACTTGGATGCTCTAAACAAGGGCGACTGTAGAGTGCTGCCACACAGTAAAGGCCCCAATGGGGGTTATAGAAACATGAGTACAAGGTGGGCACTCATGACGAAAATCAACACGAACATGGACAAGTAAGGGGGCGATGTGGTGCCCCAAGTACAAGTGTCGTAAGTGAGGAAATTTGATTTTAAGGAGTGGTGAAGTGACCCTTCGTGGAAAAATGTGTCCGGGTGAAGTATCAAATCACCAAAAACTAAGTAAAACCCATTTGAGAGCTCGGTGAGATCTATCCAGCGGTGCTGACGGTTCGTCGAACGGGGCTACGGTGTGGTCGCAGCAGTTGAAAGAAGAAACAGGGGTTCTCTTTTAATGAGGCCGTTTTCCCTCCAAAATCATTCATTTGCTATTGTTGCTGTGGTGAATGTGGAGAGGAGAGAAGGCCCTAAATCTTGCGGCGAACGTAGCGGACAAACCGACCGTTGGATTCGAGATCTGTCAGTTGGACGTAAGAGGCCTAACCTTGCTCTTGCATTTTGATGGATTAGATTTGCAGTTTAGGGCCCAACACCCCAGAAACAGCCCCTCCCTCCTCTCTACGGCCGGGTCGCAATTTTTGGGGCAAAAAGTGCGACCCAGGACGCAGGTTTGAGGGCAAAAAGTGCGACCTGGTCCAGAAATGGGCAGAAAACTGCGACCTGGGAGGGGAGGGGGCTTGGTGTTGTTTGATGGTTGGGAGTTGGGTTTTTGTGTGTGGTTATGGTTTGCCCGATCTGTACCCTGACAAAGAGAATGTGTTTGTGCAGGTATGGCAGAGTTACGGGTCAACTAGAGAGAGAGGGATCTGGGAACACTTCGGGCAGAGATCCAGGCGGATCAGGGCGTCCGTCGTGTATTGGCCAGATTTGGGGTTCTCAAGTTTGTGGAGAACCCGTTGATGAGATCAGGGGAATCATTACTGGCCCGGATTATCAGTTACTGGGATCCAGATCAGGAGATCTTTGTAGTGCAGGGGCACAGGATCGAACTGACGGTCCAGGATGTGTATTTCCTGACCGGCCTCCCACCATTGGGGATAGTGGGAGACACGCAGCCAGTGTTGCCGCGGGGGCGGCATATCATGGAGTTTGTGGAACGCCATTGTCGGCCGGGTTTCCAAGTCAAGGGGACTCGGATATCGATCGGGGATCTAGAGAGGCTAGAAACCCGTGCAGTGGCCGCAGCTGTGCTGCGAATCCTGGGCACCCAGGCGTTCCATCACATCACCAGTGGGCAGATGATGATAGTGGAGAGTGTGTTGAGTGGGACCTACTTTGGGTGGGCCCAAATGATGTTAGTGTCGCTAAAGCGACAGTTGTCGCTATGCAGGCGGCAGGTGAATCATGATTGCTCATATGGGACTTTGTTGTGCGCCTTCTTCTTTGAGAAGATCCCGACCTTGAGGCCTCGTGTGCATCTTCTAGATGGGGGCCCGAGAGAGCCCAGGATGCGTCGTTGGGGACGACTACTCTGTAAAGGAGGAGGAGGGGCGGTCGGGCGAACATTTCGACCGGAGTTCTTTGCCCATTGGGATCAGATGTCGTTGTACATAGACGACTACCCTTATAGTGGGATGAGCTACTATGGGGATCCAGATTTGCCACTTCCGGCTGGTCGAGTTTGGGGGCCCGATGGTAAGTGACAAATTGCTATTCTTATATGGGCATGTTTAAAGTTTTTTGAATAGTAAATAATGATACTGATTCAGGGACTTTTGGTATGCAGATATAGCACCGGTAAAACCGGCCGGATATATGGGACGACCGGCAGCGTCTGGAGCTACGGGTCCGAGTAAATCGAGAGCAGCGCAAAATGATGGTGCAGCCGCCCTACTGGAGGACATCCGCCGTAGATGTGAGCAGCTGTTGACCGGAGTATCAGAGCGCGGGTGGCAGGATTTAGACGACCAGTACATAGAGCCATGTGTTGGTCTCCCCTCGGAGTGGCGAGGTATCATGCGGCGCATGGCGATGGCCGGTCAAACTATGCAGGATCTACATGCTGCAGGGGCAGAGCCATTGGCCCGGGAGCCTCCAGATAGTGATTAGGGGCATATGGTGCCCCTTCTGATGTATGTAGGGGCAGGTGGTGCCCCCTAGAATGTATGGAGGGGCATATGGTGCCCCCAGTTTTTGTTTGTAACATGCTATGGGCATGTTGTATGTATATGTATGGGGGGGCGTATGGTGCCCCCAGTTTTTGGAACATGCTATGGGCATGTCATGTGTATCAGAGTAGATGGACTCATCAATATATGGTTTGCGACACATATTATGGATATGCATCGTCTTTTGATGTTTGATTTAATGTTATTGTCTTGTATGAATTGAGTGTGATAAATGCCAATCTAGAACATGGTTTGCAATACTATCTACGTAGTGATTCTGGTCTCTGGGTACATGGTTGAAAGTTATGGTTTCAAACGCACGTATTAAGACTTTTACTCGTAAATAGCGTCTAAACAGCACAGGGTTACGCACACGATAAACACCATTTAGTTGCATGACAAGAAGCAAGGAATCGAAACGAACGTGCAGATGGCGAATGCGATGCAGCAAAGCATCAGCTAGTAGGCCACGCACTGCATCGTATTCGGCCTGATTGTTGGTGGCAGAACCAATGCATACCCCATTAGACAGAACGCGGTCATGCAAGGGGGTGAAGATGGCCCACCCTGCCGAGGCAAGATTCCTTGAGTAGCGACTTGCACCATCGGCGTAACCGATAAAGGATGTGGACGGGGGGATGCGCAAGGTGGTGTGACAAGACAATACATGAGGGGATGAAAAGAAAGGACGGCAGCGTGAGGGGGCAGAAGTCATCGAGCGGTAATGGCGGGGGGAAGGGGCAGGATGAGCAAAACTCAAACAAGGTGATGTATGAGAGCTATCGGAAACATGGCGAGGACTCGGGCTGCGAAGGTCAACAGAGACACAAGTGGAGTGATCTCGAGCATCAAGGAACACAACGGGGGAGGTTGCAGACGGGCGAGGCTCCGAAGGTCGTGCAGAGGAGGATAGGTAAAGAATGGTGACTGTAGACTCCGTCATCTGGACATCAGGGGGGGGGATGTGGATGGGAGCGGGGGGATCCTCATGCTGGTCTGCAGCATACTGCGCGAGAATGGGAGAGGCGGATTGATTTTGTTCAACCTCATACTCGCGGATCACCTCAAGGGAGGCACGGTAATGCGTCAGGTGAGGACAATGATGGGAGTAGTGGCCATGGATACCGCACAAAGCACAAGGCTTGTTGGTGCGGAGAGTCTTGGGGTTCTTGGAGACGGTCGACGCAGGAGTGGGAGTTTCAGGGACCGTAGTGTCGGGGAACGCGACTTTTACCATGGGGCGAATACGGGGTAACTCGGGACAAGCATGGGTGGCATGACCGATGATATCACATAAGGCACAAGGCTTCGAGGGTGGGGGAGGAGCCGAGGTGGTTGTGGTGGTTTGGTCTTTGGTTGCCCCCTTGCGGGCTTTTCCTTTCTTCCCGGGAGCCGACTCAGCAGGAGAAGGGTCTTGCGGAGGTGCTGGGGGCACGTTGGCTATGGAGGAAGCGAGGGGGACCGGTTGAACCGGTGTCAAAGCCATGTAAGGTTTGGGGTGACCAGGGGGGGTGGCGGCTAGGGGGTCAAGGTACCAGACCGGAATGCTTAAGGTCAAGTTAGGGAGAGAGAGGGTGGCCATGACGGGGACAGAATATACTCCGGGAGGGGGAGCTAAGAAGGGGATCTGTCCGGCAGGGTAATGACTTGGAGGTACGGCTCCAAGATGGTTAAGGCCAGGGGGGGACCGAGCCTGGAGGATAAAGGGGTTCAGGGATACCAGCTGCAGGGGAAGGGCCAGAAGGAGGAGGTCCGGCTGGCTGAGATGAATGGCTAGGAGTGGGTTGCGGAGGGCGGGGGGGAGGTTGTTGACTAGCCGAGGCAGGCCGCTTATGGGCAGCCTGAGACGATTGCATCATGCAAACATTCGACAAGCTGGGATCAGTGACCGAAGGAGGGGGAAGATCAGGGAAAGTACCAAGCAAGGTGGAATCTTTGTAGACGTCGGGGGAGACACTGGTCAGAGAATCGACGGTTTGCTTGTTGGCTACAGAAGAGATGGTCGTCTCGGAGGAGGTCTGAGACGGCGGCTCATGATAAGATAGCTGGTCAATGGTGACTATCTTCCCATTATGTGGAAAAGACATCTTGCGGAAAACCACGGATGGGACAGCAGACATGGCATAGGTGTAGCTTCGCCCCAATAGAATGTTGTAGTCTAGGGGGGCGTCAATGACTTCGACGTCAACGCAAACAGTCTTACCGGCGAGGGTGATGGGACAGTTACGAAACAGGCCAATAGGCTGGGAGGCATGACCGTCCCACGCTCGAAGGGTGATCGTGGAAGGGGCCAGCTCAGGGGATCCGAGTTGCTTCCAAACCGAAGCGGACATCACACAGGTGGATGCCCCCTCATCAATTATACACCGGGATACGGTGGCGTTCCGGATTTTGACTGGGATTTGGAAAGCAACGGAAGGAGGAAGAGGAGGGTGGTCCGATTGAGTGGCGTCGAAAACAATCATTTGGTCATCAGCAGGATCAACAGCGCCCACGACAGATAGTAGAGCCTTCCTTTGGGAAGGGCACGACTGGAGGAGTTCCAGGGTGGAAATGGCGGCAGGGGATTGCGCCAAATCATCTACTATACTATACGACTGAGCGGCTCGACCGGAAGCAGCATTTCGGCATAATGGTCCCTTTGGAATCTTTGGATGAACCTCAACTTTGGGTTGAGGGATGTGTAAGGGACCATTGGATGTCGAAAGAGGCTCTGTAGAACCTGAAGAAGGAGGCTCGGGGGCAGACTGAGCAGGAGGCTTGGGGTACTGGCGGGACCGAGTTTGAAGGTGAAGATCGACGGATGGGGAAGGATCGGAGTGCATCATAAGGATCTGGTAATCAGAGGAACCAGAAATGGACGAGGGGGTGGCTACATGGCTGTCGGGGGTTTGGGTAGCCACGAATCCCTGGTGAGGGAAAGGATCAGTGAACACAGCTGGCTGAGTGGTGGCCGCATTAGGAAGAGCAGGAGGGGAGGCGTGTTGTCCGCGCAATGTGGCTTGAGACTCCCACATCTGTCGCATCTGGGGTAAGAGAGGGCAATCGTGAGTGTAGTGACCGTAAACACCGCAACACGAACAGGGCTTGTTTGTGCGAAGCGGCCTGTCCGGCCTGGGCGGAATGCCCTGAGGCTGATTGCTAGTGTTAGGGTCAACACCAGAATTGGGTCCTCGGTTACCGGGGGCAGATGTGTTCGGGTTGCCTCTCCGCCTTCTTTGAGAAGAAGGGGGATTAATCGCACCCTGCTGTGCAAATACTTGCCCTGGAGGGGGTTGTAAGTGCTGTTGCGGGTTGTGAGGAGGCAAGGGAGGTGGAAGCGCATATGCTGGAGGAGCTGGCGCACCAGGCTGTGGATAAAATTAAGGGTTGGGTTGGGCAACATTGAGGTAAGCAGGAGGTTGGGCAAAAGGAGGAGGCATGCCGTATCCTGGATACATGTTGCCGGGAGGGGGAAGAGTGCTTGAGGTGCTGGCCCCTCCCTGAGGGAGACCATGGCTCATAGGGGGGTGAGCAGATGGGTGGGAAAGAGATCCAACAATACCGTCGGCGGAATGAGATGCCCCCGGGGCGTTAGCGCCACCGGGCCTGGGGATGTCAGGAAGAACGGTATAAACATAACAAGATTGAGCGTAGATCAGGTCATATTTTAAAGCTATTTGGAGGGCGGCTTCTTCAGATTGAGGAAAGTGAGAGGCGACATCTTTGCCGATGGGAGACGGAAGGGTGCGAAGGAACCAGTCCATGTAAACCCGATCTTCAAAGGGAGGGGCTCGACATAAGCTCCGTCTTCGTCGCCATTCCTGAACATGGGCAGAAAGGCGTGTGGAAGAGGATTGCTTAAATGAAGTCAAGAGCTCCGTACCAGTGTCGTATCGGAGAGGGAGCTGGAAGTACGATAAGAAGGCTTGGGCAAGAGTCTCGAATGTGGTATGGGAGGAAGTGGCCTGTTCGACATACCATTTAGAAGCTTCGCCGGTAAGCGTGCGTTGGAACAAATGAAGACGGATGGAGTCATCGGTAATGGAATTGGAGGAACACCACATGTGGAAAGATCGGACGTGATTGGTTGGATCTTCGCCATTAAGGCCCTCGAACTTAGGGATATCAGAGGGTAGTTTGGTGGGCATAGCGGGCCAGGTAGTATTATGGTGAATTGGGTCGTTAATCAACTGATGGAAATCGGGGAGGCTGAGGCCTGCAATGTACGGCAGCACAGGGGTGGCCGGAGTAGTGGTTGTGACGGTTCCGCTAGAAGTAGGGCCGGCATTGGGGCCGGAAGAACCGCTAGCGTTAGGCCCTGGTCCATACATGGTGAAGGTAAAAGGGGGAGAACCGGAAGAAGAAGGGGGACCCGATGAATCAGGAGAGGAGTCGGAGTGCGGACTCGAAGGTGGACTGGCTCGACGACGGCGGTGCGGAGCAGGTCGATCAGCGGAAGCGGGTGAAGACGAAGTCTCAGGAAGCGCGGGCGCAATGATGAGGAAGAAGGAAAGCGAAGCAGAGCGAGAAAATTAAAATCAAAAGGTCAGGCGAGAAAAGGTCACGGTGACAATTGATTTTAGAGTCTTTATGACCGGTGTAAACTGACTTCTTCACTTAGGGTCAGTGTGTGGCGTGCGTTAATTTTAATTTTAAAACCCTTTCCGTTGTTTGAGAGCAAGAAAAAGTGTGCGACGTAGCTGAAAATAAACCTACAGAGAACAGAATAAAATGCTGAAATAACAGAAAAATAACAGCTACGTATGCATCTATCTAAACCAAGAAGGTGGGTCTCTCACAACTATGCTGAAAAGAAAGGGAAAAACTATGGAAACACACACAAAGGAAGCTCGACGGATCTAGGGTCAAAGGGGACAGAGATCTGGAGGATAAAGCTGCAGACAAGGGGTGCAGATCACAGCCAAGAGACAGAGGCAAGGTGGCTGGAAAAAGGGAAATCAGCAAAAAACCCGGGGGGGGGGGGGCAAGGCAGAGGCCTCTAGAAGAAGTCCAAACAAAACGACAAGAGGTGATTTGAAAGGAAAAGAGGTTGATTTCGATGGATCTGAAAGTGAGGTAACAGATCTGGAAAAAGAGGGGGCTGAAGCTCTGAAACCAACGGCTGAAACAGCTGAAACTCTTCCACAAAAAGTGGAGGGTACTAAACCCCTAAGGGGCTGGGTTCCCACTTAGATGAGTAAAAACAGATCAGATCTTGGTCAAGGCGGGCTGAGACAGAGGCTGGAAAACCCTGGCAGAAGAACTCACTGTGGAGCAGAAAATTGGAAAAATCTTTGGAAAAAGGCGGGTCGCGGTTGCGACCTTAATACGAGTTGAGGTCGGGAAACTTGAGCCAGAGGTGCCATCCCGGGTCGCGGGTTTGGGCCAAAGGTGCGACCAGTGCGACCCCCTGTTCCGGTTGTCTCGGCGGCAGATTTTCAGAAAAGTTGCCGTCTCAGTTGCGGCTGGTGTCGCTTACCTGCGCAATAGGGCCAGAAACACACGGAAGTTAGAAATTTTAAGTTTTAGGGTTTTATGTGAGAAAAATGACATAAAAAGAGGAAAACTAAGCAGCTGAAAAGAAGCCCTAGGGCCTGAAGTAGCTGGATATGCAGGAATATGAAAAACGACAGCGGTCGTAATTTAAAACCCGTGTGGAGTCGCCATTTGTTGGTATGAATTCTTCGTCGAAGTGTACGAAAAAGAACCACTTTAGCTACGCATAACTAATAGCCCTAACAACAATAGAGGCTGCCAAACATCTTCAGATCTGCGATTAGTAGTTAAAATGCTGCAACAAACAGATCTATAAATGGAAAGACATTAAGCAGTAAAGTAAAGAGTTTGCTCCATGCATCCAACAGACAAGACAAGAACATGATTTTTTGAATGAATTTTTATATTACAGGGCACCTGGGAGGAAACAAGAAGGTGTATCCAGATCTCCTCAATGGGATGGGTTCTTTGTAGTCCTCAGCACTTCAGATCTAAGCTTTCTCTCTCTTGTAGATGTAAAAAACCCAATGTAGAAGGTAGAGCTCAATGGGAGCAAAATGGCAGAAATGAGACCAAGTGTATAGATCCAGAGTGATCTAATATGCAACAAAAGGTGAAGAATGAAGGGGGAAACCCTCCTATTTATAACAAAATATTGGGTCATTCTAGATCTTGGTGCATGATTAAAATAATGTTAACCAAATCTAGATCCACCTCTATGGAATATATTATTATTATTTGTTGGAGGGAAAGGGACTTTGACTTGGGTCAAAATCCCTTGATTAGTGAAGAATAAATAAATAAATGATTTATTTATCCTTTTAAGGAAGTGGTTGAGATATAATCAAATAAATAATGATTTATTTAATTAATAGTAGTTGATTTGGTCATATTTAACAAGGAATATTATTTAAATAATTATTCCTAGAAAATAATAAGATAACTATGGGTGTATCTCATTAATTTCTTTGTTTTTGGGTTAAACATGACTGGGAATAATAATTAAATTGTGGTTTAATTAATTATTCCTTTTGGGGTTTTCTTAATTAACATAGTGAAAGCAGTTTTACTTGGGGTAAAACTGGTCTTACATGGTGTACTTGGGTCCATCTAATAAGAAAAGGTGAGATGACCAAAAAATGGTGTAACAGTGTGAGTGAGAAACTGTTAAAGGATTTAATAGTAAATTATCTTCTTTCCAGCTTACCGCAAATCATATATGTGTTGTAGAACATGTTAGTGAAGATTTCATAAATGATTTTTGAAATACTTATGCATGCAATATACTTTCTGAATTTTGTTTACTTTTCATAAACAAAGTTTGTGTAAAGAGCCATCATTATAGTTGTGTGACAGATTTAAGATATGAATATTTCCTAGAATAAGTACCAGCTATCCATATTCTTTCATTTGTTACACTCTGATCCCTATACTACCAATTTACCCATACAATCTATACTTGCCACAACTTTCCAAAAGCATGAAAGTCATAAAGAATATAAAAAATCATTTCAAAATCTTTGAGAAGCCATCCCACCACTCAAAAACCCTTTTGAATTCAAGGAGTGACTCCTTGCACTAACACTCTCCATCCCAATGGGTGGTGCTGATGTTGTACTAGGATTACAATGGTTACAATCTTTGGGGACTATAGCTTTTAATTTTCAAGAATGTTTTTTTATTTTTTTTTTTTTTTGAAGGAAAGGACGTTGAATTATAGGGTATCGTAAGGAAGCCAAGAAAGATAATCAACTCTAATGTCATGAAAAAGCTTCTAAATAAATAAAAATGAGGTGTAATTGCACAATTATGGTCACTACAGGTTGAAAATATGAGTTGAAAATGTAGTTTTATTATTTTATTATTTTTTAATATTTTTACCCTTTTACCTAAAAAATGATGAATCACCCCCATGGTTGACATCGTCATCTTGAATCCTATTGGTTCTTATAAATTTTATTTTGGTTGTAATTTTTTCTTAGGAGGCCCATTTTAGACCTCAAAATTCCCCTAATGCCTAGAGGTTGGAGCCTTGGAAGATATGGATGGTGCCCTAGAGGTCGAAGCCTCGTGAAGTCCAAGTAGGTGCTTGGAAAAGTACAGGTTGGTGCCTAGAAGGATTTAAGATTTGTGTCTTCATCTAGAGTTGGGGCCCTACACTATTATATTGGATTTATTATAAAGAAAAGATTAATAAAATTATTTATTCTTATTTTTCATTTTGTGTTCTAATTATAACTGATCTAATTGGTAAAAATAACAATTGAAAAGAAATATTGATTCACCCCCCCTCTCAGTATTTCCAACAATTGGAATCAAAGCTAGTACCTTCAATCAAAGCCTAACAACTTGAAGGTTGATCCTTAGAACACAAACGACAAAGCCAAAGAAGAAAGTATCCAATCCTCCTAAATATGTGTCCTCCTCAACCATTGAAATTGAAGTCAATCAATTTACACAGGCTCCATTGTTCAATGGAAACTTTAATATATGGGAGGAAAGAATGACTAATTTCTTAAAGACTCAAGGTGTTGCAGTTTGGAAATCAGTGATTACTGATAGCATGATGGAGGGAGAATCCAAGGAGTACAATACAAGAGAAACAAAGGCAACCTTGAATGGGCTACCTGATTCTATGCAGACCAATATGGAAAAGTGTTCATCGAAAAAAGGTATATGAGACAAACTTCACGATATTCACTCAAAAGGATCATTGGCCATGACCTCTAGTCAAGAAGATGATGGAAATCAAGAAGGAAATCCAGAACCCATCAAGGAATTTGAAAATAAGAATGATGACATCAAAGCCAAATAAGACCTAGAAGAAGAATAAAGAAAATAAGACTTTGAAGAATTGTTATAGCATCATTTTTCACCGTCATGTGAATAATGATTGTCTCTTTGGCCTTAGGCACCCTTTTCCCCCAGACTTGAACAAATTCATAAAAAACAGTGTTAAAAATCCCATACGCGGTTATGCCTAGACTTTTCCGTGTATATACGCGAGTCCGTTCATACTTTTCCGTGTATGCCATTTAAATCATTAAAAAATATATATGTATTCCTTATTTTCAAGGTAGGGTGATGGTTATTCCCATAATTCAACCACCCCAGCCCGTGGCCCAACTGTTTCCAACAGCTGAAACTACCTGGAGGGAGTATAAAATCCCCTCATGTGTATGGCCTAAGGGAGAGAGAAAATTATAGACATTATACTCTGTTGGATCCCTATTTCAAGTCTAATGTTCCCGTGCCTCCTGCACTTCTCAGGTATATTCAAGAAACCCTTGTTTCCTTGAAGATGATCATCATCCTATATGAAATCTTGTGTGAACACATCTTGGAAGAATCCTAGCGAGGTGAGGGCTAGATGAATCTAGAGTATGGTCTACTTGAAGGTCGTGGATGGATTCAGGTGATCTCTCCACTTTCTATTCTTGTACATGCCATTTATAATGAGAAGAACCATTTTGTTCCATAATATTCATGTGTTTATATCTCTTTATATATGTGTAAATATTGTTAGTTGAACATTCAGTATTGTTTATATGATATTATACATGAGTTACACTGACATCTAGGAACAATATATGATGTACAACTAGTGTTTCGTGTTAGTTATTTCTTGTTTTCTAGGTTACAAAGCACGAGGAGTTGCTGGGGGTTTGAACCCCGCGGGATCTACATCAAATGTAGGACTTTTGGGTAAGTTCCGCAACTGATTAAATCTAGTTTTAAACATAAAAGATAGGTTAATTGAGTCCTTCTTGAATGGTATGCCACTGATCTGTGAAGGTTTCCGACCCAAAAACCTTTAGGGAGTTATTTCCCGAAACAAGAATATCTCCTGACTAAGCTTATAGATGCCATGGAAGAGATTAAAAGTTTGAAAAAGGAAAATGAGGAACTTAAGAAGAAAGCACAAGATGGTGACCAAGGCAAGACAAGGAAGGAATTTTACTTTGTCAAGCTTCAAGTACAAGAAAGAGATGAGGAGCTCGCCAAAATTAAGGAGCAATTTCATCAAAACAAAAGAGAACATCATTAATAAGTCATATCTATGACAAATCAATTGGATAAGTAAAATAAAATGGAAGAAACTTTGTCAATACACCTTGAAAAAATATTTAATAGCTTGAACAATCTTGAAGCAAAGATAGGTCAATACAAGGAATAGGTCTGCTCTCTTAGATCTCAACTAGAAGAAGAAAGGAAACAAGCACAAGGAACTGAGAAGGTGATGGAAATTTTGCATTCATAGAAGGACAAGTTTATGTAGCAAAAAAGGAGAGAAACACCATGATATGCCAAGTATAAGAAAAGAATGAAGAAATATTCAAACTAAAATCAAACATCAATCTTCTCCAAGCTGAAACATGTGAAGCTACAAGAATAAAATAAGAAATAGAGAGCAGTCTAGCGAAGGAGAATGAATAAACATTCATAATGAAATAAAATATAATCTCCCTTAAAATCGAATCACATGAAGCAAAGGATGATGGAATAAATGAAGAAGAAACTAGTCATGAAAGATGAATATTGTGAAAAATTGAAAGGATAAATTTTCTCTCTTAAAAAGGAAGTTGACTTGATGAATAAGAACTTGAAGAGTTTTCAAACCCTAGATGACATCCTAAGTCATCAAAGATCCCCCTTTGATAAATCAGGTCTTGGTTATGTAGGTGAACCCTCAAGCAAGAATGATAATGCTTCAAACAACAAGGATGTGAGGAAGTAAGGAATAAATGATACTCCTAGTTCTAGCAAAGGAAAGAGTCAAGATGAAATTATAAGAAACCCTACTCCAAGGAGACTTACAGATGGTGTCAATAATAAAAAAGGCAATGAATATCATCAAATAATCTAAAGGCAAGAAGACTTCAGAAGTACTTTGATGAATTCTTCATCTCCCAGGTACCAAAGTATATTTCTTGGATATTTCTATTCTTATACAAACTTTGGGCACATGGAAAAATATTGTAGGGAATATCATAAAGAAAAATATAATGGTCCTCGTCAATCTCCTAGAAGCAATTTTTCCAGAATAATTCATGATTTCTTATTCATGAACAAGATATAGTGCTTCAATTTCCATAAAATTGGACATATGGCACATGATTGTAACTTGACTTCGACCCTTGCACAAACTAGAACCGTGCCAGAGAAGAAAGTTACACAAGTATGGAGAAGGAAACAAGTTGAATCTGGAAGTCTCTTGACTCACTCCACAACCAACAACACATGTTGTTGAATAGATGAAGTCATCCTTGATATTCCAAGTATTTGATGGTGAAACCCTACCAAAAAGAGACCATGCATACATTTAGGGGGAGTTCGTGATTGTTGAGTATTCTTGAAGAAAGTGATTTTTGATTAGGCCCTATGAAATCCTCGATGAGTTACACATGAAAAATATTGATAAATCATCTCTTGGAATTAACTACATTGAAGCAAAACATGATATTATGATGATGTCTTCTACTTGATCACACAAGGCGAGCAATCCTTCATGAACTAAAGGAATTTGTGCAAATAGGGGGAGATGGTCCATCACATGAAGAAATGTAAACTTCTATATCATAGACCAAATTTTCAGAAGAAAGAGCGTCGCAATAGGGGAGTAACATACCTATGAATAATTTATATTGATGAAGAAAGAAAAAAAGCTTGCCAAGGGGAGTACTTAAGCACCCCGTTTGTCATTGATGTCAAAGGGGGAGATAATGTTGGAAGGGAAAGAATATTGCCATCAATGAAAAAGGGGGAGATTGTTAATCAAGGTTTTCATTGATGTCAATATGGCATTAGCCAAGATGACAAATATTCTCGATATTCCTTAGAATGTGATGATAAGGTTGAATACAATAGATGCCTAGTTCCAGATGATGATGTCATAACTCTTGTTTGATAAAAATTCCATCAATTAATATGGCAAACCACTAATGAAGAAGTCTTAAGAAGTGCCAAGTGCCAAGTGTCAATCATATGCCTTGTTTTATGATCTAGATCTTAAGTACATTTCAAGTATCTAATAGCCCTTGATGACATATGGAGGAATAAACTTGAAAAATGACCACACTCGATGATGGAACTTGATGAGGTCTTGATAACATGGTTAGAGGTCATTTGATGATTGGAATATTTCTTTGGATTTGTTGACAAATTAATAAATGTTGCACTATGACATATCTTTGCACTAATATATGATGACATTGTTGATACGTGATGATACATAAATGTTTCACTCCTACATATTGACTCTATGATCCTATGATAACAATGAAGAAGCCACGCTGACCGAAACATTCCTCACACTGTCCCAAAAAATTTTATGCATAAAATTTAAGGACAGTCACAAAGAAAAATATTTTTTGCCATCTTAGAAGCGACATTTTTTTTATACCTTCACCATCATTTAGATCATAATTTTAGATTTCCAATGAGATATTACTTGGCTTGAAACTCCAATTGGTTTGGGAGATATGAATTTTTCAAGTTAAAGAAAATAAATATGCCCTAGAGCTAACCTACACTCAATCACTCATGTCGGCCTCCCTCCATAAGAAGTTGTTATACAGCATTTTTTCACCGTCCCTGCAATCCCCATCCCGCACATTGGAGGACCATTTTTGTGACTTATATGAAGTGTCATGCATTGCAAAAAGCGTAATTGTATCCCTTTCCATGAGGAGAAAATTTTGTCTGTTGACTTTTCCTGGAACAGACCATCAAAAACACATGATTTTGGGTTGGCGCTGGCAGGAAGTTATGGCCTCGCGCCAATAAAGTAAATTAACACTAGGCCCTGCACCCATTGGCGCACTGTCTCAGTGATCTGCCTATGCCAAGCAGTTTTTGGAAAGTTTTTTAAATATAGAAGCGAAGTTTCCATGCTAACTACTTCGTGAGCGAGTTAGCTTTGGTTGTTCGACTGAATAACATTGAGCACCTTCCTTTGGCTTCTTGTTTCCTCCTTTTGAGGCAACCTCCCAAAGGATAAGGCCTCCCTTCCACCATATGATGGATCCAAACCTCCTCCTCTCCTTCTATAAATACATCTCTCTCACATAGATGCAGCTAGCTGAATAGGAATTGTTGAACATTTTGCTGAAATAGTTTGATATAGTTGATGTGAGATAGAGCAGAGAGAGAGACCCCTATCGAGAGAGAGCTTAGGCTTATTGCCTCGCCATTTCCAAATTCCCCAACGAATGCTCGAGATGAGTTTTTATTGGACCCGCTGAAGGAGGTTGCGATGTCAAGGCTCATTTGTTTGTAATATCTTTCTTTCTGTTAATATATACATGATTGATGTTTTGGTTCCCATATTGTGTTTATGTGATTGATATTATGCAATACGTTTAATTATTCTTGACCAATTAGATAGTTATGAATTCAAGCATTGTTTCATATGCTTCTTTCGTTCTATAATATTTGTGCAGGCACCTGAGTACCATAGCTGAAGGATCGCGACATGTCAGGACGAAGAACGGGAAACTGCTACCACAGCTACAACAACTATGTTGGATCAAAGGTACGACAATCTATCCCAACTTAGTTTAATTCATTAACTATGAATCAACGCATTAGCATGTCCTCTTGCTGCTAGACCCACCCTAGGGCTAGAGGGATCACCTATGTCCGCATAGGGTATTTACCTACACAACAAGTTAGCGACTCCACTGGGGAGTCAGTGTGTGTTTGTCGTCTCATTGTTTGTTGAGTGTTTAGCTTGTCGAGTCGACTTTGGTTGTTTAATCGTTTTTCTAATTTTCTTGACTTGCCCAACTGTTTTAAACCATCCTGTTCAGTTCCAGAGTGTCAAGTCTGAACTCTGCTTAGTGGTTTCATATTTTTCCCATGGTTTTCTAGCTTGGTGCGGTTTTTCCTTGAACAATCGTTCCAATTGGTGCATGTTTCTTTTGTCATAGGTGTGCCAACCCCTGTTACGCGCGGAGTACAGCCTAACAGTCGTGCTGAATCTTGTAGGATTTGATTTAACCTCTTTGTTGAGTTTTTGTTAGTAGTTCTTGGCTCTGGATTAGTTTTTTACCTTGAAATTGGTCTATTGGGATTGTTTTGACTATGTAGTCTCGGTCTTCTCAACTGTTTGTCCATCACCTTATCAGTGGATTTTGTAGCCCTAGGGTTTCTAGGTATCTTGTGTTGTTTGTTCGACCCTCTCCTCACTAAGCCTTCTAAGTTAAGTTCGAGTCACCTTGATTTTTTGTCATTTCAATTCGCTAACTGATTTTGTTAGCCTTTCTCTCGATTCTTCATGTCTTTGGTTCGTTGGATGATCACTTTTGTTTTCGTTTGACTCTCCATTTTTTCACTTCAAGCATAGATTACATTGCTCGTTGGATCATTTTGAAAGCCCTTCATTTGCTTAGAAGCGTGCATCCTTGTTTTGAGTGTGTTTTATGTTTGTATTGCATTTGATTTATTCATTTTAGATATTTACATTCGTAGTGCTAAAAACTAGTCTTTGTTTTGCTTTTTAGTGTAATAGTCTATTGTGTGCTTCCTTCATCTAAAAAACAAAAAAAATCACACTCTTTCGCTTAGCTTGAAAATGAAAATGTTCTTTTGCATTACTAGCTCTTAGTGAACTAGGAAAGAGTTTTCATTTTCTCATTTGGTTGTATTATATGCATTAGCGAAATTCTTCTTATGTTTCAATTGATTGCTACTTTGTTAAATATTCCTATCCTTCTCTTAGCTAGCATTCATTGAAAGGAAATGATGTTCTTTTACATGTAGTGTGCATTTAGGAATTCAAGATCACATTCAGTAAGGCCTTGAAATAGAAACATTAATTCAATATCAACCTTAAAATCAATTCAATCAACCTAAGGAAGCGTTGAAACCTAACACACATATTTTAGAGGTCTAGGCTAGTGACGTGTTGCGGTGTTGTTAAACCTAGTAGCTTTCGTTCGCCACCTGGCATTAGACAGCACTAGTACGGACTTGTGCTCCTTGTACCGTCGCGTATATAAAGGGAGACCCTCATAGGTTGCAATCCTTTATCCATAGGAAGCCGAGTCTACTTCTCTATAACTGTGATACACCGAACACAACATTCAGGGAGTCTACCTGCACGTACGTCAAGTCCTTGGTCATTTCTCTTTCATTTTATCACCAAGGTGTATATGGTAGTTCACGAAAGCTTGGTATACCCTCTTACTTAGATTACTTGAGTAGTCATTTTGATCTTTTCGTGACTCTCTAAAAGTGAAAATATCATCGAGAAATTTTCCTTTCACGCTTGTTCAATCTAAAAGTGACTAGAGTCATCTTTTGCATGTTTCTTGACTCTTAAAACATGAAACAACAAAGTTTCGTTTCAATGTCATAAAATTAACTTCCTATGATCACATGCCTGTTAAAGTTTTATGCTTGGCTTGTTTTTTGTAGTTCCTTAGTGTTTGATCTTGAAGCCTAGAATAAGCTATCTCGTTTTCTTCCTGTGTTAAAACATTGTCACGGTTACGGAACCACCAGTTTCATCGTCTTCTTCACTGCCTCCTAGTGGTAGTCCTTTTCCTGACGTTTCTTTGGAAACACCTCAGTCCACTAGGTCTGTCAAATCCTCACATCCTATCCTCTTGAGTGTCTTGCCTCTTGCTACCTGGTCTCCTCCTGAAGGTTCGGTTGATTTCAATTGGCCATCTCAGGGTGCTTGGTCTAGTTTTGGAAGCGAGGAAGAATTCCCTCCTCTTACTTCGGGATCGCCATTATTAGCTGCAACTTTACCTCCTAGTCCTTGTCGTCTTTTTAACAATCTTACAACTTCATCAGATATGGATTCTTCCAGTCCTATCGGCAGTGAAGAGCTTCATGTTTCTACCAGGGAATATCAGCTTTTCCCATAATATTTCTTGTATGTCTCGAGTCAACCTTCCCTTCAATCAGTGTCTCTTCCACCTGGTTATCATACTTTGGATCAGATCATTTCTCATGTTGCATCCATGGCATAGTCTAATACAGTGCCTCCCACTGGAAGCTCGATTTTTCCTACATTAGGAATGTCGCCTTCGACACCCATCTCGTCGGCCACTGTTACATCTGTCCCGATCTAACCTACCATTTCTATGGCTTCATATGCACTGGTTGTTAGTATGAATCAGACATCGAGGTCTGCTTATGTTCGCAGGTCTATCTTTATCAATCCCACGATGCCTGTTAGGGCCACCATGAGTGTATCACAACCTCGCGCTGTGGAAACCCATCCTACATGCACTGTACCTATGGTTTCTACTTATACATTCGATGACTATCTTTTGGATATTCAGCGATAGTATGCTCCCTCTCTGGATTCTCAACTGCATAATTCCACACCTATGGGTTCTCAGCAGCTGCATACTCCTGGAAATCCTCCCCATCATTATGATCCCTATGGTAATCCCTTATATTTTCCTCAAATTGATCCTAATCAACCCGTTTATTTGCCTCCGGCTAATCCCTATCAGACCATTTCTCATCAAGGACCATTTTTACAGGGACAACCTTACTATCTATAAGGACAACCCTCACAGGGACAACCTTCAGTCCAACAAGGACAACCTTACGTTCCATCTGGTAAACCTCAATTTCAACTAGGAGCATCTTATGTTCTTGGGGGGGAAATGTATCCACCACAGGGACAACCTTTTGTGAAATAGCAGCGACCTTACATTAAGCAAGGCCAAGCTTTTGGAAGGACAACCCTACGGTCCTGCACCGAGTCAACTTGGTTTTCAGGGAAAACCTAGTCCATCCCAACCATTAGGCCAACCTCTTCCACAAGGGCAAATCAGAGGCTCTCATTATCTAGGACAACCTGCTCCACAGGGATAGCCTTCCCAACCTTAGCATCTGATTCAACCTGCTCAACAGTCAGTTCAACCTGCTCAGTAGTCAGTTCAACCTGCTCCGTAGGGACAACCTGCTCAACCTCAAGGTGCTACTTACCCTCCACAAGGTTAATTTTAGGCAGTATATAGTGCGCCCCAAGGTTTCACTTATTACCCTCAAAGTCAACCCGAATGGTGTATAATCCACCTCAAGGAAATATTTACATTCTGCATCAAAATCCATATGTAGCTCAACAAGGACCTCAGTGGTATGCAAAAAATCAGTATCCTGGTCCTCAAACCCAATATGGGTAGAACTATCAGGCTTATAACCCCTATGGACATAATCCACTAGGACAAAACATATGGGGGGGGAATTTCTCTCAACCTGGGTGGAATGCTAACACTGGTCTTTATCAACGACCTGCAATGCCTTTTAATCCTCAATTACAGTTTCTCGCTACGTTGGAACTACCTGATGTGTCAAAGTTGACGAATGATCTGATCCTTCATAACCCTTATTGGCCTCAAGTTCCAACCAAAATCCCTGGTGATTGTCCCAAATTTGAGGGCAATTCTAGAGAAGACCCCCAAGCGCATGTTATGACATACCATATTTGGTATTCCTCTAACTCTTGGGTTGAAGATTCTATCTGACTCCGTCTTTTCCAATGGACTCTTACTGGTGTCGCTGCCAAGTGGTACATCGAGTTATCTCGTGGCATCTTTCAAGATTTCAATTCTTTAGCAATGGTGTTTCTCACGCACTTTCATTTATCGGTTCGATATGAAACCGGGATGCACCTCCTCACATCCTTGAAGCAAGATTGAGCTACCCATATCTTAGGTCATATTCATGAATGGAAGCATCGTCATCGCCTGATCAAGTTTGAGATTCCTGATCAGCTTCTAACTGATTGGTTCACTACCTCTTTCATCAATCCTATTGCTAAGGAAATTGCTATGGGGGCATGTGTCACTGAGGAACAAGCCATTGCTCATGGCCAGTACCTTGATCTTGTGTACTCTCAGTCCGGCACGTTGTATGATCTCTTTCCTAATGCTCGTAGACCTGGAACTTCCAAAGCACCGACAACGCCATCCATAGATGGTATCATTGGTTCTGTGTCTCAAACTTCTCGGAAGTCTTCTCCTCTGAATCATGGGAAGCAAAATTCTACTCCTAATTATACTTATTCTCATCCAACCCTGAATTCTGGTAAAACTGCAGAAGTGAATGCCATTCAGGCCAATCCAGTGGATAAAAATTCCAAGGGTAAAAAGAAGGGTAAAAGTAAGGCCAAAGCCGATACCCCGAAACAGGATTCTCAGAAATCTCATGCTGATGACGGTTCACAGCGTAAACCAAAGTATCCTTGCTTAATTTATGACGAAGAGCACTACACCAAGGACTGTCCTAGACAGGGCAAAGTGATTCGATTTCTCAAAGGCACCCAAGGAACTCTGGTTGTTCTCAAAGAACCATTTCCATCACAGCAGACTCAATTGGTAGAGAAACCTCAGTCCTCTGTCCCATTTGGCTCTCAGGTTTTCATGATGAACGGTTCTGCATCTATTTCCATAGCTACCCGGTCGAAAAATTATACTGAACCATGTCAGGTAGCGGGGAAAGAGATCACTGATGGTCCTCCTCCTCTGCCTGCTTCTGGCCCTCTTTAGATTGAAATGCCTAGTACTGAGCCCGTTGTACGGCTTCCTTCCAAAGGTTTACTCCATAAGTCTTCTTACAATCCTAACGTCCGTGCTACTCAAAATTACAGTATTGTTGAGGATTTTGCTCAGGCGCCATCTGCAATGTTTGCATTAGAAGTACTTTAGAGTTGTTCGTCTCAAAGGAAGGCTTTGCTATCTGCCATCGACGAGGTTGATCCTGCTAATTTGAGCTTTATCACTTTCGACTCAGAGAATTTCATCCCACGTCTTCCTCACCAGCTTGTGCTCATCATAAAAGTTGGCATTAATGGACTGAATATCCATCGAGCGGTTGTGGATGCGGGTGCATCTACGTGAGTCATGTCATCTTCCTGTTGGAAAGCTATCAGTTCTCCACCTCTTAATTCATCTCCAAATTCTCTAGAATCATTTAATGGAAGGGAATCTAAACCTCTTGGTGTTCTCGCTAGTTTACGGATTACTCTAGAAGGGAAAACAGTCAACGTCGAGGTTGAAGTAGTTGATTCCAAACTCAATTACAATCTTCTCCTCGGTTGTAGTTGGACCCACACCATGTTGTGTGTTCCGTCCACTCTCTTTCGTGTTTTGCGATTTTTCACGAAGGAAATATCGTTACTATCGATTATTTGTCGTTTTTCACTTCTTCTTCTTAGAACAACGTTTCGTACGTAAATCAAATTCCTACACCTTACGAGAACGTAGGGTCGGGTCTCTTCAAAGATCTTGCCCTCATGGGTATTTTTCCTCTTCCTCCACCCAAAACTGTTCAGGTTAATATGATCTCCAGGTCTGACGATCCGTGGATCATCCCTTTGCCCGAGCAGATTGATTCATTTGGAGATTCGATGTCATTAAGTCTGATCGAGATTGATTATTGTGAACTTATTCCAGCTTCGGATCCCCCGCCTCCTGATCATGCTCCTTTGGGCATGTCTCTTGATACTTATTCTCAATCCCCTTAGCTTGGTGATTCAGATTCACCTGATCCCTTGAAAGAGATATTTCCCTCCGATGAAGCCATCATGGAAACTATGTCTCTCGAGGATCCTCCTTGGGACGATAGTCATCATCGTTTCTCATTCATGACTGGCCTTGGGGCCATGTCTACGTGTCTCAAGAGTTTTTCTTCTCAGGTTCCTTCTCCTCCACTTCAGACACCTATTCTAACCCACGAAGTCTTTACGGAAGGTAACTTGAGTAACATCACACAGACAATGCCTATCGACATTTTAGTTAAATCAGGAATTGTTGAGAACATCCATATTCAGGTGACCTGTTCTCCCGATGAGGTTCAGGTCTATACTAGTCTCTTCCATGAGTTTCGTGATGTTTTCACATGGTCTTACGAAGATATGACTGGCATCGATCCAAGTATAGTGGTGCATGAGATTCCTACCTATCCTAGGGCGAAGCCTGTTTGCCAACGTCTTCATCTTGTGCACCCTAGAAAGGTCGCCACTATTAAGGGAGAAGTTTAAAAACTTCTTAAAGTTGGTTTTATCTATATAATTCCCTTGACAGAATGGGTTTCCAATATTGTTCCTGTAGATAAGAAACAGGGTACCATTCGTGTCTGTGTTGACTACCGTGACATTAACCATGCTTGCCCTAAGGATATTTATCCTACTCCTTTTATTGATCAAATCATTGATGGTTGTGCTGGGAATGAGATTTTTCCTCTTATGGATGGGTTTTCTGGGTACAACCAGAATAACATTTCTTCGACCGATCAACATAAGACCGCCTTTATCTTTCCTTTGGGTACTTTCGCTTATAAAAACTTCCCTTTCGGTCTGAAAAATTTTGGGGCTACATTTCAACGAGAAATTTCCTATGCCTTCCACGATATCAAGCACATTGTTCAGCCTTATCTGGATGACCTTCCGGCTCATTCAGCTAAGCATAAACACCATCCTGATCATCTCCGTCATATTTTTCTTTGTTTTCGATGCTATAACATCTAGTTGAATCTGCATAAGTGTGTCTTCTGCGTTGACTCCAATAGACTCTTAGGGTTTATCTTTTCCAAAGACAGGATTCGTCTCTATCCACTCAAAGTTGAATCTATCATTAATCTCCCCTCTCCTTCCTCTTTACATCAGCTCCAGAGTCTCCAGGGGAAAGCTAACTTCCTACGTCGTTTTATACCTAACTATGTCGAAGTGGCCAAAGGATTTGTGCGATTACTGAAGCAAGGCGCCGCATTCCTCTAGGATGAGATCACCTAAAATTCCTTTGATGCACTGAAGACGTTGCTCGTCAATGCTCCTCTGTTGTGTCCTATGAAATATCATAGAGATTACTCCCTCTATTTGGTCACTGCATTCAGCACGATTGCCATGTTTTTGGTACAAGACGATGATGATGGTGACGAGCATGTCATTTACTATCTGTCTTGTAACCTTATTGATACTGAAACGCGATATGTACATGTCAAGAAGTTGGTGTTGGCTGTTGTTCAAGTTGTTCAACGTTTTCGTCACTATATTGATTTTTGACTGTAACCCTATGACTTACATATTAACTCGTTAATTGCTAGGGGGAAATTACTCGAAGTGGATTTCCATCCTCCAAGAGTTTGATTTGGAGTTCACTACTTCCAAGTTGAAGAAGTCATTAGTCTTCGTCGATTTAATCTACTCTCTCCCTTTCGATTCCGCCCCGTCTAGTTCCGAGGAACGCATTCCGGACGACATGCTTTTTCTGATTACCACCCTCGATCCTTGGTACGGAGATATCATCGTATATCTTCATACTTCTACCTTCCGATCTGAGTTGATGAAGGATGGTCGCTGACGCATCCATCATCAATCTCAACCCTATCGCATAGTTGGAGATACACTCTACCGCATCGGAGTTGATTCCATTCTCTGCATGTGTTTGACTCTCGAGGAGGCTGAAAAGGCCTTAAATGATTGTCACAATGGTGCTTGTGGTGGTCACATGTCTGGTTATGCTACTGCACAGAAAATTCTTTGTGTTGGGTCTTTCTAGCCCACCATCTTTAAATACTACATTGTTGTTGTTCGTAAGTGTCATTGTTGCCAGATCTATCAGTGCAATATGTGCGCACCACCTTCCCATCTCCACCCTATCATTACTGTTGGTCCCTTTGTGAATGGGCATTGATTTTATGACGTGTAACCCTCACTCGGCCGAGGGGCATGCTTATATCATCGTAGCCATTGACTACTTCACCAAATTAGTCGAAGAAATGCCTACACTTACAGCTGAAGGTAAGAAAGCAACACAGTTTCTATTCAATCATGTAACTTCTAGGTTTTTTGTTCCTCAAGCCATTGTTACAGATCATGGTTCCCATTTTTTGCATTACATGGTGGCAGAGTTGACTTCCAAGTTGGGTCTGCATCACAACAGCTCAACTCCATACTACCCTCAGGCCAATGGCCAGGTTGAAGCCGTGAACAAAGTTTTTGGCTCTTTGGGCATACCGAACCTCAGTTAAGTATGCGACTGGATTCACTCCATTCCAGCTTGTCTACGGTCTAGAAGCTATCCTTCCGATTGAATGTGAAATACCTTCGCTCAAACTAGTTGTTGAATTTCTGTCGAATACTTTGCTAGAAGAAGAGTGTCTTCTATATTTAGAAAGGTTGGATGAAACTCGCTACTTTTCTGCTCTGGTCATTGAAGCATAGAAAAAGTGGGTCAAAGCTCATTTTGACCAGTCAGTTTTCCCTTGTTCCTTCATAGAAAGAGACCTTGTCCTCTTGTACGACCAAGCTCATGATAAGTTGGGCACAGAAAAATTTCAACCCATGTGGCATAGGCCCTACATTGTTAAATGTGTTTTGCGAAATGGGGCTTATGAGCTTATTGATTATGAAGGTCATCCTCTGGAACAGCCCAGAAATGGGTTGTATCTTAAAAAATACTATGCATGAGTCATTCGTGCATGTTTTTTTACATAGGTGTTTTTTTCATTTTTTTACATTTTTGGCTTGGTGTGCTTTGCGATCTTTTTCCCGCTTATTGGATATTTTCTTATTGTGCATATGTATATTACCCCTTATGTTGGTTTCACGGATGGTGCTTCCCGTAGTACCTAGAACCTGTCTTCAGCAGCCTAGGTGATTTATGATCCTACTGGTGAGTTGATAAACCTTCAAGGTATCTGTCTAGGAGGAACTACAAAAAATGTCGCTAAATATAGTGTTGTTATTGAACTATTGACCGAGGTTATTTCTCTCGACATTTGTGCATTGATTGTTAACCTAGACTCACAGCTTGTTGTTCTTCAACTTAATGGAAATTATTTTGTTAGAAACCCTCACCTCTTAAGGTTGTATTTGTGTGTTCGTTTACTGGAAATACATTATGATTACATGACATATCAACATATTCCTAGAAGAATGAATGCATTAACTGATACAGTAGCTAACATTGTATTAGATATACATTTGTGTAATTTGTAAAAAAAATCATCATCACAGGAAAATAGATATATATATATATATATATATATCGAGTGTTTGCATCCATGTGCATCATAATTTCAAAAAATATGTATGTTTCGGTTACATCCTGAGACATCATGTCTCTCAAAAAATATGCAGAAATAAAACCTAGGTGTCTACTCGGTGTGACGCTCATGATAACATGTCACTGCCCGTACAAGCCGCCTCAGCAAGCGGTGACCACGGTTTGACACCTCTGCAGTGTGTCTCTGGCATGCACGAGGAACATCATTGAATCGTTCATAGTTCAGGATCCCATGGGAGATTCCCTCCAAGTTGTGTATGATTTCCTTCTCCTCACCCCCCTCACCATGAGGGGCCAAATAAAAGTCGTGAGGAATTCTTCATGCTATCGGGGACATACCTGCAAGTCTCTCTGGGCCAACATCTGCAATTACATGGATTAATTTCAAAACATGCATAACAAAAAAAACATAATACTCATAAAAATAAAAAATGAGTCTTACCCAGTACTTCATCCCAATCCTCTCCTTCTAGGAGTGGGAGATCTGCATCACCAATGAAATATGTGCCAAAGTAGGGCCAATCCTCCACGACAATCAGCTGTCAGTGGAGCCACTCAAAGAACTCCGATCTCCAGGACATCTTTTGACCACCCCATGACCTTGGCATCAGAGCTGCCCAACGAGCCATCTGTGGCTCCTGGGATGGTGGTGTCGGAACAATTACCTCCTAACGCTGGAAGATTGATATTTGTTCCAAGATGAACGATACCAATATAGACCCGTAGTCGAACTGCTTCAGCTTGGTTTTCTTGCATTTTGTCAGCTGACGCTTCATGTTAATTGTTACCGCCTCTTCCCAGTTGTAAAGGGTCAATGCCATGCAATCTACAGCAAGAATTATCTGTGTTTTTGTGGCCTCGTACGGCACCTGCAATCCAGTAGCTCGTGTGATGGTGTGCAACACTACCTTTAGTGCCAAATCCAGAATAGTTTTGATGTCCACTTTTCCGCTTCCTGATCCTTTCCTTGCCCCTGGACACACCTTTTCAATAACCATACTCATGTTCTCCATTGAGGGTCGGGTGCCAGTCAGGATTGGTACTGAACCCCTTCGCGACAGTCCAATTATGAAATAAACATATGAGACTTCAATCTCAAGTTCCTGGTCATGAATAATGAATTTTTCCTGATCAACGTCCCAGACACTGATCAAGTACTACAACAGCTTTGGTTGAGCTCTGAGACATGATGCCATAAATCATTTATTGAGCTTGCAATCTCTAAGAGCTTCCATGCATCTCCAATTGCCCATGGCTTCCTCATCTTCTTCACTGTGTTTTCGTTCTTTCCATTCGATCAAAATTTTCTCTTCTCACATTCGCAAAAACGTCCATATGGTTTTCATTAGCCAAATCCAAAGCTTTTGAATAGTTAATTTGGGCCTTCTTGTTTGTGTTTACATGCTAAACATGTCCTCCGCGGTTGGAGCACCCCCGTTCAAATTGTAAGCTGGTTGGCACGAGTTTGTGCCTGATACCCGCGCCCTAATTTTTACAAAATCCCCCCACATATCTAAAAAATTGGGGTTGTAGGTAATTAAAATACAATCAAAATGCAGAGAAGGATGTAAGCTCTTACCTGGAACTGATGAATTCGAGATTTGTCTTCCAGATTGCCCACTGTCAACGCCGCAAAATTGCAGTGAAAAAGGGTAACAAATTGCTCACAAGAGGTAAAAGTGAAAATTAATTTATTTTTTACCATATTTGGCATTTTCTAACTTTTCAGAACCCTAATTAGGTTTTAAAGCGTATTTTTCGACTACTTCGCTATGTTATTTCGAGAAATGGGTTTTACGTGCATCTCTTGTACAGTGACAGATCCTCAACGTGGCAGCAATGAAGTAACGAGTTGTATTTTATACTTTTTCGGACTCGGTAAAGACACAAAAAAGTCATTGTTGGAGTCATCTTTCAGCTCTTTTATGACTCTCTAAAATTGAAAATATTTCCAAGACTCTTGTCATTTTGAAATCGTTAAATTCCTATGAAACGATATATACCCAGTATACATTTACCCATTTTTCGGGCTAGGATAGATTATTTACGAAAAAGGAATACCTTAGCCTATCACGACTAAGAGGTTCTCTCAGACACATTTTTCTACCTTTTCGGATCTATGAGAATACCTACGAAAAGGAACTATTGAAATTTTATTTTCTGCTTCTTTTCAAACTCTCTAAACATGAAAATATGTCGATTTCTTTCTTTTTCAGACTCGTTAAACCCTAAATGACATCGGAAACCCTCACCATGATGTCACCGAGTTCCTCCTTCCTAGGCTCGTAAAATGTATCAGCATGGATTTGTCCGAAGGACAAAATTACATGACAAGCACATGTTATCCCCTTCAAGCTTGTTTTCCAAAAATAATATCGGTACTCGCCAGCAATGGTGGGGGAAAATGGAGCCAGTTATCAGTCGTGTCGGTAGTATGTCACTCTTGAACATGACACTCATCTGCATTCATGTCGGTTTGGGAACATCTCATTCCATCATTTTTGCCTCCATGGATTTGGGTAATCTGTTTTGACCTCTCATCTGCTCTTTGCCACATCATCATGACCTCAAATCCCTTGATGTCAAATACTGCCAAATCTGGAGTCGTGTTGTTGATATGTTCAAGAGAATTTTGTGACTGCAGTTTTCAACCTCCTCTGATCCTCTTTTTGGTCCTGATTCACTATCATCATGTTCATCTCGTGTCAATGATGTGGGAAACATTATGGCCCTCCTTCGACCAGGTCACTTCCTGTCGACTTCAGCTCATTATCCAGGAAGTTGATCTAGAGACTCCCTTCTAGTACCTTGGATCTTGCATGTCTTAATGGCAAGTTCTTCACATTCAACGACAAGTCCACATCATTGGCCTTCGATCGATTGATTTTGTGAGTGTTTGATGCCAGATCATTGTTCACATTTCGTGGTTGTACTAGTTTTACCTTGAGAGCCATTGTCATTATTAGTGATTTCTCCCGTGCATGTTAACAAATTTCATCATTGGCTGGTAATCAGGTGACTTTCTTGCATGTTAGACTTCAGCTCACATATTCGCATGCTTGAATTTGTACTTATTCGGGTCGAGATGGAGCGCAAGACCCTGGGTTTTGTCTGATGAGATCCAGGCTGCAGGATATTTTGGTTTATCATGACTATATGCATGACTCTTTTGATTGGATGGTTGTGACCATACCTGAGTCTATTTGTTAATCCTTATTTTTGGATGGTTGCGTACATACCTCAGATCTCAGTTTTTATGTACTCTATTATGGATGGTTGTGCCCATGCCACATGTTCATGTATCATAGATATAAGTTGTATTCGTACTTGCAGGTCTTTCGACAGCGGTGTTTGGTTCGAACGCGTTCTCATAAAGCATTTCACTCCTCCCTCTCTCTCGGACCTCATGCTTTAGGGGGCATCTGTTACTCAACATTTTTTCACCGTCCATGCAATCCCCATCCCGCACATTGGATGACCATTTTTTTGACTTATATGAAGTTTCATGCCTTGCAAAAAGTTTCATTATATCCCTTGCCATGAGGATAACATTTCCTCTGTTGACTTTTCCTGGAACAGACCATAAAAAACACATGATTTTGGGTTGGACCTAGTAGTCAGTTATGGCCTCGCGCCAATAAAGGAAATTAACACTAGGCCCCGTGCCCATTGGTGCTCTGTCTTAGTGATCTTCCCGCGCCGAGCCATTTTTGGAAAGTTTTTTAAATATAGAAGTGAATTTTCCATGCTAAATACTTCATGAGCAAGTCAACTTGGGTTGTTCGACTGAATAACGTCAATCACCTTGCTTTGGATTCTTGTTTCCTCCTTTTGGAACAACCTCCCAAAGGATAAGGCCTCCCTTCCACCATATGAGGGATCCCATCCTCCTCCTCTCCTTCTATATATACATATCTCTCACATAGATGAAGCTAGCTTAATAGGAATTTCTAAACATTTTGCTAAAAAAATCTGATATAGCTGGTGTGAGATAGAGAAGAGAGAGAGAACCCTTTCGAGAGAGAGCTTAGGCTTATTTCCTTGCCATGTCCAAATTCCCTGACGAATGCTCGAGATGCGTTTTGACTGGACCTACTGAAGGAGGTTGCGACGTCAAGGCTCATTTGGTTGTAATATCTTTCTTTCTCTTAATACATACATGACTGATGTTTTGGTTCCCATCTTGTGTTGATGTGATTGATCTTACGCAATACGTTTAATTCTCCTTGACCAGTTAGATAGTTATGAATGCAAACATTGTTTCGTATGTTGCTTTCATTCTTTGACCTTTGTGCAGGCACCTGAGTACCATAGCTGAAGGACCGCGACGTGTTAGGACGAAGAACGGGAGACTATTGCCATAGCTACGACAACTGTGTTGGATCAAAGGTAGGACAATATATCCTGACTTAGTTTCATTCATTAACTAGGAATCGACGCATTAGCATGTCCTCTTGCTGCTAGACCCGCCCTAGGGCTAGAGGGATTTCCTTTGTCTGCAGAGGGGATTTACCTACACAATAGAAGTGTCCATTGAATTTAAAGCAAAAATTCGTATAAATACAAGGCTGAAGTGTTCATTTTGAACAAGTAATTTCGGTGAAGAGATCTCAAAGGAAAAAAATAGAAAGGAGTTCACACCTAGTGAACTGGAGAAGGCTAAAAGAACATGAGGATAATTTTATTTTCGTTTTAGGGTTAAATTTTGAAATTAAACTGCAGAACTCATTCAAAGACTTCAAACTTGTCTGCAATATCTTCAGACCTGTAACAGAGAGATTTTAAGACTTCAACATGTAACAAGAAGCTGACAGAATTTTGTACCTATGACAGGAATCTACAACAAAACCTTCAGACTTGTGTTGAGGACTACAAATTGACTTGAATTTGGTAATTTTACCTCAAGCCATAATTTTTATCATTGTAGCTTTAGACAAGTGTTGATTAAAGGAAAAAAACAACACTCTTATCACTGTCAAGACTAAACTACTCTACAGAAAACCAAGATCAGTGATCAGTGTTGAAGGCAGTGAATAAGATGAGAAGTCATGGACAATGATTAGACCCTTGGGCAGTGAATTTTCTTGAAGATATAGCATATTGAAATCTGTGGAGCAGCCTTGTGGAAGAATAGTAACTATAGTCAACCATTTGTAGCCTTGGACAGTCACATTTTTGGAAGCACTTGGAAACCTTGGACAGAGGACTCTTGGAACATTATTTTGGACAAGTAAAGCTTTGAAGAATATTTAGTGGAAAGTGGAAAATTTTGGGATTTGCACAAGAGGATATCGTAAACCTTTAATACTACCTTGGAACCTTGCAAACCTTGAAAAGTACCTTGGAATGGACCACAAAGTTTGAAGAAGTGCCTTTGCCTTTTAGAGACCAATAAGTTTTAAAGAACATTGGAGAAGTTTTGGGATATTCCTTAGAATATCTTAGAGGTATATTCAAGAAGCCTAGTTACTTCTTAGGGTATCATATTGAGGAGACTTTGAAGTATTATTGACAAAATTATTGGATACGATGATTCGTTGAACTAATCATGAGGTGGAGTTGGAGATATTTGTTTTGGGTACCATGAAGAGCAATGGTGACACCTTCACATGAAGAACAAGGTTGTCATTGATGAAGTGATGTGGAGACTAAGTGAGGGGATAACTGAAGATTGTCAGGGCTCGTTGAAGAAGACATTGGGAGCCTTGAATATCATCTAACTTATCTTGAAAAATTGAAGCAGTGGGTTGGATCCCTAGAGGATAGGTGGCCTCAAGAAGACCATGTTGGTTCATGTACCAAAGATAGGTTTTGAGCCTCAAAGTGACAAGGTTGGAGCCTTGGAATATAGGGTTGGTCCCTATGTAGAAATTATACAAACAATATTTATTTCATGTATTCAATTTGATCATGCAATATGCTAAATAAAGATACTGAATACTTTTACAAATCAATTGTGGAAAATAAACACAATTTCCGATCACAACAAGTGCAGAAAGAAACAAATCAAACCACAACATAGATATTTTCCTGGGGAAATATTTCTGCTCAAAACCCCTCTATCTCCTATTGTATATTCAACATGGAATCATCAAACAATTACAATGCATTCTTCTCACAAGAGTCTCCTGCACTCAGCTAATCATCTCACATTGTCCCGAATAAAATCAACCAACACATAGCTAATTATTAGCCTCTAAAAAACCTGCCTTTCTTGCGAAATTCCTGATGAATGAAATCCCTATTATTTAGGAATTTTGGCCTTCCTAAAATGTGTAAGCATCATGAGCAATTCAATGCGTGTTTGGTTACATGTGTGCAACCCAATAATGCTACAACTGATAGTTACATCCCTTTAACCTTTGTCTCAACTGGGTCTCCACTGCAACTGATATGCATGTAGCTATTAATAGTAAATCATTAGTTGCATGGAAGATCATTGATTATGAATTAAGTAATATTTAATTCACTTGATCTCTCACTAGTGCAACAAACAGTGACAATTAGTTCAACTGAATCTAACTCACTTAATTGAGTTAACTGATTACTCATGCATTAAACTAATGCACCAAATACAATTCAAACTCCATAACTAATAATATTACTCTGCATGCCTCACCAACCACCCTCAACTCAAAATACATGAGCTAACTAAGTTTATCACACTCAGTTAACTGTTACAAGTGATCATGAGATAATATTGCAATTTATTGTCCAATTTAATTAAGGGAAAATTAAATTAGACACTGCACCAATTTAATTAATTAAATTGGCCTTCACACTAATGTATCGCTAGGACCTGTTGGTCCCACACTAGTGTGTGTGCTGCAATTTCTTGTTGGACTTCAACACTCCCTCTCAACAAGAAATGGATTATCTGCCACCCTGATCCTGCCTCTGTGGTATTTGAATTTTCTCCTGGTGAATGCCTTCATCAGAATATCTGGATCCCACATTTGTGGGAATGTATTAAAGTAACATAATGTGCCTCTAAACACAATCTCTGAGATGGTGGTACCAAATGTCTATTTTCTTGGATATATCATGGAATATATTGAATTAACCGAGATTTTAATGCAACTCTGGTTAGCACAATGTATCACCATCAGATCCATCTGAGAACCAAAAAAACCAACTAGGATATTTCTCATCCATATGTCCTCACATGTAGCTTGAATTTTTGCCATGTACTTTACCTTGGCTGAACTGAGCACCACAAATCACTACTTCCTACTGTACCAAGAAACTACTGTTGATCCTATGCTGAAGATCCCTCCTGATGTGCTCTTTATTTATGATGGACTACCTGCCCAATCTGCATCCATGAAGCCTTGAAGCTTCACTCCCTCTATCCATTTGTACCATAATGCATACTCTATAGTGCCCCTGATATATCTCAAGGAAAGGTTCCCTGCCTTCCAAAAGAGCTTGGTTGGCTTAACCATAGATTGACTCAGCTGGTTAACTGCATATCAAATGTCTAGTCTAGTGTTCACTAAGTACATCAGTAAACCCATTAGCTGTCTATAAACAGTAGCATCCACTACTTCTCCTAAAGTAGCATCCTCTTTCCTCCAATTTCCTGGAAGAGGAGTCTCCATGGGTTTACATCTCTCCATGTGAAACTTACCCAATATATCTTTAGCATACTTGCCTTGAGAAACAAAAATTTCACCATCCTGTTGCCATATTTCCAAACCAAGGAAACAGTGAAGGAGTCCCATGTCCTTCATTTCGAACTCTCTTACAAGATCCTCCTTGCAAGAATGTATCAGCTGCTTATCACCTATAAAAATTAGATCACAATATAAAGTACGATAATCAAGAGCTTACCATCAACCACAATCTGGTACAAGTTCGCATTTGCTTCACTTTTGGTGAAGCCCAACCCAGTGAAATAGCTTTCAATCTGAGTGTACCAAGCATGAGTTGCTTGCTTCAACCCATACAATGCTCTCTTGAGTCGGCACACATGCGACTCACTGTCAAAGATATCAAAACATTCTGGCTGGTCTATGTACACTTCTTCCTCAATAACTCCATTGAGAAACACAATTTTCACATCCATCTGATGAATGCTCCACCCCATCTACGCTAAGAGTGAAAGGATAGATCTAATGGAAGAGTACCTCGTGACTAGTGCGAAATTCTCCTCATATTCGATCCCATCAACTTGTGAGAATCCCCAGGCCACAAATCTGGCCTTGTATTTCTCCACACACCCATCCGCTGTGTTCTTCACCTTATAAATCCATCTAGATCCAACCACTAATTTTATGAATAGTCTTGGGACAACTTCCCATGTGTTATCACTCCGCCAGATCTCTAAGGCTGAGGAAGAAATCCCAACAGAGGTATCTGCGGGCCAACCTTTTAACTTGGTAGCTATACCTACCAAGTCAGAGAAGGACCTCTCCACAAAACACAACCTAGGAGGTTGAATGGAATAGGATTTTAGGCTAGGTGTGAGTTCATGGGTTTTGATAATTTATTTTGGTCGAGCTGCTGAATGAAAGTATGGTCAAGGGAGCTAGGTCAGGGAAAATGATATAGGGTTGCAAAGATTCAATGGGGCAAGGTAGGCATCAGGCTTAGCACTTTAAGATGATTGTGATGATATTTTTTAAGATTGATGAGGAACTAGGAAGATCATGGGAGATGTATTCTTCCTAAAGAGAGGAAAATGGTCAAATTATGATAACTTTCCCTAAATAGAGCATGAGCAAGCATGTATTTTTCCTATCAAATTGAAAGAGATCATAAAATGAAGATGTAATGAAAATGAAGACAACACATTCTAACATGTGAAACTGAAGGGAAAATAATGATAAACATCATACCACATGTTCCCAAAAAAAATCTGCAACTCCTCTTTATTAACTGGCCAAACTAAGTACAATATTCCTTGATCAATGAGCTAGCATCCAAAGTGATTCCAACCACTGCTAAGAGTGAAGAAAGGAAAAAAATAAACATCAAAATAAAATTCACTCATCCTTAGGGGTCGAATCCATCAGGTGAGGAAGAGATCCACAAAATTATGAACTGAACGCCGGAGTATAGGGAGCTCTAAGTGACTCCTCCCTAAATACATTAAAACTGATTCATTTGACTTAATGACAACTTTTACATGATCAATATACCCCTAGATAACTTATCCATAACATAAATACATTTAAAATCCTCAATTACATAGGTGTAAACATCAATTTTTGAGATGAAGTCAAAATTACAGTGAAATTTTTAAAAAAATCAGCAAATATTCAAGTGCGCCCTCCCTATTCAAAGCTGATTTTGACTGACTTGTAGGTGTCAAAATTGGATCCAATATAGCTTGTTGGAAATCCCTTCAATTCTAACTTCCAGATCTGCCTTCATTTTTTAAAATGAAGGTTATTTTCCCTATCAAAACTTCATTCTCCCAAGACTACTTTGTGTGCAGCGCCTAGGCCAATATAAGGGCAGAAACATGATTTTTAGGGTGTTTTTTTCCCTTTTCACTGACCAGTTTGTCTCAAAAAAATTATAAAATTTACAAGGTGCATGTATTCATCATTATTAATCCAATGGTGGTCTTTTTTTGGCCATTGGATACCTCAAAAAAGTGTGCAGTGCATAGGGAGTTGCTCATGTGACCAATTTGTTGATATGAATTTGTTCAGGAATACATAGAAAAACACAGATTTTTAAAAAATGGGTCAAATGGCTTCAAAATTGCTGGAGAGAGTGCTAATGAGGTGGCTAGGCTTGGAATGAAGCCTCTCCAAGTATATCCAATTCTTCTTCTCTTCTTGGTGAGTTAGGGCTTCAATCATTGCATTTGTTTCCTTGAGTTTTTCCCTTACAATTCTTTCTCTTTTGGCATAATGTTTGGCCATCCTCCTTTGAATGTTGTTGTCCTTTTTAGCCTTATTCAACAACTTCTCCAAGTGATAATTTATGGCTTGAAGCCAACCTTCCTTGTCTTCTTTGATTATATCCAAAAATTGATCATCAAGGATAGCTTCATCAATTGTCTCTATTTGCCTTTGTCTTTCAAGCTCCAAGGCTCTTTTTAAGCCTCTTGGTGATTGTTATTTTTATTCTTAAATCAAACCATGCTTCTCTATGGTCTCATCAAGAAAAATCTTGGGTCCTTCTGCCTCTCTTTTTTCTATTGTGTCTTAGTGTTAAAACCCTAGGGAGATGGAATGATAGTGAAAAATGAATTTTGAGAAGTGGGAATGTGATGGGGAAATTTAGGGAGATGGGGGAAGGGGTTTATGAAATGAGGGAGGTTAAAAGGAGTATGGATATGGTGGAATTTAGGATGGGGAAATTATTTACAGGTTTGGGGTTAGGAGCCTAGGTAGTTGTACCACCTAGGGCTTAGGGTATTAGGAAAAATGGTTAGGGAAAGGGGATTTGTAATACATGGGTTTTAGGAATGGGTATTTTTAAATGTAGGAAAGGTATGAAGGTGTAGTATTGAGATGAAATTTGGGGAATTAAGAGTGCAATGGGAGATACTAGGGTTTTGAAATTATTTAAACACCAAATTCTAAAACAAATCTCACAACACCCAACTAATGAACTTGATGGAGAGGATAATTGATGAAATTAGCTTTCACTCACTTGCTGGAGGTCGATGAGAACGTTGTTGAAGCTTAGGAGGAAAATTTTTGCAATTTGAATGATTTTGTGGCTTTTCTGGTCAATTGCACCCTCTCAGAAGCAAGTGCGCCCTCTAAGAAGGAAGTGTGCCCTCTCAGAAGAAAATGTGCCCTCTCAGAAGCAAGTGTGCAGCGCCTTTGTGAAGACACCTTTTGGAGGCCTTCCCAAACTCCAAATTGAGCTCATGATATCTTTTTGGAAATATATCTCTCTCTTGGATACACAATGGACCTATTAAGCACTGAAAATGATCAAGTATAACACCTCAAAAATCAATTCTTCCAAAACTGGTAAAAAAGTGCAGAATGAGGGTGCAAAAATGTAGTGTGTTATTGTAGCCAAATTTTGGAGGCCTTCCGCAACTCCAAATTGAGCTCATGATAGCTCATTGGAAATATCTTCCAGTATATTTTTCATTTGAATTATCAAAAAATCATTTTGACACTACAGCTAGGATAAAAATGGATTTCCCCAAGGTCATTCCAGAAGTACAGAAAACCTCTTGTAGCACCTGTATTTTTTACATTAATCCCAAACCATGATACATATATAAAACATGAAGGAGGTTTTTATTTTTTTACCTATGATGGAAAAAAACCTCTCTCACTTTTATCAAATTCATCTTTTTTTGGTCAGAAACATACTTTGAAGAAAAACTGGCCCTATGAGTGGCAAATGACTTGACTCTTGGAATGGCTTCTTGAAAAATGATGAAAACATGATTTTTATGAGCTGAAATGACCTCATACTTACTAATATGACCTACCTTATGCCTCCTCTACTCAAATGTATATGATTCCATAGAAAACCATAGCTCAGTGGTAGAGGAAATTAGGGTTTACTGCTTGTGAAAAATGATGATTTGGGCACCCTTGGGAAAAGAAAACTCCCTTTGACATTTGATCAATTGATGAAATAAAAAATCTTGTAGTTTGACATGTGCTTTTTTGGCATGTGGAACTGAGTTATCAGCTTTTGGGAGACTGAGTACTTATTACATTTGTATTGACATAAAATTACATGAATAAAAATAAAATTACATCTTGGAATGAAACTCACATTTGAAATTAAAATTACATGATGAAATAATCATTTCTCTTTACAAATCATCTTCACATGGTGAAGAGATGTTATTTGATCACCCTTTACTTGTTGGCCTTATGCAATGGAATGGAGTTTTATTGGAACATGAAAACCCTAGGAATCCTAATGATGACCTTGACAAGACTAGACTCCATGGTGACATGACATGATGAATTGACTTTATGGATGATGTACAGTCAAAAAGGTATGGAAGTGTGCCAGCAAGAAAGTGAATTTTAAGGAAGAGTGATGTTTTTTTACTAGGGCTACCATCAGTAAATATTTTTTTGCATGACCTAGTGAAATGATAAAAAATTTCAGAGTGGGACCCCTAAAATGAATATGAAAAGAGTGATTTTGATCATTTATGGCAGAATGCAAATACTGACACTAACACCATGCATTGTTCTTAACGATGGAGTCATACTCCTCTACCATAGCATCAACCCAAATTGGTTGTTGCACTGCTTCCTCAAAGGAAGATGGTTTTGTCACAATACAATTGCTCATAAGAGCCATGTATCCAGTAAACCTGTCTGGAGACTGTCTTTGTCTGCGCAATGAAGTAGGGGCTCCTACATTCTCTGTCGCATCAAGTCTCAATATATCAGCTTCTGTGGTGTGCATTCTACCATTTCTGGTGGATGGATCTGCATGAGTGTTTTATGCCACTCCATGATCCTCCGCATGTGGCTGCTTGTAAATTTCTGAATATGTTCTATGCTAGATGAAAATTTACTTTAAACTTCTAGGGCTTAATCACATGAAAGTAAAATGCAGATAGAACATACCAATAGATCGATGGAAGACAAGCCAAAAATAGAGATAAATAATGGTGGCGTTACAGTGGTCAGTAGGATTATTCAACTAGAAAAGTATCCATAAGGTCAGCCAACCCAATGTGTCACACAACCCCAAGATTGCTCATGAAAAACGCTCCATCAAGATGCTACACCAAGAAGCCTAACCGCATCACCATGAGAAGCCCTAATCGCAGCACCATATGTGAGAGAAGAAAATTCCTCCAAAAATGTGTGTGTCAAACGAACTCCAAGTATCTCCAGTACATAGTCATTTATGGGGGTGTATGACACACCTCTTATGCATGTGAGATAAATCAGGGAGACCTTGCACATGTGGAATAAGTTCAAAATACATGTTCTTCTCATCCGATCAAGATGATATTTAGATCGATCTTGCACCTCTCCTATAAGAGGAATCCAATAAAAATATTGGCATCATCATCTAAGCATCACAACATGGAGTTTGGACCTAGTTTCCAAAAATTAACACTCCCTCTCAACTAGGGAGAACACCATCTCAACTAGGGAGAACACCATCCACTAGTGCCATCCAAACATCGTGCATCATCCTGCCATAACTTTCTTTGCTAGCTCTTTATTTCAGAAAAAAAGGTGAGTCACAAAGACATCACTCTCGGCTGACAAAATCAGCTTAGAGTTCTGAAACCTCTATAGGACTTAAAGGAGTCTCATACTAGCATGAAGTTAGTTTAACTAACATGTAGTTAGTTGGAGGTCTGAAACCTCACTTGGACTCAAAAGAGTCATATACTAACCCAAATTTAGTTTAACTGACCCGAAGTCAGTTGGAGGTCTGAAACCTCACTTGAATTGATCCCAGATCAAGTGGTTGGACACATGACATCCTATACATAGAGAGTACAACAATATCTGATGCGTCCATCGGTCTTGATATCAATCTCTATCCACATTTCCCACCTCATTGGCCAAATGAGAGGTACTTCCCATGAGTCTGGTACTCCATGGGTAGGATGCATACTCAATATCAAAGAGAGGTAAACCAACTCAATATCATCATGGTGGGGCGGAAGCACACCAACAAGGCTCGACAAGCCTAGCCCTGTGGTTGCTTATACCTCCAAGAAGCTATCTCCAAAGCCCCCCTAGAGCTCCCAGAGAGCATCGTCCAACAGGACCCTCCAAATAGGTTTGTTCCACAATTCCAAGATTCTCATGGAAGGTTAGGAACATGACCTTCCCCAAGGGCTTTGTGAGAATATCTGAGACCTTCTCATCAGTTCCTATATGATAGAGCCTTACAATGCCTCTCTGTAACACATCCCAGATAAAATGCTACTAGATATCAATATGCTTGGATCGATCTTGGAACATAGGATTCTCTGACAAATGAATCCCCCTCTGGTTCTCACAAAGCATAATGGTGGTATATAGCACAAATTCGAGCAACTCACTAAAGAGCTTTCGCAACTAAGTAGCTTCACAACATGCCATACATGCTGCAATTTATTTGGCCTCAGCGGTGCTCAAAGCCACCGACTTCTGCTTCCTGCCCAAATCAGACCGAAGTGTGAAGCAACATCCAGATGTGCTCTTGCAATCCACCACATTGCCAGCCCAATCGACATCAGTATATCCATAGAGTCTCAAAATGTCAGCAATGTATCTCAGCCCCAAGGTCTATCATGCCCTAGAGATATCTCAAGAGTTTCTAGGCACCAACCCAGTGAATGTTATGAGGATCAACCATGTGTTGACTCAAAGTGTTCACTGCACAATATACGTCTAGATGAGTGTTCACTAAAAACATCAGGGCCCCTAACAATTGAGGATACTCGGTAGGATTTTCTAGCACAGGCCCAACAAATTTTCTACTCAAATTCTCAAATTTGAGCTCCATCGGTGTCGACACGGACTTACAGTCCACTATAACAAAAATTTCCAGCAGCTTCACAATATATTTTCCTTGAGAAAAGAAAATCTCTTCAGGTCTCTGCCAGACCTCCAAGCCTAGGAATTAATGCATCAGTCCTAGGTATTTCATCTCGAACCTGGAAGCTAGCTCCCTCTTTCACTGATTAATGAGAGGGTCAGCACCTATGAGGAAGAGATCGTCCACATAGAGAACCAGAATGAGAGGCTTTTCTCTATCAACCTTAAAATAACGGTTCAGATCAACATTAATTTGAGTGAAGCCTAGCTTCATCAAGTAGATATATATCTTCTCGTATCAAGCCCTAGGGGCTTGCTTCAACCCATAGAGGTTTTTCTTCAACATGCATACATGAGATTCTTTATCCTAGACTTCAAACCCCAGAGGTGGCTTCACATACACCTCTTTCTTTATCGAACCATGGATAAAAATCGGTATTCACATCCATTTGATGTAGACTCCATCCTTGCATGACTGAAAGGGAAATAATAGATCACATGTGTAAATATATCATCATAATGTATGCCTTCCTTGAGAGAAGCCTCAGGCAACAAATCTTGCCTTGTACTTTTCATCACTCCCATCAGATCCATGCTTGATCTTATAAATCCATTTCGAGGTGACAATAGCTTTTTCCTCTGGTCTCGGGACCACATCCCAAACATCATTTTTCATAACGGACTCGTACTCTTCATGCATATAATCATTCCATACTTTGATGCAACCATAAGGTCGAAAATATCCAAATATTGCAAGGTTAGTGGAATTAACCCCACAATTACCCACATTAACTTTATGGATTTAATGCTACTCCATATTCACCCATCCATATGGGTTATCCCAAATATCTCCTTTTGTTTTATTTGTACCCTTAATGCACCAACATAACTCACTTTATAAACATTAAAATTTTATACACATGTGGAAGCTTATTTTAAAAGTGGTTCTTTGTTTCTAAAGCTCATACATACATTTCACCTTATACAAACCCCGTGGACCTGTGATTTATGGCCCACATAGCTATTCCTTAGCACAATATCAGATCCTATTATTTAACTTTAAGCTTCATCTCACTTTGCAGGATTCTCCACTTCGCAGCTTTCTTAACTTATAAAAAATACATTTAAAAACTAAACAATATAGATGGCGATGCAAAATTTCGATGTAATCTCCACCATAGATCTATACCAGATATAACGGTCTCGTTGTATTTTCTCACATTTCCATCTCCCATCCTCATCGCATCGCAACCAAAATACTTTACCTTGATATGCCTTAATGCTAAACTCTAAACCCACCAATGTGCGATATGCGCTAGAGCACTGGGCCGACACGTGGCTCTTCCCTTTATCGCATAGCAACTTTCAATCCTGACTACATCGCAAGTTATTTTGTTTACCTTGCAAAGTCCTTAACACATAAATACTATAATCGTCGATTTACAATGTGCGCTTTCATTCTCCGCTCGACACACGTCCACTTCGCATACTTTCCAAACTTAACTTTGCAATGAAATCTCTGTCATTTAATCTTAAAACTTCGATTTTGTGATTCAATCCTCATCGTTTGATTCCTCCTTTGGAATTATTCTAAGTTTTTTTGCCTTAGTCGATTTCTGTGCTTTCTACTGTCGACACTCTGCAACACCATTTCCTCCATGATACTCTTCCTAAGCCTGTTCTTGTTATTGAATCTTATCTAGTGTTATCATGCTCGATGTATACCTTTTCATACTGTTTAAAGCCAGAATTTTTGTTTTATTCCTTTCGATCTACACATAAGTTTATCTGCACACTTTCTCTCCCATTAGCTTTATTTACAGCTAATTAACTCCCAGACTAGAATCATACATATTCTACCAAGCCATTAAGTCTTCTATCACACCGTAAGACTTATTCATTCATCTAGAATTTGTTACAGTGAATTATTACACTGGTATCGAATTCTTTCTATTATGGATCACTCAACACATAACATAAATGACACATAGTCAAAATGAAATTCAATTTCTCATTAAACAAGTAAATTGTACACATACAAGAAAAATCTGTTTACAATCTGGCTTTGGCCTGATGCGCCTTTTACATGGCCATTTATCTTCCTCTCTCTCTATGCCCCTAGGCTTACAATTAAGTTTTCTCTCTAATAATATATCTCTCGTTTTTCCTTTGTTTGTGCCTTTGAGGGTTTACAAATATATACAAAAGTTTATGTAACCCATTCTAGTTCAAATCCATAGGTTACTCAACAAAAACCTAAAAAACCTCTAATTCCTCAATTAATTCCTAAAATCTCTTCTTTATCTCTTCAGGATCTCAACATTCAACTAAATCCTAAGGATCCTCCATAAATCATGAACTACTTACTAATCTAAGATTTACAATATTTCAGAATATCTCAATCCACACCAATCACTCATAAATCACTCATGTTCTCCTACATTCGAGAACATTTACAAATATTCCTCTCAATATTTAATTAAATCCTATTCTAAATGTCTCACATAAATCACTCAAAACATTGAAAATTACATTAATTAAATTAATTTGTTGTTGTTTTCCTTTCCCTTTTGTAAGAGTTTCAAAACTCTTGTTGTCTTCCTTTTCTTCTCCATGTCTTTCAAAGATGCATAAGACATTTGAATGTCTTATTCCCTGCTTTTCCATGAGAGAATTCACACTGTCACATACCCCAACAATCTTGAATTGCATGAGATATCCTTTTCCTGTGTCAACATTTTCTTCCAGCTGCTGGTTACAATTCCATTCTCCTTCATACTTATTGTCTTTGAAGACAAAAACTTGTTCATCCTCATACTTCCTTTGAACTTCACTCTTGCCTTCAAAATATAAGATGTCCTCCATCTACTTTAGTACAACCTCATTTGTATCTTCTTCATCACCTACAAATACGTCGTTAACTGACAATTTAAACTCATATTAGTCTCCTTAGATGTTATAAACATCTCTTCTCTCTTGGATGTAATTTCTTCTTCACTTTTAGGTTCTCTCAACAATTCTTCTAGCACTCTAATCTCTTCCTTACACTTAAAAAGTATAAATTCGTCTTTGGCCTTTCCCATAACAATTTTCAACAACTATTCTTATTTTTGGATGCCCTTGACAGTCAACTCCTCTTTGTTTACTGCATTAACAATTTCCACTAGTTCAATCCTATCTTCCTGCAACTGTGTATAAGCTTCCTCATGATACCTGACTACCTCATCCTTTTTCTTTAAAAAATAATTCAGATTATGTCTCTCCTCTTCCTCCTCTTTGACAATACCCAAATATTTCCCATCATCATGTATTACACATACAAGCATATACAAATTGTTAATTTCAAAATCATAAGGCTCATTAGCCTCAACAGATGTTCTAGACATCATTTCTCCATCTTCAAGTTCAAAAGGAACTTGTTCTTCTCCAGCAACTTTATTTTTCTGTAGCTCAACTCCTTTGAGCTTCTGCAACCTCAATTGAACATCCATTTTCTGCTAAAGCTTCCTCAACTCTTCTATTAGCTTCATATTCACTTGCTGCTTTCTCTTCTCTTGTAGCCTATTTCATTTCACTTTCTTTCTCATAGTCCAAACATACCTCTGGTCTACCTTATTTCTCTGCAAAATATCCATCAATAATGCAAGTTGGAAATTTATCTCAGCTTTTTCTCTCTCATATTCTTCATCACTCATCTGTCTCCATATGTCATTTTCTTTGGCATCTTCTTTCTTCACTTTGTGGCTGCTTCTCGAACCTCTGTTATGACTATCAATAGTCATATTATTCTTCATCTTCATGAGCTCCTCACTCACTATGAGTTGTACTTAAGCCTCCACAATAGAAATTCATCCCTTTTATATTTACCTCACCAAGCTTTCCTCTATACTTGGCCACTTGTCCCCTCTCTGGAACTTTCCTTGAGCATTCCTCTGCTCCTTCTAGGCTTCAACTCATCTGCACTTTTGAGAACACAATTGTCCTCTCATATCTCAATCGCAAATGAAATACTAGGTTCTAGCCACACTCTTCGTTCTCTCAGAATTCCTTAACAACTTCTTTCATCACTTCTTCTTAAGGGTGATCTTCTTTTTTTGAGATACTTCATTGGCTAAAAGTATCAATCTTCATTATGTATTTTATCCTGAAAAACTCAAATCAGAGTTAAATAAAACAATACCTGCATGATTTCACAAGCAGTCTCCATCCACTCTTCACATTCGAGTGAATCTCCATTCTCCTAAAGAAAACAACCATTATTTTTTCAGATATTACTGTCTGACTTTTCTTTCTGCACTTGTCTCCACATTTTCAGATTTATAATGTAACTTCTTCACCTCTAATCCACAATCACGTTGAATCTTATTCGGTTATGCTACCAAATGTCTTCTGCATAGTTTAACTTTGCCATCTTCATTTATAACAATTTTCATTTACTTCAGGCTCTGATACCAAATTATGCAACCATAAGGCCGCAAATATCCAAAGATTGTAGGGTTAGCAGAATTAACCCCACAATTACCCACATTAACTTTATGGATTTAATGCTACTCCATATTCACCCATCCATATGGGTTCTCCCAAATATATCCTTTTGTATTATTCGGACCCTTAATGCACCAACAAAACTCAATTTATAAAAATTAAAATTTTATACACCTGCGGAAGCTTATTTTAAAAGTGGTTCTTTGGTTCTAAAGCTCATACATACATTTTACCTTTATATCGTGGTCGGCTTCTTCACATTACCTTATCGCATACATGGCTTCAAATTTATACAAACCCCACAGACCTCTGGTTTATGGCCCACATAACTATTCCTTAGCGCAACATCGGATCATATTATTTAAGTTTAAGCTTCATCGCACTTCGCAGGTTTCTCAACTTCGCAGCTTTCTCCACTTATAAAAAATACCTTTAAAAACTAAACAATACAGATGTCGATGCGAAATTGCGATGTAATATCCACTGTAGATCTATACTAGATCTAACAGTCCCCCTGTACTATCTCACATTTCCATCTCCCACCCTCATTGCATCGCAACCAAAATACTTTACCTTGTGATGTCTTAATGCTAAACTCTAAAACCGTCGATGTATGATATGCGCTAGAGCGCCAGGTCGACACGTGGCTCTTCCCTTTATCGCATCGTAACTTTCAATCCTTACCGCATCGCAAGTTATTTTTTTTACCTTGTGAAGTCCTTAACACATAAAAACTATAATCGTCGATTTGCAATGTGCACTTTCATTCTCCACTTGACACACGTCCACTTCACATACTTTCCAACTTAACTTTGCGATGTAATCTATGTCGTTTAATCTTAAAACTTCAATTCTGCGATTCGATCCTCATCGTTTTATTCCTCCTTTGGAATTCTTCTAAGTCTTTTTTGCCTTAATCGATTTCTCTACTTTCTACTGTCAATACTCTATAACACGGTTTCCTCCATGCTAATACTCCTGAGCTTGTTCTTGTTATTGAATCTTATCTAGATTTATTGTGCTTGATGTACACATTTTCATATTGTTTAAAGCCAAAATTCGTGTTTTATTCCTTTCGACCGGCACATAATTTTATCTGCACACATTTGCTCCCATTAGCTTCATTCACAGCTAATTAACTCCCAAACTAGAATCATACAGATTTTACCTAGCCATTAAGTCTTATATCACACAATAAGACTTATTCATTCATCTAGAATTTGTTACATGGAATTATTACATTGATATCGAATTCTTTCTATTAGGGATAATTGAACACATAACAGAAATGACACACAGTCAAAATGAAATTCAATTTCTCATTAAACAAATAAATTGTACACATATAAGTAAAATCTGTTTACAAATTGGCTTTGGCCTGATGCACCTTTTACATGGCCCTTTTCTCTTCCTCTCTCTCTATGCCTGTAGGCTTACAATTAAGTTTTATCTCTAAGAATATATTCCTATTTTTTCCTCTGTTTGTGCCTTTGAGGCTTTACAAATATATACAAAAGGTTTTGTAACCAATTCTAGTTCAGATTCATAGGTTACTCAACAAAATCCTAAAAATCCTCTAAGTCCTCAATTAATTCCTAAAATTTCTTCTTTATCCCTTAAGGATATCAAAATTCAACTAAATCCTTAGGATCCTCCATAAATCATGAAATACTTTCTAATTTAAGATTTACAATATTTCAAAATATCTGAATCCACACCAACCACTCATCAATCACTCATGTTCTCCTACATTTGAGAACATTTACAAATATGCCTCTCAATATTTAATTAAATCCTATTCTAAATGTCTCACATAAATCACTCAAAACATTGAAAATTACATTAATTAAATACTTAGGAAACCAACTCTTTTGAAAAACATAAGCCCCCTAGATTCTACTAAATGTACAAATTTTCGAAACCATGATGCTCCTGCATCATACTTGATGCTTTACGACTTCTTCAATGATCCAGGCTCAAATTGTACGATGACTGCTATATACCCTTGGTATCTATTCAGCTTCTTGATTTACACGGAATGTCTCCCTTTGGGGCCATATGACTCTCAGCATCCTTGAGAGTGTCTTTGAGCCATGAGGGTCTTCTCTTCTTTCTTCCAGAAACGCCATTTGCTCAAGATCATATACGGTTGAGGTCTCCCTCTTAATGCCAACTCCTCTGCAAAATTCATTGAACTCATATGACTCACATTGGTGCCATTATCAGTCCTCAAAATCTTGATCTTATTCTTCAAGAAATATATCCAGGCCTTGCGAGAGAAGTCATCCATACAAGTCATGAATTAGGGACATCCTCCCAAGGATTTCACAGGTAGCATATCAAATAAATCAAAATGTATCATTTTTCAAGACATCAGATGTCTTTGTGACACTTGAGGGTCCCTTGTATGCTTTCTTTCGGCACAACCCTAACATATGCTTTCATTATTATTTTAGAATTCAGGCATCTAAGATACCAACTTCCCTACTTCAAAAAGGGCTTTGTAATCATAGGTCTGAATTTTACTTACCCACTGTCAAAGCTTATTTTATGGAATTATAGCCATACAAGTATCATAGCCATATACCTTCATACATATGTCATACATCTTGACAGGTATCGTACACTCTCATATCATTGATTACAGTGTTGCCATGATATTATCATACACATCACTATCATTACCATACTTCCATACAGTACTGAAGATATCAAACTTCATAGTTATATATATTTCTCCATATGCCACTGAAGATACCATGGGTCAAGTTCATATATACTCTACCATATACAGTGAATTCATATATACTTTGCCATATGTCACTGTTCTAAGGCTCATCGACCAACCATTGATATTATCCTTAGATTTCCTTAAACATCATTCAAAGATAGACATACTTTAACAAACTTTCCATGTAAGAATCAATTTTACATACCTCTTCTTTTGTCTGCCTTCTTACAGTAGATTTCCAAAGCATTGTAAATATCAAATCAGCAAGTCTGCCTTCACATAATAATTGAGTTGCTTCAACGTCACTGATCACAAGATTCAAACAAGGGCTTTAATACAACGATTTATCCTCTGAAAAATTACTATGCATTAGGCCTTAAATCACTTTTTCTTATTCACCATACAAGGACAAACTTCCCCAATGAATATCACTCTCTCTTGGATCAGACAATACCACAGAGTTGGTGCACAATTCTATTGAGGGTCTGTGACCCTATCACAGAGATAAAAGCATAACTTATTGTCATATTTTTAGGGTCTCAGCCCTCTGCTTCAAGGCATGAAAATTAGAAACTCATCCTCCAATCTGGGCAAAAACTTCACCATAAAATTTGATCCTCGATAAGGTTTCAATTTGGGAGACTCTCCTCCTTCACGCTCAACCCTTAAGATAACCCACACAGGTCACCCTATAGGTGGTTGTCCCTAGAAATAGAACAAACTGACCTCAAAAACAAGGAATAAGGCCATGTTTTAGTTGCGGCCTCATAGATATGATAGTGGTTGAGTTGGAGGAGCCTTTCTACACAGGCTGCTCCAATTTCGATCCAAATCCACACCCCTAAACATTGCACCAAATATGCTTGTTACACTATTTTTATTAACTGTTCTGGTTAGGGCACCAGGGTACACTGCTGCAGCCCTAAACTTGTCCAATAGTCCTTGAACAACCCTTTAGAAAATTGTGGCACACCCTTAGGAGACCCCTCCTTTATCATGTTGTTGTCTTGGGCATGTATCATCCCTTAAACACCCTACACACACCTTTCTGTGGTGCTATGGCCTGTAGCCTAACACACAGTGATCCTGAAGTTTACAGCCAACAATATGTAGCTTCTTGTCCTTAAACAATGCCCCAAATAGACTTGTTTCTAGCCCTTAAGGCCTTGGCCTAGCAACCAGCATATGCGGCCTTCCCTTTTTTTTTCATACAAATCTTGAGCAAAGTTCCATAGATATATAGAGAGAAATTACAGTGGAAATTAGCTTGGATACAACCCTAACAAGTGCACAAGTAGTCTCCCACAACCAACAAAGTTATCTCCAATGTTTGCACTATTGTTCCTACAATTCTGGTTAGGGAACACAACACAAACCTTAATCCTCCACACAGTCATCAAATAAGCCCTTCTATGGTTCTGGTCCACCTTGGAGAGACTCCCCTCATGCCACTCTGCCTCCTAAAGTTCATGTCCTCTCTTGAAATGCCTTAACGCTGCCTCCAACTGCTTTCTATGGCTTACGGCCTAGCATAACAGCTTTCTCTAGCTAGGGCCTCTCCAAAACAAACCCAAAAAAGCTCCTAAAAACAAAGTCTTGCTTCTCTGTTCCTCAGCCTAGTAGCCCAGCACCTCGGTCACTTGAAACAACCTTCATAGATCTCATTTGACCCTAAAAGAATCCCTCAACAAATCCGTTGTCGCTTACATCTCCTCGGCCTCCAACACAGACCTCCCCACGATGTTTTGAGAAGACTTCTCCACGTTGTTCCACAACCCTTTCCTTGTTGTAACTAGCCTCCAATTACAGATCTATCACTTGGATAAATATTGCACAAATGGATGCTCATAGATCTTTCCCAATAGATTGGTGATTTCTCTTAACACAAGTTGGGCTTTGTCTTCTCCTAGCTCCGATACCATGTAAATTTTTTAAGATGTTCTATGTTAGATGCAAATTTATTTTAAACTTCTAGGGCTCAATCACATGAAATTAAGATGTAGATATAACATACCAATAGATCATGTTGGGTGTGGAGCCTGATTTTCTTCCTGATTCAAAGATCCTTGTTTTAGCTGGATGTATACCCCAGGAAAATTGTAGACCCTTGCACGCGGGGGGGTGCGGGGGGAACTTGTCCCCCTCGCGGGGTCCGAGGGGGCCGACCCCCCCCCCGAATGGGGGGTCCGGGGGCTAGCGATCCCTCGGCGGGGGTTTCGGGGGCAGCGCCCCCGAAGCCAAAAATAGATGTAAATTTTCCTTGTAAAAGTATAGTAATTTCTAGTCAATCTGGGTTGTTTATTAGGCAGATGATCTGACGGTAGAAGTTATGTTTAGTTTAGGGTTTTTTTCCCTAGAAGGAAACCCCTCGCTTTTATGAGGGTATTTTATTGCATCTATGCATTTTTTATATGTGTATTCTCTGAGCGGGAAACAGATAGGGAGACTGTGAGAGAGAACAGAGGATATTACAGCGGATCTGCTGTAGGTTTTGTCTCTTCAATTTTTGCTGGATAATAAAAAGGAAGGACTGGCTGTTCGGGGTGGACGTAGCCCAAACTGGGTGAACCACGTATATCTGTGTCTCTCTGGTTTTATGTGTTTTGTGTGCTTGTGTTTTTCGCATATTTTATGTGTTGCATTGCTCCGTAATATTTAATTTTCTAACAACTGGTATCAGAGCCGAAGGTATATTTGGCTGATAAACTCGCAGGAAAGAAGGGTTCCTCGTTCGAGTGGGAGCAATGGTGGAAGATTCTAAGTTTAGGGTCAAGAAATTTAACGGCCAAAACTTCCCGCTATGGAAGATGCAGATGGAATATTATCTGTATCAAAAATATCTGTACCTACCATTGAGTGGAAAAGCAAAGAAGCCGGCGGCCATGACAGACGCGGAATGGAACATTCTCGATAGAAAGGCACTCGGAATAGTACGGTTGTGCCTTGCAGCGTCAATCGCCTTCAATATTTCAAAGGAAAAAACAACAGAGGGTTTGATGCAGACGTTGGCGAAACTATATGAAAAACCCTCGTCCTCAAACACGGTATTTCTTATGAAACGACTATTTAATATGAAGATGTCGGAAGGTGGATCTGTTGCAAACCATTTAAATGATTTTAATACAGTTACCAGTCAGTTAAGTTCTGTAGGGGTAAACTTTGATGATGAAGTTAGAGCTCTGTTATTCTTGTGCTCATTTCCAGAGAGTTGGAATGGTTTAGTAATGGCCATTAGTAATTTTGTCTCTGGATCTAGTACTTTAAAGTTTGATGATGTTGTCGGTGCTATCCTTAGCGAGGAAATGTGACGGAAAAGCTCTGGTGAGACATCGGGTAATGCTTTGAGTGCAGAGTCTAGGGTAAGAAGAATGGAAAGAGGAAAGAAATCAGGATATCGCAGTAAATCAAGGAAAGGCAGATCCAAGTCCAGATCGGGGATAGTGTGCTGGAAATGCGAAAAGAAAGGACACCTTAAGAAAGACTGTAGATCTCAGAAGGGCAAAGAAGGAGATGCACAGTAAGAAAACAATCATGAAGCAAATGTGACAGGTGATGTGTTACAAGATGCTTTGATTTTTTCTTTCGAAAATATTACTGATTCTTGGGTTGTAGATTCAGGGGCTTCATTCCATGCCACACCTGATAAGAAATATTTTCATGACTATGTTCAAGGAGATTTTGGACAAGTTCGTTTGGGTGATGATAAACCCTGTAAAATTGTTGGAATGGGTAAAGTTATTGTAAAACAACATAAAGGAAACCAATGACTATTAAAGGAGGTAAGGCATGTTCCAGATCTGAAGAAAAATCTGATTTCAACAAGGCAATTAGGCGGTGAAGGTTGTGTGACAACTTTCACAGATAAAATGTGGAAGGTCACCAAAGGAGCCCTGGTAATAGAAAAAGGCAAAAAGGTTGGTACATTGTATTTATGCAATGGTATTTCTAACTTCAAGGAATGCTTAACTTCGACATATTACTGAACAGGGCATCGTTCATAGGTTTCACAAGAGTGAAAAGGATAAATATTCTTCATCAACAGCCCTGTGTCAGGGGGAATGTTGATTTTGATTTCTCTGAGAATTGCATTTATGGAAAATAGAAGAGAGTCAGATTGCTCAGAGTTGGGAAAGAAAAGAAGAGCGAAAAATTGGAGCTTGTGCATACAGATGTATGGGGACCTGCTCAGGTATCATCTCTCGGTGGGTCTCGTTATTATGTTACTTTTATTGATGATGCAACTAGAAAAACATGGATTTATTGTATTCAGAATAAATCTGATGTATTTGATACTTTCAAGAAATGGAAAGCTTTGCTGATACTTTCGATATGTTATTAAAGCACTGTAAATTTATAATGAGGAAGATATACAGGGGAGTTTAGAAAATTATTTACATGGAATCTAGAGATAGCTCAAGAACACCACAGAAAATAAAGCAGAAGGATAGCAACTGCGGAGCGGTAAGGTGTAGAGCAGGATTGCATGCAGGATTAAGCCTTTTAAAATTTCAAGTGATGTCAGAGATACTGTTGTTTATCTAATAAAAAGAGGGCCTTCAAGTTCCTTGGATGGTGGTATTCCAGAGGAAGCATGGACAAGTAAAAATGTAAACTACTCTTTTTTAAAGCCTTTTGGTTGTGAGGCCTTTGTCCATATTAATAAAGAAAATAGAACAAAGCTTGAGGCAAAATCAAAGAAATGTAACTTTATTGGATATGGTGTTAATGATTTTGGTTATCGCTTATATGATTATGAAAATCACAAAATCATTAGGAGTAGAGATGTAATATTCAATGAAAAGGTCTTGTATAAGAATCAGTTGCAGGAAAAGAAACAGGAAAAAGAAAGTAAGGAATACATGGTTCTTGATGAGATAACTAAAAAAGTAAAGGTCCCTGAAGATAATAATAATCAACAGTCATAGCAGCAGCAACCACCACAATAGCAACATGCACCTCAAACACCTAAAAGTGGTGTTAGAAGATCTACCAGGATAAGTAGACCCCCTGAACGATACTCTCCTTCATTATATTATTTATTGTTGACTGATTCTGGTGAACCTGAATGTTATGAAGAAGCAATGCAGGTTGAAAGCAAGAAGAAGTGGGAGCTAGCCATGGAAGAAGAGATGGACTCCTTAATGCATAACCAGACTTGGGACTTAGTCAAGTTGCCTGCAGGTAAAACTACATTGCAGAATAAATGGGTTTACAGGCTGAAGGAAGAAGATGGAGGAAAACAGAGGTACAAAGCTAGACTTGTGGTGAAGGGGTTTGCACAGAAAAAAGGTATTGATTTTGATGAAATATTTTCTCCTGTTGTTAAAATGAATTCAATCAGAATTGTTTTAAGTCTTGTAGCAGCGGAAGATTTACATCTTGAACAGTTAGATGTAAAGACAACATTTCTCCATGGAGATTTGGAGGAAGAGATATACATGCAGCAACCAGAAGGATATGAGGTAAAAGGGAAAGAAAAATTGGTGTGCAAGTTAAAGAAGAGCTTGTATGGTTTAAAACAAGCTCCAAGGCAGTGGTATCTAAAATTTGACAAGTTCATGTCTGAACAAGGTTATACTAGATGTCACTCTGATCATTGTGTTTATCTAAAAAGGAAAAATGATGGCAGCTATATTATATTGTTATTGTATGTAGATGACATGTTTGTTGCAGGGTCTAACATGCAGGAAATAAATGTGCTCAAAAGAAAATTGGAAAATTCATTTGCAATGAAGGATTTGGGAGCTGCAAAACAAATCCTTGGTATGAGGATAACTAGAGACAGGAAAAATTGCAAATTAACACTGTCTCAAAATGAGTACATAGAAAAGGTGTTGAAAAGATTTAATATGCAGAATGCAAAACCAGTTAGTACACCTTTTGCTAGCCATTTCAAACTTAGTAAGGAGATGTGCCCAAAGACCAAAGAAGACATGGATTATATGTCTAAAGTTCCATATGCATCAGCAGTTGGAAGCTTAATGTATGCAATGGTCTGCACAAGGCCTGATATTGCACATGCATTGGGAGTTGTAAGCAGGTATATGAACAATCCAGGAAAAGAACATTGGATGGCAGTAAAATGGATTCTCAGATATTTGAGAGGTACCACAAATCAAGCATTATGCTTTGGTGGTTCAAACATTGCTCTACAGGGATATGTTGATGCAGATATGGCAGGTGACAGAGATAATAGGAGGAGCACTAAAGGATATGTATTTACTGTAGGTGGAACAGCTGTCAGTTGGGTTTCAAAAATCCAAAGTGTTGTTGCACTTTCAACAACAAAAGCGTAGTATGTTGCTGCTACAGAGGCTAGTAAAGAAATGATTTGGTTATAAAGGCTTATGGGTGAATTGGGTAAGAAGCATGATATGGGCACGTTATACAGTGATAGCCAAAGTGCCATTCATCTTGCAAAGAACTCATCATTTCATTCCAGGACTAAACACATACATCTCAAGTACCATTTCATACGGTCAGTATTGGAAAATGGAGAGTTGAAGCTGGAAAAGATACACACTAGCCAGAATCCTATAGATATGCTAACAAAAGTTGTAACCAGGGAGAAACTAAAAATGTGCTCAGTTTCAATTGGTCTTCAAGGATGATGATGAAGATGAGGAACAGCCAGGTCCAAAGAGAAGTCGTTGTCCAGCAAATGAAGTAGCGGTGGAGTTGCTACAATCAGTCTCCAAGTGGGAGATTGTTGGGTGTGGAGCCTGATTTTCTTCCTGATTCATAGATCCTTGTATTAGTTGGATGTATACCCCAGGAAAATTTTACACCCTTGCACACGGGGGGTGCAGGGGGGACTTGTCCCCCCCAACGAGGTTTGGGGGCCAACAGTAAAATAGATGTAAAATTGCCTTGTAATTTCTAGTCAATCTGGGCCGTTCATTAGGTAGATGATCTGATGGTAGAAGTTATGTTTAGTTTAGGGTTTTTTTCCCTAGAAGGCAACCCCTCGCTTTTATGAGGGTACTGTATTGCGGTTGTGCATTTTTTGTATGTGTATTCTCTGAGCGGGAAATAGATAGGGAGACTGTGAGAGAGAATAGAGGATATTACTGCGGATCTGCTGTAGGTTTTGTCTCTTCAATTTTTGCTGGATAATAAAAAGGAAGGACTAGCTGTTCGGGGTGGACGTAGTCCAAACTGGGTGAACCACATATATCTGTGTCTCTCTGGTTTTATGTGTTTTGTGTGCTTGTATTTTCCGCATATTTTATGTGTTGCATTGCTCCGTAATATTTAATTTTCTAACAGATCAATGGAATACAAGCCAAAAATAGAGATAAATAATGGTGGAGTTATGTCGATCAGCAGGATGCTTCAACCAAAAAATTCTCCATAAGGTCAGCCAACCCAATGCGTCACACAACCCCAAGACTGCTCATCAAAAACACTCCATCAATACGCTGCACCGAGAAGCCCTAACCGCATCACCATGAGAAGCCCTAATCACAGCACCATCTGTGAGAGAAGAGAATGCCTCCAAAAATGTGTGTGTCAAATTAACTCCAATTCTATCTAATATATAGTCATCTGTGGGGGTTTGTGACACATCTCTTATGCATGTGGGATAAATTAGGCTGACCTTGCACATGTGGAATAAATTCAAAATACATTTTATTCTCATCCAATCAAGATGATATTTAGATCGATCTTGCACCTCTCCGAAAGAGGAATCCAATAGAAAAATAATAATAATAATAATAATTAAATAATTAAATAAATAAAATAAAATAAATATTCAAAGTCAAACTAGTTGTTATCCTAACGACTAGTTGAGCCATTTCTACATCTATTTAAACTTAATGTCTCAATCTGATCTCTCACATAGTCCTAATGACTAACCACACTGGTTAGTTCGAAACGCGTCGACCATGTTCCATTGCATGTGATTATTACCAAAAGAATTTTACAAAATTAATATTGGCATCGTCATTTGAGCATCACAACATGGAGTTTGGACCTAGTTTCCCAAAATTAACACTGCTCCACATCTTGAGGCTCATCCTTTGGAACCAAGAGTTCCTTCTCTACATGAAAATAAAACTCCCTCTCAAGGGACAATCGCATGGATTTCTCCTCATCAAATTTTATATCATGTTTCACAATAGTCATCCTATTGTTTGGAAAATACACCTGATAGTTGTGGGGAGTATCAGTGTACCCCAAAAATATCCCAATCTAAGTTGTTGGTTCGAGCTTCTTCCTGGCGTCTTTACTCACATGCACATAAAAAAATGAGCCAAAAATCTTAAAATATGAAACATCAGGTTTCTTACTAGTAAAAGCCTCCTATGGTGTACTCATGCCAAGTATCCGATGAGGAAAACGGTTCTACAAAAATACCGCTGCATTGCATGCCTCCTCCCACAGATGCAATGGTAGGCCCTAATCATGCAACATCACTCATGATGCACCCACAATTGTTCTATTATTTCTTTCTATGACCCCATTTTGCTATGGGTTATGAGGCATAATCGGTTCTCTTTGAATTCCTTCTTTGCTACAAAATTTCTTGAATTCATTTGATATGTACTCACCACCATTTTTTCTCCTAAGTGCCTTCACATGATTTCCCGTGTCTTTCTCCACCAGTTCTTTGAACTCGAGAAATTTTGAGAACGTCTGATCTTTCTTCTGCATGAAGTAGATCCAGGACTTTCTAGAAAATTCATCAACAAATATCACATAGTACTTATGCTTTGTTGTCGAAGAAATATAGAATGGTCCACACACATCTAAGTGAACTCTCTCAAGGATTTTTGAAGCTTGGTTCTCCTTCTCGTGAAAGGTGTCCTTTGCATACTTCCTCATCATACATCCCTTGCATGTGTCTTACTACGCAAGTGTACCCTTGGGAATACCCGTAGAAATCTGTTGCATGACCTTCAAGGCTCTGTGGTGTAGATGGCCCAATCTCCTGTGCCATAACTCACCCTCATCTCAGCTCACCACTTTGTTCACCTTACCCATAAATTCTGCGCAACCATCTACATCAAGTTTATAGAGATTCTTCACACTAATCCAAATCTTCTTGGCTTTCCTTTTTCTTTGTGTAGAAGGAAATATTTTCCCTCACTGAAAACAACATCATAGCCTCTATCCTCCAACATTGCGACTGAGACCAAATTTTTATTCAAGCCTAGTACATGCATTACATATTTTAATAGAGAGGGTTTACCTGACTGTCTCTGGAAGGTAACTATACCAATCTTGGTAGCACTGTACCACCCATCATCACCCATTTCGATATGCATCTAGAGGTCCTTCTCCTCCAAGCTACTGAAAAGGTCTTTGTTCTTCGTCATGTGAAATGAAGCATCACTATCCAAGTACCACACCAATCCCATTGTACTTGACACCATGCATGCAATGAGTGAGAATTCAAGCTAAAATTGCGAGGCCAAAGCCTCAACAACTGCAGATCCTGAAGGCTTATTTTTCTTCTTCTTTTGTGGACAATTAGTGGCATAATGTCCATGTTTGTGGCAGTGAAAACATTTCACTCTGGACATGTCGCGCTTCTTGCCATCTTTACAGGACTCAGATTTGGTATGGAATTTCTTTCCTTTCCCCCTCTTCACCTTGGCAGCCAAAGCGCAATCTTCTTCATCATCATTCTTAGATGAAGATCCATCCCTAGTATTCCGCCTGAATTCTTCTTGCACCAAATCTGACCAAATTCGTTCCTAATATGGCAGCTTCTCCCTCCCATTGACAGAGTCCTGATAACTATGCCAAACTCTTGGGAAGTCCTAGAAGATCTAGGCTCACTAATTCATCATCCGCAACAATAATTTCGATGCACCCAAGCTCATCTTGACATTGGACAAACTTTGTTGCATATTTGGAATGGTGTCACCTATCTCCATTTTGATTTTCCTGAGTTTATCCTTCAGTGAAAATTTTATATGATCACTGCTGCTCTGAAATAGATCTGTCAAAGCTTTTCACATTGAATATGGTTTCACTTTTCCATGGATACTTGAGACAATGTGGTCTCATACTCCCTCCAGTAAGATCCTCCTCGCCTTTGCAACCTTCTTTTTCCAAGCATCAAGATTTGTAGCATTTGCTGTAGCGGGTTTTGGAATATCATTGTAGATGAATTCTTTCAACCCATTTTCCTCTAATACTGCCTCCATTTTGTGTTTCCACGCAATACAGTTATATTTTCCCTCAAGTGGATACTCCAATCTCAAGCCATTGAAATCCATTTCAATCTTGATCCACCTGTCGCACCAAGAATACTTTTACAAAGACGAATTCTATTCAGTCACAAACTCAGTTTCTCCTCCACTATAGTGATTTCCTGTGATTTGATACCATGTATAAATTATATAAACAATATGTATTTCATGTATTCAATCTGATCATGCGATATGCTAAAGCAAGATAGTGCATACTTCTACAAATCAATTGCGAAAAATAAACACAATCGCCAATCACAACAAGTGCAGAAAGAAACAAATCAAACAACAACACATATATTTTCCTGGAGAAATATTGCTGCTCAAAACCCCTCTATATTATATTGTATATTCAACATGGAATCACGAAACAATCACAATGCACTCTTCTAACAAAAGTCTACAGCACTCAGCTAATCGTCTCACACTGTCTCGGACAAAATCAACCAACACATAGTCAATTCTCAACCTCTAAACAACCTGCCTTGCTTGCGTAATTCCTGATGAATGAAATACCTATTATTTAGGAATTTTGCCTTCCTAAACTGTGCATGCATCATGAGCAATCCAATGTGTGTTTGGTTTCATGTGTGCAACCCAATAATGCTACAATTGATAGTTAACATCCCTTTAACCTTTGTCTCAACTTGGTCTCTAATGGAACTGACATGCATGCAGCTATTAATAGTAAAACATCAATTGCATGGCAGATCACAGATTGTGAATTAAACAATATTTAATTCACTTGATCTCTCACTAGTGCAACAAATAGTTACAACTAGTTCAACCGACTCTAACTCACTTAACTGAGTTAAATGATTACTCATGCATTAAATTAATGCACCAACTGCAATTCGAACTCCATAACTAATAGAATTACTTTGCATGCCTCACCAACCACCCTTAACTTGAAATACATGAGCTAACTGAGTTTATCACACTCAGTTAACTATTACAAGTTATCATGAGATAGGATTACAATTTATTGTCCAATTTAATTAAGGGAAAATCAAATTAGACACTACACCAATTTAATTAATTAAATTTGCCTTCACACTAATGTATCACTAGGACACGTTGGTCCCACAATAGTGTATGTGCTGCAATTTCTTGTTGGACTTCAACACCCTAAAGTTTGGAGCCTCGTGAAGTCCAAGTAGGTGCTTTGCAAAGTACATGTTGGTGCCTGGAAGGATTGAATATTGGTGTCTTCATCTAGGGTTGGGGCCCTACACTATTATATTGGATTTATTATAAAGAAGATATTAATAAAAGTATTTATTCTTATTGTTCATTTTTTGTTCTAATTATAAGTGATCTAACTGGTAAAAATAAAAATTTAAAATAAATATTGATTCACCCCCCCTCTCAGTATTTCCAACACAGTCAAAAACCCTTGGATTTTTACCTTGTTGAATAAATAGTAGAAAATCCTCTTGATCCAGTTTCCTGCAGTATTGAATCCCATTTCCATATAACTTATCATAGAGGAAGTAACCATTTCCTTCGAGCCAACAAAGTGATCTCCAATCTTCTTTGACCTTAGCTCTGAGACAATGTTGAGAAATAAATGCAGGTAGACTTAGGGTTTGATTCCTCTTTCTTGATAATTACCTGTGAATTATGTTAGCTTCTTTTACTTCTTTGTTATATTATCTTTCATCAAGAAATTGTAGAAATTATATACAATATGCATGTATATATCCGGACTCTCCTGGTCTAACAATATTTATCTTCTTGCTAAATACAGAATCCTTCCACTATAATTCTTGCGGAAATTTAATCAACAATTGCAAAACACATGAAGCAATAAAAACACACATAATACAGTTGTTCAACGGGAAAACCTGAAGTTGAAAACCCCAAATATATATTATGTAACATGGAGATCATATGACAATCTCATACTAGCATACAAAGCTTATCACAAGCTCTCAGTACAGTACAATCATCATACACTAATCAGGACCAATCTTGCAAATCCATGCACCAATCTTTGCCTCCTGCTAGCCTGCCTCCACTGTGCAATCCAAGCTGATTACAAAGACCAATTCGATGTAATCCCACTCTCATTGACTGTGTTGTTATCATTTGCAACTCCAATGTATATTTAGATGCAATTCATGCATCACTAATAGTCACAACAGATAGTCTATCTTGCCCTTTCACCTATCTCTCCACTGGTCTCCACTGAAATTGCCATGCATTGTAGTTAACTGATGTATTCTTCAGTTGATTAATGAGTTATTATTTAGTGAATTAATTTAATAATTAATTCACTCCACTCTCACTAGTGTATCAATCAGTTAGAGTAGATACAACTAGCTCAACTAAGCCTAACTGAGTTAAACTAAATACAACTCCACCAACTACTTCTACAACTCCACCAAACTCTGTCACATGAGTTCTAACTGAAGTCCTCCATGCAATAGCTCCAGTAAACCCTCAGGAATAGCATAATTCTTTATGTCAGCTGTTGTGCCACATCTGTGCACTTAACTTAAGTGCTCCAAGAGAATAAGATAATGTTTAGAGTCCAAATATTATTAAGAGCTAATAATATTCGACATGCATCTATTTTTAGATTAGCGTTCTATAAATAGACTTCGCCCAATATTCTAAAAATAGAATTTCATCTATTTTTCACATTTGACCAACCATCTACAAATATCCTCCTGCTACATATAGAATATGCTCACCATGTCTAAAAATAAACATACACCTAAAAATAGCATGTGTGGGCCCCACCTAGTTTAGGTGATTATTTTCCAACGAGGATCAAGGATGATGTTTCGAGATGCCTCCTTCACTGTTTCTTGTTGCAATATTCAACACTCCCTCTCAAAAAGAAAGGATTGTCTTTACATGTGACATGCAACTCCATGAATTCGCCCTGCAACTCTTTTCAAGCGCCCTGCAACTCCATGCATCTGCTCTGCAACTCTTCCAAAACTGAATAGGATCCAAACAACTCAATCAGTCTTAATGCATCTATCATCAAAGTCTTCGACTTCTGCTGCTACCAACTGCACATGTCTTCAGGAACCACTACGTTGTTGAACTATGCACCCATGCACTCTGCACTTGCTGTCAACTCTGAATCGTGCTCCAATATCCGACACTGTCACTTTAATATGCCCGCATCAATCCAACTGATCATGCTACTGCTGCTCTGTGGGCACCTCGTAGTCAGGTTCAATTCATGAGATCCACACCATCTCAATGAATCCTGCCTAGAAATATCCTCTTGGGATTACTCATGCATGTCGCCCCACCTCTTACCTAGTGGTATAGCTGCATGTACTCCCTCTTCCCATCTGGCACGAAATTTCTCTGCATGAGTGGTTTCTCCCACTCCATGATCCTCATCTTGTGGCTACTCCACATCCCGAGGTTCACTCTTACCTGCATGCAAATACAGTTCCCTCTCAAGCTTCAATTGCATGGCTTTCTCACACTTCCCAATAGTAGGAAGCTCCGTAGAAATCCCATCTACATCAAATCTATAAAGATTCTTCCGCATCTCCAGTTGTGGCTGCTCCACAACCTTCTGAGACTGCTTCTCAAGCTTCATGTTGAGAGGCTCCCTCTCAACCACCTAGTCACTAACCTCTACTTTTCTCCTCAAATATTTTCATTCATCTTGTACCTAAGTGCATTTAGATTCTTGGCTCGCACACATTGCAATTGTCCCACCGTCGCAAAATTTTCTAACAAAAGAGCTGATTTTAAATCAATGATATCTCCCTCATCCAAGCTCTGATTCAATTGATTTTTTTTTTTAAATTTGGGTATTTTTTCACAAGGAATCCAAATATGCTATTTTTTTCTGAAAAAATTTCACCAAAATTTTCAGATATTCTCTGCAAACTCGCGCACCCAAAAATTCCTGCTCTCATTCCATGTAGAAAATCTATAACACAGATCCGATACCATGTAGAAATTATATACAATATGCATGTATATATCCGGACTCTCCTGATATAACAATATTTATCTTCTTGCTAAATACAGAATCCTTCCACTATAATTCTTGTGGAAATTTAATCAACAATTGCAAAACACATGAAGCAATAAAAACACACATAACGCAGTTGTTTAACAGGAAACCCTGAAGCTGAAAACACCAACTATATATTATGTAACATGGAGATAATATGAAAATCTCATACAAGAATACAAAGCTTATCACAAGCTCTCAGTATAGTACAATCATCATACACTAATCAGGACCAATCTTGCAAATCCAAGCACCGATCTTTGCCTCCTGCTAGCTTGCCTCCACTACGCAATCCAAGCTGATTACAAAGACCAATTCGATGTAATCCCACTCTCATTGACTACGTTGTTATCATTTTCAACTCCAATTTATATGTATATGCAATTCATGCATCACTAATAGTCACAACAAATAGTCTATCGTGCCCTTTCACCTATCTCTCCACTGGTCTCCACTGAAACTGCCATGCACTGTAGTTAACTGATGTATTCTTCAGTTGATTAATGAGTTATTATTTAGCGAATTAATTTACTAATTAATTCACTCCACTCTCACTAGTGTATCAATCAGTTAGAGTAGATACAACTAGCTCAACTGAGCCTAACTGAGTTAAACTAAATACAACTCCACCAACTACTTCTACAACTCCACCAAACTCTGTCACATGAGTTCTAACTGAAGTCCTCCATGCAATAGCTCCAGTAAACCCTCAAGAATAGCGTAATTCCATCTGTCAACTATTGTGCCACATCTGTGCACTTAACTAAAGTGCTCCAAGAGAATAAGATAATGTTTAGAGTCCAAATATTATTAAGAGCTAATAATATTCGACATGCATATATTTTTAGATCAACGTTCTATAAATAGACTTCGCCCAATATTCTAAAAATAGAATTTCATCTATTTTTCACATTTGACCAACCATCTACAAATAGCCTCCTGCTACATATAGAATATGCTCACCATGTCTAAAAATAGACATACACCTAAAAAATAGCATGTGTGGGCCCCACCTAGTTTAGGTGATTATTTTCCAACTAGGATCAAGGATGATGTTTCAGGATGCCTCCTTCATTGTTTCTTGTTGCAATATTCAAAAGAAATTACCAAATTGTGTGTGTGTGAAGATCACAAAACAAGAGACACAAGATGTAGGCACTTTTCCAGGGAAAACCCCCTATCTATGGTAAAAAGCAGTCAAAAATATCTTCCTTCAATAGTTTTCCTGAGATAATCCAAGACTCTTCAACCTAGACACAAACTTCCTCCAACCACCAAGTTAACCCTTCCTTCCATCATCTTCGATCTATAACTTCAACCTTGCAACTACGAAAATTCGATCTATGCAACAACAACTACTGTGACCTATGCAACAATTCGATCTATGAAGCACTTCGACCTATGCATCAACAACACTTTGACCTATGCAGCAATGACACTTCGACCCCAACAACTTCAACCCTCCTGAAGCTTCGACATCCTGTAACTTTGACCTACTGTAGCTACATAATTTCAACCCTGCAACTTCAACAACTTCAATCCTACATCAACCCAACAATTTCGTAGAGAGAGAAAAATAAAATTGCCCAAGAACTATGATCCTGCACTTCTCCTTCTCCTTCTTGCACTTCGCACTTTTTACTGCACTGCTTCTTGTGTATTGAACTTGTTGCATTTATGAGAAAATAGATCGATCTGCACTTGTATATATAGGATTATTGTGGGTCGAGTTACTCCCTTGTAGGTTGAATTCATCAAGCAAGGGCCGACTTGGTGTGGAGGTGACAAAATACATTTTTTACTCAAAAATAATTCTTTTTACATGATTCAAAATCCCAAGAACGGTCTCATAAAATGTACAATGAATATAATGACTCAATATAAATCGTAGGAGTCCACAATGGGGAATTTGACTAATAAAATATGACCCAAGAATGAAACCCGTGCTTTAATAAGTCATTGCAACAATGATAAAAAATTTCCATTTCCTTCTTTTGATAAGTACATTACATAATGACTCAAATACATTTATGAAAACTGAACCTAGTTACATTCTTCAACATTTTGTAGATGGAAAACTATATATTCAAATGATAGTATAACATAATATACCAAACACATTCAACATAGTGATTTTTCCCCAGAGAACACTTGGTTAAACTCTAACAATAAATATGATACTTTGGTATTATTTTTACTGAATGATAGAAATGAAACTTACAAAGGGTGCATATGATTGTTTGCTTCTGTACGAATTACTCAAAGGCTGGCATGGTAAAAATACTTTGTTCAATGCCCAATCCATTCAATAAAATACTCTTTGTGTAGCCTCATTTTAGTGCAACTTATTCCAATGTTATATCGATGCAAACACTTCATTTTTACCACTATTTGAAACTTCACACCATTCTTCTCGAACTTAGTGAGAATCATGCAAATGTGTGTCCTAAATTCTTTTCCACTAACGATTTTTGAAGCAAGCCGGATATATTGATGTGTTGCATTCTTTGAGGGTGGATGATTATCGACTTTGGCAATGTCTATGCATCTCCTTTTCTTAGGCCATCAATGAAAATAATGAAGACATATCAACAGTCTCATCCTTTGTCATTGATGGAAATAGTCTCCTCCTTTCAGTATTATATCCCCCTTTGACATAAATGGAAAATGTGGTGATACTCCCCCTATCATATTTTTCATGTGTCTTGTCAGTTCCCCATGTTTGTACTATCTCCCTTTCCTCTCTTTGTGTTTTAGAAAAAATATTAGTCCAATCAAATAGACATCTCAACAATGATTAATGGCATTTTTAGTAGTTAAGGTGGTTGAACTCCCCCTGTCATATTTTTGTTGTTGCAATATTAGTTTTCTCATTTACAATCTCATGCAGGAAATACATAGGTGCCAAATACCTAAAATTTCTTTCAACATGGAAAATAGAATGATGAGTAAAACACAACAATTAAGGGAGCATGTTCAGAAAAAAAGATATTTCTCACACCACATGCCTTTGTCAACCTCCAGGAAAACAAAAAAATTAACATGAAAAAGCATTGTGGCTTCTTGCCACTTTGTATCAAGTCCAAACTACATTAGTGTAGCACCAGATTTTCCAAAAAAAATATCATTAAGTTCAACTGTTGGTGAAATACAATCAAGTTCCCAAATTGCACTTTTCTTATCATTATTTTTTGGATAATGCAATGTTGGAAATTTCCTTGTTGTAGCAGTTTGTGGGAGCAACATCCTCTAAAATTTCTCATAGTCAATAATTTCAACTCCTATATCTCTTTACTATTAATGCCATAAAAAACACTGCCCCTTAAAATACCATATTGTTAACTATTGGAGATTATCTTTAAATTCAGGTAACGTTACAAAGTCATCACAACATTTACCAGAATTGAAGCTGCATAATGCATCTCTATATTTCAAACCAACTTAATTTTATCTATAATTTATAAATACAAAAAAAACTTCATTCTAGCTAGCCTTCAAAGGCTTTCTCCAATTGTTTGGATTAAGAAGCCAAATAAAGTCCACTCCATATATATTGCCATGGTGATTGCAATATCTAACCCAATGTCTTAGATGTCATTTAGACAATCCAAAATTTGAATTGTGTGGTTCAAAATCCCTACCTAGCAATACATTTGAAGACTATATAATTTCAAATAATGCAATCCCTCTACTATTCCAGTTTTTATCTTACACATAATTGGCCTTTACCTATATTTTCTTTGATCATCTCGCCTTCTTCAAGCATTATCTCACGACATCAGTTTCTTTTTTTAAAATAGGTTGTCATTAAAACTCTTTAAGTCCATGAGAGTCATATACATTATGGCCTATGCCTATTAGTTGATGATAGTACATATTGAACTCATTTCCATCTCATCCAATGACCCAAGTACATAAGAAGCTTTATCCATGCCAAAAAAAGAAGTGCATACTCTATTTTTTGGATACTCGCAGTGCTTTATGGAGTGCCATAATAATTTTGAGCAGAAGGTATGGTGACCAATTGCAAAATACTTTTATTCATCCTTTCATAACAATTTAACCAATGTGTTGGCCATTTCTGTGCAGGCTTGGACTTAGGTTTTTTCTTATCTTTTTGCAACTTTTCAGAACCCAATTAACTTTGTCATTGAACATTCAACCTTGAAGATGCAAGACCAAGTTATGTTCTTCTAATTTTGGCCCTTCTTGTTTTATTCACCAAACTTTGTCAGAACTTTGTATGTGCTTATTAGGTAGGTTTTCTTCTTTGACTTGTTTAGGATCCCATATCTTTCTACAATCACATGCTATATGTCCAATATTATGACATTTATATCATTTTGGAGCAAAATAATGATAACTTTTTTTTTAGCCAATAGGTCCTTTGGTTCTATAGATTACAAACTAACTTCTAGAAGACCGATAAGGAAATTTTTTGCTATAAATTTTCTTATTATAGGCCCTTAAATCTCTTTCCTTATGCCCAAAATTAGTACATGAAAATAAATAACCAAAGAATATTCTTGTGTACCTAGATGAATAACATTCTCTTCACGATCTTTTAAAAATTTTCAGCCTTAAACTTTTGTTGATCCTGTTATGAAACCAACTCCAAAAATAGAAGAAAAGAGAGATCAACACCTTAGAAATCAACCAGTTTGGGGGGAAACCTCCTTTACATTACCTAAATGAACAATTCTTGGATGATCTAAATGAAAAAACCTCCTTTCTATATATAGGAGTCTATGGGGTCACAATATAATCCTAGACGACCTAACAATAATAATTTAAGGGCACAATAATAATAATAGTGTCTTTTTATGGGGCACAATAATAACAACATGGGGGCTACAGGGGTACAAAAATAACAATAAGGGGGCTACACTAACAAAAATAAGGGACTACACTAGTAATATATGGATCTAATATGCCCCTCTCCTTCAAAAAAGTGTTGTCCTCAACGCTTGAGTAGCTCTAAATGCTTCTGTATAAAATTCTCATCCTCCCATGTGGAACCTTCAGTGGGTAAGTTCTTCCACCTGATGAGATACTCTGAAATTGATCGATTTCGTAGCTTTCGAGTTCTTGTTTATGTGACTACTTCAAGTTCTAATATGATTTTTCCTTCCACATCAAGTTTTGGCAAGATTGTTTGAACTGGAATTTTGTCACCTATAACCTTCTTTAAGCATGAAACATGGAAAACTTGGTGCACTCGAGACAAAACAAGAAGCTCCACTTTGTATGCCATAGTACCAATCTTTTTCAACACCTTGTAAGGACCATATTACTTTGGCCATAATTTATTATCCTTCTTAGCTTGCTTGAGGGACTTTTGTTTGTATGGTTGTAGCCATAAAAATACCTAGTCTCCTACATCAAAACTTCTCTCGTTGTGATGTTGATCTGCCTATTATTTCATTCGATTTTGTGCCAAATTTAGGTTATCCTTTAAGAGTTGGAGAGATTGTTGTTGATGCTCGATGTGATATTACACTTCTTTAACCTTAGCATTTTCTCTTAATGAGGATGTGATGGACAGTGGATGATATCCATAAAGTGCCATAAATGGGATCATTTTTGCCGCAGTATGGAAGGAAGTGTTATACTACCATTCAGCCAGAGGTAACCATTTGACCCATTGTGTTTTTTTATCAGATACAAAACAGCGAAGACATCCTTCCAAATATTTGGTCACTATCTCAGTTTTCCCATCAGATTGAGGATGATGAGATGAACTATGAGCTAGTTGAGTACCCAAACAAGAAAATAATTTCGTCCAAAAATTTCCAATAAAAATGGGATCTCTGTCACTTACAATAATCTTCGGGTTTCCATGTAGCTTTTGAATTGTTTCCATAAATGTAGTAGCAATTGTACATACTTTAAATGGATGAGATAATCCATAAAAATGTGCATACTAGGTACGTATATAAACTACTGCCATGATGACACTCTTTCCTTCGGACTTAAGTAAAACTGTGATATAATCCATTGAAAACTCCTCCCAACGTTGACTTGTAATGGATAAAGGTTGTAGAAGACCCGTGGTCTTAATTTTCGCAACTTTACTTTGTTGGCACACCAAACATTCCGCCAAAAAATTTTGAATATCAAATTTAAGGTCATCCTAAAAAAATTCTTTCTTCACCCTGTGGTAAGTTTTAAAAAAACCCGAGTGTTCTCCTAAGGGAGAGGTGTGAAATTCCAAAAGAATATTTTGTTTTAGTTGGGAATTCTTACAAAGATATAACCGATATTTTTACCATAAGGAATCATTTTTCAAACTAAAGGTATCAGATGTATTAGGAGCTTGCTGCAAATTTTGAATGAGTGTCCACACTTCTTCATCTTTCGTCCATTCATCCCTTGCTTCGGTTATCCAATCTGGTTGGATAATAGAAATGGCACAAAGCAATGCTTCCACCTCTTTATCCTTTCTTGAGAGTGCATCTACAATAACATTTAGCTTCCCTTTTTTGTAGATGATTTCAAAGTCATAACCCAACATATTTGTGACCCATTTTTGTTGCTCTTCTGAAGATAGTATTTGTTACAAAAAGTATTTAAGACTATCCTGATTAGTTTTTAACTTTAAGTGTCTTCCCATTAGATAAGGTCTCCATTTCTTTAGTGCATGTAATATTTCCAACATTTCCTTCTCATAAATAGCTTTTTGTAAATACTCCTTTGATTGGATGAATTTCAAAAGCAACAGGTCTTCCTTATTACATTAAAACATCACCAATTCCATTTCCTGAGGCATCACATTCCATAATAAAGGTTTTTGTGAAGTCTGGCATAGCTAAGACTGGTGCTAGGTACATTGCCTCTTTAAGATGTTCAAAGGCCTTAGTTGCTTCAGGAGTCCATGAAAATGCATCTTTCTTCAATCATGTTGTTAGAGGTGTTGTTATTCTTCAATAATTCTTTAAAAACTTGCGATAATAGCCTTTTAACCCGAGAAATCCTCGCAACTTCTTTATGGTTGTGGGGACTTTCCATTCCTTAATGGCTTTAATGTTGTTAGGGTCTACCTTAACACCATCATGAGATACACTATGACCCAGATATTCCACCTCTTGTACTCCAAAGAAATATTTGGAGGTTTTTGCATATAATTTTTTGTCCTCCAATAGTTTGAGCACCCTATCAACATGTTGAACATGATCCTTCCAAGACCTGTTGTAGATTATTATATCATCAAAAAATACTAACACAAATTTTCGAAGGAAGGGTTTGAAAATGGAATTCATCAACCCTTGAAATGTAGACGGTGCATTGATAAGGCAAAAAGGCATGACCAAAAATTCATAATGACCCTCATGAGTTCAAAATGTTCTTTTGGGAATATCTTTAGCCTTCATTCTAATTTTATGATATCCTGAACGAAGATCCAACTTGGTAAATAAATTTCTCCATGTAATCCATCAATCACAGGAATGGGAGATTTATCTTTAATAGTGAGCTTATTAAGCTCCCTATAATCTAGACACATGCACCATGATCCATCCTTATTGTGTACCAATACTACTAGAGCAGAGAAAGAACTTTGACTAGGTTGAATTAGACCAGCCTCTAACATTTCTAAAATCATACGTTCAATTTCGCTCTTTTGGACATAAGGATATCTGTAAGGCCTGAAGTTTGGAGGAATACTTCCTAGAATCAAATGAATAGAATGATCATGATAAAAAATAGGTGGGATTCCTTTGGGATTTTCAAACACCTTGGACTGATTTTCCAAGACTTTTTGGAGATCTAGAGAAATACATGATTTTTATTTTGGAACTTCTAGTGAGAATAATTGTGCAATTACGTCTCGTTGTTCTTTCTTCAGAATATTCGTCATGAAATTAGAGCTTATTATCTTTCTCGTCTTCCCTGCAATACCACGTAATTCAATTTCCTTTCCTTCTAAAAAAAAAATTGGAGAAAATTTCTTGAAAATTAAAAGCTATTGTCCCCAAAGATTGTAACCATTGCACTCCTAGTACAACATCAGCACCTCCCATTGGAATGGAAAGCATTAGACTATTCAATACATATCCCCCATGGTTAGCCTGATATTATGGCATTTTCCATAGAAATTTATAGTTCCTCCATTTGCAACCATCACTTGACGCTCTGGTGCTGGGTATAGGAAACAATTCAATTCCTTGGCTACCTTACAATGAATAAAATTATGGGTACTACCTGAATCAATCAACACTATTACCTTTTTCTTCTTGATATGTCCTTCTATCTTGAGAGTTTGAGAGTGGTAATTCCTGCCAATGCATTACACGATATAGTCGGGCTCATTTCTTCTTTCTCTAGGGTTGCTTCCTCGTGTATATCCTCTTCTTTTGAAGTTTCTTATTCATTTTATTCCTCTTTTTCAAAATCTATGTAAAATAATTTCTTCTCAGCACACTTATGACCTTTAGTGTATTTTCTATCACAACTGCAGTAAAGCTCTTTTGCTCTTTTTTCTTCCAATTGTTGTGGTGTCAACCTTGTATTTTGTGGAAGTCTAGGAGTAGCAACACTTCCATCTTTATAGATGTGAGTGTTAGGCTTCCTTGTCACTATAATTTTACCATCAATTTTTCTTGTTAACCTAAATGCCTTCTCTAATGAATCAGGTTCCCAAACACGAACTTCATTTTGGATTTTATCTTTTAAATTTCTGCATATCACATTGTCTCCCCAGAATATCACCACCCTTATATTCAATTTTTGAAGTCCTCAATGTGTTCACCATCAACTCCTTTGTTTGGAGATCATCACCGTTTGGGCATAAGTGTTTTTGTATCCTCATAATGTGCTATCATTTCCTCCGTAAAAATTGACCAAGTGACAATTTTTTTACGAGAGCAAAGTCATCGATACCATACAAATGTATTTTGTTCTAAATGTAAAGTTGCAATGCGTACCTTTTGTGTGTTTTGCACGTTATGGAGATCAAAATATTGCTCCATCTGTAGTATCCATGTTACAGGATCCTTTCCATCAAACTTCCTCATATCCATTTTTGGAATATGGTGGTTCTTCCCGCCAACATTAGAGTTTATAAAATCACGATTAACATTTATTTTGTTCTCATCATGAAGTTCTTCTACTATATTTCCGCCATTAGGAATAATTTCTTGTATCAACTTTGTCAAACCTTCCTTCAAACCTTCCATGTCTGCTTTTAGATCATTCTTCTTGTCTTCCAGGTTGTCTTTCATTTTTTCATCAATATTAGCTTCCATGTCATCCATCTTTGCTTCCATGCCATTCTTAAAACCGTCCATCTTAGCTTCCACGCCTTTCTTCAAACCATTCATCTTAGCTTCCACACCTTTCTTCAAAACATCCGTTTCATTTTTTGTTTCTCTTTGCAAGAGCTAAATTTGGTGCACTTGCTCTTGTAATTTTGATATGTCATGTTGCACTTCTTCCTCTTCAAGAGTCATAGTAGAGCCTTCTGAAGGCTTAATGGGTGTTGAATTATCTTTAGGGGGAATTTTAGAACCCAATACTATTATCTGTGTTTGAATATGCCCTTGTAATCACTTCAAACTAATTTTTCAAACAAGACTTATGCAATTTGACAAAAAAAGATACACACCTTTTTATTTCTTTTGAGGAGCTCAACATTGAAACTGATGTATCTCTGTAACTTCATATCCCAGGATTTAATCTTAGGTATTGTAATATCCCTCTGAGTCTTCTTTCCAATGCCATAGGTCTAACCTGATTTGGATTCTTCAAGACAACGTTATGCGGAATCTCCCACAATGACATAATTATGGACTAGTTCAGTAGAGAAAACTTGGATGGCGTGCCACATGTCATTGTTTCCTCCTTCAGCTCTGAAATTGATAAACATAAAACTAAAGCCCCTGTAATTTCAGCCACATATTACAAAATTCCAATCTGATGCTCAGAGAGAGAGTTATGACAGTTTTCCCAAGGTAATCTCTTTGATATGAAATTCGGGAGCTTGCAAAACCCTAACTTCCACCGATAATATCTCCGAAAATATTGCGACCCAAGATCTGAAATTTGTACATGAAATTCCTCAGGAGTTTTGCAAATGGGTTTTTTTTTTAGCATCTGAACCTTTGTATAAAAAACACTATAGTGAAAATTCCACAATGACCTATTTGAAGCAGTGAAACCCTAGAATCCAAATCTCTGATACCAAATGTTATGAAACCAACTCCAAAAATAGAAAAAAAGAGAGATCAATGCCTTGGAAATCAACCACTTCGAAGGGGAAACCTCCTTTACATTACATAAATTAATAATTCTTGGATGATCCAAATGAAAAAACCTCCTTTCCATATATAGGAGTCTATGGGGTCACAATATAATCCTAGTCGACCTAACAATAATAATGTAAGGGCACAACAATAATAATAGTGGCTTTTATGGGGCAAAATAATAAAAATATGGGGGCTACAACAATATAAAAATAAAAATAAGGGGGCTACACTAACAACAATAAGGAACTACACTAGTAATATATGGATCTAACAAATCCTTATTGTGTCTTGTTATTATTTTTTCTTAGGGCTGGATTGTTCTCTGTTGTAAATAATTGCATATAAAAATTTTCAATATTTAATTATTATATTCAATTGATATAATACCTATTAATAATATTAGATATCAGGTAAAGATAACAATAAATACTTAAGAAAAAAAAGTATATATATATATATATTTTTTTATCAATAATAATGTCTAATATTGGATAATGATGTGCGTGGTGAATATAATATATATATATATATATATATATATATATATATATATATATATATATATATATATATAAACAAAAGAATAGCATGCACAATAGAGACATTAGGATATGGTCGGAGATTAGGAAAAAACCCCACAAGGGGGATGTTGAAGAATGCAACTAGGTTTGGACTTCCTAATTGTACTTGAGTCATAATTAAAATGTATTATCAAAATAAGAAAAATAATTTTTATTATTAAATAAATTGACTTGCTAAAGCATGGGTTTCATGCTTGGGTCAATTGTTTTTAGTTCAAGGTCTCCATTGTATACCTCTAAGGTTTATGTCAAGTGTCCTTGGTCATGTCATATTGTAAATAACCCTTCTTAGGAATTATTTGTCAAGAAAGAAAACTATTTTCTTGTAAAATAGGTCATTTATGCCTCCTCCACCATGTCAGCCTCAGAGGAGATCAATTCGCCCTCAAACAGGGGAATTCAATCTCATAAGAAGCCTATATATTGGAGCAACTCGACTCATTTTGAAACACGTCTCTCACAAGTTAGAATTGTAGTAGCTGGGAGTAGAAAAACATGTGAAGTTGAAGAAGGATGCAAGAATCGAAGCATTGGGTCCTCTCTCTCTCTCTCTCTCTCTCTCTCTCTCTCTCTCTCTCTCTCTCTCTCTCTCTCTCTCTCTCGCTCTCTCTCGCTCTCTCTCTTATGTTCAAAAACATTCTGAAGCTGAATTGAGGATGGGAAATTGCATCGAAGTTTTGAAGATGCTACATCGAGGTCAAAGGTGTGAAGCTGTTGCATCAAGGTTGAAGCTGTGAAGTTGTTGCATAAAGGTCGAAGTTATGAATTTTTTGCATCAAGGTCGAAGCTTTGAAGTTGTTGCATCAAGGTCGAAGCTATTAATATCTTGCATCAAGGTCAAAGCTGTGAATCTGTTGCATCAAGGTCGAAGCTATGAAGTTATTGAATCAAGGTCGAAGCTGTAAAGTTGCTACATTAAGCTTGAATTTCTGGATTGAAGCTGCATTTTGAAGGGCTGACACTTACAAGGAGGAAGGGATGACTTGGTGGAGGAGGAAGGCATGTTGGTCTAGGGTCTTGGTTGTCTTACTATCATATGAATCTACTGAAGGAAGAGTTCTTGACTAGGTTTTCCCCTATGTTAGCCCCAATTGAATTTTTGCCAAGCAGATAGGGGCTATTTTTCCTTGTAGAGCCTTCAAGGAATCCATCTCCCCTGAAGACACATCATCCTTGAAGTCTTCTACATGCCTTGGCCTTTAATGAAATCTCCTCTACTAAGTCCCAGTGTAAAGCCTCTCTGTTTGTGAAAAAGGTCCCAAAAGGCCATTTCTTGCCCCTGTTCCTCTGCAGAATGCCTCATTTTATCAATTTTTCCTTTTTATCAAAATCCCCCTTACACTCCTAAATCTCCCCAAAATCCTCATGAAATCCTACCATTACCCTTGTAAGGCTTCAAAATGCACTAAAAATGGTTAAAAAACCCACTTTTGACATTATAACAGGCCTAGCCCCTTTCGGCATAAGCCACGCACTATGTTCCTCCATGTAACCCCACGCTGAAACACCGCGCTAGCCCTGAAAGGCACCTATCGCAAACGTTTATCGGGCGTGTTTTCAGCCGTTGATCAGGGCAGATCAGACGGCTACCGTTAAATCCTAAACGCCTGTGTTTTCTCGTTATAACTCCTAGCTGCGCGATCACCGTCCATTTATCCGCCAGATCCAACGATCCACGGTTCATCCATATCGGGAGAAATTTCCACCGTTGATCTTTACAAATCGGACGGCGATCGCCAACCCCGCAGAAAATGTCGTTGAGCACTATCCATCGCTGAATTTTCATCTTGACCGTCCATTTACTCGCCAAATCGATGGTCCGAAGCCTATCCCACCGGTGGTCCCCGCCGCGAACACTATTCATAAACCGCCCAGTTTCTATCGCACCACCTTCGCGCGGTAGGCGGTTTTCCCCGATCGTTCAGCGATTCCATTCAGCAGTTGACACGTGGCTCCTATACGTTTTCAAAACCACCAGTTCATCGCGCGTCAAAGTTTGTCTATGGATGCCCAGTGATATGGCCGTCAGCCGTTCGATCTACGATCGCTCATCCGACGGTTGATGATCCACGTAGTTGCGCATTGTTTAACCTCCAATCATCGTACCCCTGGCCCACTGTCTATCGCTCTCCAACACGTTTTCCGCCATCGATCTCCGCCGAGATCGGACGGTCCAGATTTTTTTACCCGCTGTTGACCATTCCGCTGTCGCCTGAGCCGCCACGTCACCCCCACGTGCATCCTCCGTACATCCGCCCATTCCATTGCATATATTCGTCCAATTTCATTTTTTTTAATGTTTTTCACTCAAACTCACTCTGCAGACCACCAAACCTCCACCAGGGTGATTTGTCACCATTTCTCCGCGATTTCTCCTCCATTTCATCATCTGCACAGCCATTTCCGTCCTCCGCACTGCCTCCATCACCCCCGTTCATGGATTTCTTGACAGGTTGCGTGTTTTTTGCAGGTTTAACAGTTGGTAAGGGTCCGCCATGATTATACAGCATTTAATGCAGCGGAAAAGGAGTTCTGCGCACAAGAATTAATGTATAACCATTTTTCTACAGCAGCGGAGCTTTTTCTCCATCAAAGGACAGAGTGTAAACTCTGCAAACCCTATCCGGCGCCATTAAAGCTCGATTCGCGCCATCGATGGAGCAGCAGTGACCTTGAGGCACGCAAACGCAGATATTTAGGCCTCATGCACAGAAATTCGAAGAATTGAAGCATTAAAAGGGAGATTTAAAGGCTCAATCCAGTTTTCCAGAGGTAAAGCATCATATTGAAGACCCCGAGGACCACTCAGAGATTAAATGCACAGGAAGCCGTACCACCAGGGTTTTTCTACAGCAGCAGAATGTTTTTCTTCATCAGAGGACAAAGTGCCCATGCGGTTTTGATTACGCATCGTGTCCCTGAAGTTTCCTACCCTGACAGCAGTCCTACAAGATCAGAAGCATTTGTTGCACAAGTAGGGCAGATTCCACTGTTTCTTATTTTATTTTTTTTATTTCACCAAATGTACCACCTGGTACTACAGCCAGAACATCTAAGCCATACCAGAGATAAATGTAGAAATTCAAAACAGAATGGGTTTCGGCCTTTGTTCCCTCCCTGAGCTTAAATGATGTATTTAATTGTTCACCTACCTCCTCCATTCATCTTCTGCTATAAAACTCATGAGGAGGACTATTGTAAAGGTTGTTGATCAGTTATCAGAGAACTGCAAGAAGTTGCTTTTGAGACTCAGTCTCTACGTAAAGATTGTAAGATAGGTTGATGGATCTGTTTTCAGACTGAGTATTCATCCATTGGCATGTTGTACTTGATTGGTGTTGTTACTTAATATGACAAGCACATTTCTTTGGATCCTGATCTGAAGCAGCGGTGATGTTTTCCTATCTCTGTGTTTACATTCATTTCATTTCGTTTCTACTGGCTTGCATCAGAAGTTTGATATAGGATTTACCCTTGTTAGGCACCCTATGTTCCTGCTCTCCTTGTCATTTATGTTTATCTTCTTAATTTTTTATCTGAGAAGTGATTTAAGTTGGTTTAACCAGTGTAGTGGATGTTATTGCCTGCTCTCTGATGTATGAATTAAATGAATTTATTTCTTGGATGTTTCTTGTTATTGATTTAGTTTGAAGATTTGGGAACACTGGGGATTAGAGTTAGCCCTGTCCACTAGGATCCTTGTACGACCTGCTGATCAGTAACTTTGTTCCTCAATCTGTGTTATCTCCTCCCTCCCTCTTTCCACATCACATAATCATCTTGAAGATCCTAAGCTTCAGATGACTAGCCCAATTGAAAGTGTGCCTATTGAGTAATAAGCAAATCCTTTCCTGACTCCATTGCCCAATGGTTTGAGTATTTCCTGGAACATTTCACGTCTACCTTATCCCTCTTTGCTCATACTGATCTTACATTGGACCCTTATTCCCTGATAACCAGCAACCAAAACAAACAAACAATCAAACAAACAAACTCGTGCCTATAACTAGCCTAAAATCATAACATTTGAACCTCATAGATATAACTCTTTGCTCACATAGAGAGATCCCTCTCTGGACCCAGGAGGGCTAGATCCTGAGGTCTGAAAGTGGTTCTGATGTTTTCTCATCTTTTGGTCTTGCCAATCTGGCCAAAACATGGGAACCCCAACATAATGGCGACTCCGTTGGGGAGTTGAGTGCTTTACACCTTAAACATCCTTAAGCATTCAAAAGACCTACAATCTCTGGTTAGGTTGGCAGCTAAACACCCCTATTTCTCACATCAACCTCTACACCATTTGTTGTGTTTTCCCATACTCTTGGACAGAGTCTGCAAAGGGCCAGGTAGCCTCCGGATCTCACACTCTTTCAGAAGTGACATATCTGGTAAATTCCCTCCCAGTCAATCTCTGGTTAGAGTTTGTTGTGTTTGAATATATCCTTTAAAAGGGACATCTCAAGAGCACTATGGTGGACAGTGTACCCTCCAAAAACTTCCTAAACCCTCCACCTGGCGACTCCAATATACCATAAACGTTTCAAAGATTCCACTGGTGATCAGTAGGCCTGCTGATTATCTTGGTTCACATTAGACTCCACTGGGAGACAAACCTTCATAACAACATCAACCACAGTAGAAGTGACAAGTAGGGTTAAGCTGCTGGATCAGAAAACAACATTCTGGCTTCTAGAACCATTCATACAAAAGCTTACCCTAACCCAGACCCACCTGAAATAGTTGACAATCCTAAGAGCATCCTCAAGGGAACTCATACACCTAAAAGACCAAATATTTCCCAACACATCCATAGAGCTAATTCTGCACCAGAATATCTTACAGCTCTATCACACTTTCACCTTGACCTAGACCTACCTAACAACTTATCTAGAACTAGGTCATTCAGTAGCTTAGACCAGCTAGACCCTGAGCTTCCTGATTCACCACAGCAAGGTGGTAGACACCTTGGGAACAGACAAACCCCTCCATCTACACCTCCTGATTTACATTTCACACAAAACTTGGGGCTCAATCACCCTAGGTCTGCTCATCAGTCCTCTGATGGTCATAATATCCCTGTCATCCACATACCTGTTGCACAAGCCCCTCTAGCTCATCAAAACATCATCATGGCAGCCTGGTATGCACCTCTGGTTTTACCTCAACCTCTAGTACCCTTACCCAATGATTATCAGTCCAAGATCCCACACTTCACTGCAAAAGAATCCATCACAGCCCAGCAACATGTAGATAAAATGGAAGATTCTTTTGACTACATGGAAATCGATGATGATATAGTCAAAATGAGAATCTTTGCCCAAAGCTTAGGGGGTGATGTGAAGAAATGGTTTAAAGGCCTACCTCCAGGTAGCATCAATGATCTTCCGAGCTTGTATCAGACTTTCATAAACAAATGGGAAACTAGGGAAAACCCTCGCCAACTCCTGGCAGAATACATGACCCTTAAAAGAAACGTAGGAGAGGGTGTCCACGATTACACAACAAGGTTCAACAGCATTTATAACGCTCTCCTTCCACATATGAAACCTCCACAAGGCATGGCCCTAGCTAAATACCCTGAAGGTTTTGATGCTGACATGGCCTATGAGCTTAGAGATAAGGAATACAGCACATTGGAGGACATGCAGAAAGGATAAGTGAACATAGAAGCCAACCTGATTGAGAAAAGAGCAAGACTGAAATCTGAAAGAAGGGTAACATACAGAGATGACAATGTGGCTTCCATATCTGACCAAAATTATGAAAAATTGTCTAAAAATGTGGAAAGATTACAGCAAATGATGGAAAAAATGGTTGTCACAGTTAGTAACCAGAATAGGAACCAAAACTTTAGAAGAAACAATAACACTCCCAACAGACAAAGAGAACCAGGTCAACAAGTTATTCCCCCATTCCAAGAAAATTTTCTTGATGAAGATGAGGGAATCATAGAAGAGTCTGAGGGAAACACAATAAATATGTTTGAAACAGAAGACTCAATCCATAACCGTTATTCAGAAGAAGACCAGCCTTCACCCTCTGGTTGGGAGGAGGAATGGTTGGAATCTGAAGATTACAGATTAGGATTTGAAAATGCCATAATGCAGGTCAGAGAGAAATATGAGCTTAGAAACAAAGGGAGTCAAGAAATGACTAAACCCAAAGCTTCTAAGACTACCATCAAGAAGAGACCTGAGAAAACTTCTAAAGCAATTACTGAAACCAACAAATCAGCAGTTGAGAGTTCTGGAAAGAATAGAGAGAAAGACAACCGAAACACTAATACACAAGGTAAACCAGCTAGCAGCACTAGCACTGTGGTTAGTGCTCCTGATAAAACTGTCACGAACACTGTACATAATGAGAATCAGCCCACTGATTCGGTCACTAAGGTAGTAGCAAATAAAATAGAGATGAGTATGCCAAAGGGTCAGTCCACTTTCAATTTGGAAAGTGAGATTGCAAGAATTAAAATCTCTGTCCCACTTTCTGAGTTGGCCACTCAGGATGTATATAAAGGCCAGATTTTGAGAGATTTGAACTTAGGTGAGAATGGTGACTCTGTCAATTTGAATGATGATCAGCCTGCCCTCTTGTTTGGTCCTAAGATAGAGGGGAAGTTTCAGGAGGGGGTAGTTCCTCCTTTCTATATCAGTCTCAACATTCATGACAAGATCCTGCATAATGCGATGCATGATTCTGGAGCATCTCATAATCTAATGCCTAAGGTAGTCATGGATAGGTTAGGTCTAGAGATAACTAAACCTTACAAAGATTTATACTCTTTCGACTCTAGCAGAGTGAAATGCCTAGGTCTGATCAAAGACTTGTGTGTGAGCTTAACTCAAATCCCAGCTAAATGTATGGTCATGGATGTTGTGGTGGTAGATGTGCCACCTAAGTATGGCATGCTACTATCAAGATCATGGGGAGCCAAGCTGCAGGGTACAATGCAGATGGATGGCTCGTATGCCACAATCCCAATCTTTGGCCAACTTAGAAAACTGTATAGGGAGACACAGATGAAATTCCTAGTCAGTAGCCCTGAAAAACCAGAAAATTCACATGTCTATTCTGTACATACAGACCTTGACTCCTTCATCTTTTGCAGTGATGAATCTTTAAGAGGGTCGGAGTCCCAAAATAGAGATACAAACGGAGAGACAGAAGCTGTTGATTTTAGCATAATGGCTGCTCTGGATTTAGAGGACAACGAAGAAGAAAACCACAATGAAACTTGTAGGATATGGGATGGAGACCTAACCCCGAGTGAACAAGAAACAAAGCATGAACAGCCATTCGACCAGATCCCTAAAATGCATACATTTCACGAGGAACAAAGCAATCCACAGCTTAGTGCAGACCCTATAACACAACACAATGGAGAACCCAACTGCAAAGGAGAAAACAATGGTAATCATGAGAATAACCCCTTATGGGAAATGAGCTTTGACGGGTCCTGTACTAAAAGAACTGCTAGGGAAGGAGTGTGGATTCATAACACAGTAAATGATTATGCAGAGAGTCATGCCTGCAACCTGCACTTTAAATGCACGAATAACGTCACTGAATATGAGGCTCTGATCCTGGGTCTAAATCTGTTGAGAAAATTAGGAGCCCGTAGGATTAATGGGCATCAAGACTCTGAGCTGACTATTAAACAAGTAAACGGGGAATACACAGCGAAACATCCCAGGCTGAGAGCATATAGGAATGACACTATGGATCTGCTGAAAACGTTCTTTGAGTACAAATTAGTGTTTGTTCCTAGAAGTAAAAATGTCATCGCAAATGGATTAGCTTGCCTGGCCAGTTCATACCCCAAAACTCCCAGAGACTAACAGATCCTCATTCAAACCAAATTCAGACCCGTTGTGCCAGACAACAAAAAATATTGGCAGGTTTTTGAAGGTGACAAACAAATCGAATATTTTTTGGTAGGTAGAAACGAGTTTGAATTTTCCGATTTAGACTCTAAACCTGACCATATTTGCCTAAGTGATGAGTCCTTAGATGAGGAAGAGACACCTTGTAATATAGAAATAAATTCTTTAGATGAACAGACTAGAAACCCAGACCGCAAATGTGAAAATGCAGATAGTGAAGAAGTAGAGGTGCTGCAGGCCAAAGATAAGAATATACCCAGAGGCCTGGCACCCTTAGAGGACCTTTTTTACTTTGATGATGTGGCGAAAAAGCCCACTATAGAACATGCAGACTCTGATGTGGAAGAATGCAACTTAGGCACTGAAGATAAGCCCAAAATGATTAAACTGGCTAGGTCTCTACCTGCAAACATGAAGAAGAGATACATTGACATTTTCAAGGAATTCATTGATGTGTTTGCATGGAGCTATGAAGAATTAAAGGCCTATGACACAAATATCATTCAGCATAAGATACCCTTGAAAGAAAATCAGAATCCCTTTAGGCAAAAACTCCGCCGAATCAATCCTAAACAATTGCCTGCTGTAGAGAAAGAGATCAAGAAGATGTATGAAGCGGGTATAATTGTGCCAGTGAGGTTCACTGATTGGGTATCAAACTTAGTGGCTGTGAGGAAGAAAACAGGAGAAATCAGATTTTGCATAGACTTCAAGAACCTCAATAGAGCCTCACTCAAAGACAATTACCCTTTGCCTAAAATGGAACATATTCTTCAGAAGGTAGTGGGCTCTAAGAGGATTTCCCTGCTAGATGGTTTCTCCGGATATAACCAAGTCTTAGTAATCCCAGAATATCAACTCAAAACAACCTTTACCACTCCATGGGGTACCTTCATGTATGTGAAGATGCCTTTTGGATTGATGAATGCTGGAGCCACCTTCCAAAGAGCGATGGACATAGCATTTTCAGATGAGATAGGACATTTCATTGTTATCTACTTGGATTCATCAATACAAAAGAGGGTAAACTTTGGGCTAAAATGACTGTCTTTGGGCTACAAGAGGGTAAAATTCTTGGCCACATTATATCTGAGAAGGGAATCAAAATAGAACCCCAACCAGTTGAGGGAATACTACAGATCACACACCCCAAAAACACCAAGGAATTACAGTCTTTCATTGGAAAGATTAACTTCCTTAGGAGATTTATCCCAAATCTGGCTGAACACCTTAGAAACATGACTAACATGCTGAAGAAAGGTGTAGGAATTAAATGGACTGTAGGAGCTAAACAATCTTTTGAATCAGTGAAACTTGCACTTACCCAAGCTCCCATCCTAATCAGCCCAGATTTCTCCAAAGATTTCTTGATCTTTTCATTCGCCTCCGAGCATACAGTGGCTGCAGTCTTGCTACAGAAAAACACAGAGGGAATGGAACAGCCAATTTCCTTCTTTATCAAAGCACTCAGAGATGCACCCTTGAAATACAACATCATGGAGAAACAGGCCTATGCTCTGATTAAGGCCTTCAAAGACTTCAGGGTGTACATATTGCATTCTCACACTGTAGCTTATGTGCCCAACATCATAGTCAAAGATATATTGTCCCAAGACCCGGATGGGAAAAGGGGAAAATGGATAGTCGTGATCTTAGAGTATGACCTTGAGATAAAACCCACCAAACTGATTAAAGGTCAGGGCTTAGCTAAGTTAATGGGTGAATTGAACCTACAAGCCTTAGACATTAACATGATAAGTTCATTGGATGAGCAACAAGAATTTCCTGATCTCGCTGTTGAGGAAAGATTTCAGAGCTCTCCTTGGTATTCCGACATTCTATATGTGCTTACACACCTCAATACTCCTCCTGGATTATCAAAGACCAAGGCCAGATTCTTAAAACTAAAAACCAGAAGTTACTGCATTATGAATGAAAACTTATATTGGAAGAATCCTAATGGCCTATTGCTTAAATGTTTTCCTGAAACTGAGGCAGAGAGGGTTAAACAGGAATTCCACGCTGGAGAATGTGGAGGCCACCTGAGTTGGAAAGCCACTGCAAACAAAATACTCAGAGCTGGATATTATTGGCCCACACTCTTCAATGATGTTCATAAAATGATAGTTGCTTGCCACAAATGTCAGATCTTTGAGGGCAAGAGAAAACTCCTCCCTTTACCCCTACAACCCATCACTGTTGAAGGTCCCTTTCTGCAATGGGGCCTAGATTTCATAGGGGAGATTCACCCTGCTTCTTCTGCTCAGCACAAATGGATCCTAACACCCATAGACTATTTCACTAAGTGGATAGAGGCCGTGCCCACTAAGAATGCCACAGATTCAGTCATCATTAGTTTCCTAGAAAGTCACATCCTCTCTCGATGCGTTTGCCCGAGAAAACTAATCAACGATAATCACCTTTTGGATCCCAAAAAGATGGTTGAATTTATCGCCAGTACAATAGCACTTGGTCATTCTGCTTTTCTTCTCAGTAATGGATTAATTGTTCCTTAAACGAACGTGATCATCATCGAAAAAAAGAAGGAGGCAAAAAATACGCGCGCAACGAATAGTACATGCTTTGTGGGCTGACAAGCTTACAACCAAGAAGTCCATTGGCATGTCACCATTTCAGCTTGTCTATGGAACAGAAGCAGTATTCCCTACCAGCCTTGGGATGCCGGTGATCAAACTGATCCAAGAGATCCAAACAGAAGAAGACAGCATGGTGAGGAGAATAAATCAGACAATCCATATTCAACAAACAAGGGAAGAGGTCTAAAAAAGAGCAGTGAAAGTTTAGGAGAATATAGAGAAATTTTTTGACAAAAGAACCAAAGCTGCTGATTTCAAAGTTGGAGATAAGGTTTTGAAGTGGGATTTGAGAAGAGAGGATAAAGGAAAGCACAGCAAATTTGACAGTTAGTGGCAAGGTCCATACCTCATCCAGGCCACTGTGGGTCCCAACGCTTTCTTCTTACAAGAATTAGATGGCACTGAACTGTTTGGGGGTCCTGTCAATGGAAGGATGCTCAAACATTACTTCTGCTAATTTACAGTTTCCTGTCTCCATTTCCATTGTACATACCATTGCAGTTTTTATTTTCAGGAAAAAGAAAAATGTTTCAAAAAATAGAGGAAAGGAAGAGGTTCAGACATGCTTAAAATATGGACCTCTGGTGTGAAAAATATTGTCTCTAATACACTCACAACCTGAGCCAAAGCAAGTAAAGCAGCTGGTCCTAACATGCTCAAAATCTGGGCCAACAAAGAAGAAAGAAGAATCAGCTCTAACATGCCCAAAACCAGAGTTGAGATGAAAAAAGAAGTGACTCTAACATGCTCAAATCTTGAGTCACAAAGGGAAAGAAGGATGTTTCAAATTTCAGATCTAAAGCCTTCACAGTTTTGTTTTCAACTTCCTGCAAATTTTGTCCGTGTGCAACTGCCTCTATGCCTTGGACCCACAGCAAGTCAAACAGTCTAATCCTGGCTTGACTGTTTTCCAATTTTTGTTGTAGAATGTAGAGAAGAAATCTGCTGGACAGTTTAATCCCAGCGGATAATAGATTAGGTAGAGAAACATATGAGACCGACAGTTTAATCTGGTCTCATGGAGCAATAAGGGTAGATGTAGAATAGATTTATTTTCTATTTGCAAAAATAAAAGATGTAAAGGGTCTGCTAGCTCAAATGCACCCTGGAAGAAGAAACAATGCTAGGATTGTAGTATGGGTAGGTAGTTTTTTGAAGTAAGTTTCTACTGATGTAATGTCTTCATACTGTGGCAACTTATCAAAGAAAGAAGGGATGTGTAAAGTAGTAGGCACCTGGCCTACTCCAAAGATTTATCCTCTGAATTCTTGACTCCTTCAAGAAGAAGTCATCTCCATGTGGAGCCATTGTTAGCCCCCATTGAATTTTTTCCAAGCATATAGGGGCTATTTTTCCTTCTAGAGCCTTCAAGGAATGCATCTCCCCTGAAGACACATCATCCTTGAAGTCTTCTGCATGCCTTGGCCTTTAATGAAATCTCCTCTGCTAAGTCCCGGTGTAAAGCCTCTCTGTTTGTGAAAAAGGTCCCAAAAGGCCATTGCCTGCCCCTGTGCCTCTGCAAAATGCCTCATTTTATCTATTTTTCCTTTTTTTCAAAATCCCCCTTACACTCCTAAATCTCCCCAAAATCCTCATGAAATCCTACCATTACCCTGTGTTTCCCCAATTTCCCCCTTTATCTCCCTATCATTACCCTTGTAAGGCTTCAAAATGCACTAAAAATGGTTAAAAAACCCACTTTTGACATTATAACAGGCCTAGCCCCTTTCGACATAAGCCTCGCACTCTATTCCTCCATGTAACCCCGCGCTGAAACCGCGCGCTAGCCTTGAAAGGCACCTATCGCAAACGTTTATCAGGCGCATTTTCAGCTGTTGATCAGGGCAGATCGGACAGCTACCATTAAATCCTAAATGCCTGTGTTTTCCTGTTATAACTCCTAGCTGCGTGATCACCGTCCGTTTATCCGCCAAATCTAACGGTCCACGGTTCAGCCATATCAAGAGCAATTTCCACCGTTGATCTTTACAGATCAGACGGTGATGGCCAACCCCACAGCAAATGACGTTGAGCACCGTCCATCACTGACTTTTCATCTTGACCGTCCATTTACCCGCCAAATCGACGGTCGGGAGCCTATCCCGCCGGTGGTCCCCGCCGCGAACACTGTTCATAAACTGCCCGGTTTCTATCTCACCACCTTCGCGCGGTAGGCGGTTTTCCCTGATCGTCCATCGATTCCATTCAGCAGTTGATGCGTGGCTCCTGTACGTTTTCAAAACCGTCGGTTCATCGCGCGTTGACGTTCGTCCGTGGATGCCCAGCGATATGGCCGTCAGTCGTCCGATCTACGATCGCTCATCCGACGGTTGATGATCCACGAAGTTGCGCACTGTTTAACCTCCGATCGTCGTACCCCTGGCCCACTGTCTATTGCTCTCTGACGCGTTTTCTGTCGTCGATCTCCGCCGAGATCGGACGGTCCAGATTTGTTTACCCACCATTGACCATTCCGCTGTCGCCCGGGCCTCCATGTCACCCCACGTGCATCCTCCATACATCCGCCCATTCCATTGCATATATTCGTCCAATTTCATGTTTTTTTAATGTTTTTCACTCAAATTCACTCCGTAGACCACCAAACCTCCACCAGAGCGATTTGTCACCATTTCTCCGCGATTTCTCCTCCATTTCATCATCTGCACAGCCATTTCCGTACTCCGCACTGCCTCCATCACCCCCGTTCACTGATTTCTTGACAGGTTGCGTGTTTTTTGCAGGTTTAACAGTTGGTAAGGGTCCACCATGATTATACAGCATTTAATGCAGCGGCAAAGGAGTTCTGCGCACAAGAATTAATGTATAACCAATTTTCTACAGCAACGGAGCTTTTTCTCCATCAAAGGACAGAGTTTAAACTCTGCAAACCCTATCCGGTGCCATTAAAGCTCGATTCGCGCCATCAATGGAGCAGCAGTGACCTTAAGGCATGCAAACGCAGATATTTAGGCCTCATGCTCAGAAATTCGAAGAATTGAAGCATTAAAAGGGAGATTTAAAGGCTCAATCCAGTTTTCCAGAGGTAAAGCATCAGATTGCAGACCCCGAGGACCACTCAGAGATTAAATGCACGGGAAGCCGTACCACCAGGGTTTTTCTACAGCAACATAATGTTTTTCTTCGTCAGAGGAAAAAGTGCCCATGCGGTTTGTAATATGCATCGTGTCCCTGAAGTTTCCTACCCTGACAGCAGTCCTACAGGATCAGAAGCATTTTTTGCACAAGAAGGGCAGATTCCAATGTTTCTTATTTTATTTTTGTTATTTCACCAAATGTACCACCCAGTACTACAGCCAGAACATCTAAGCCATAGCAGAGATAAATGTAGAAATTCAAAACAAAATGGGTTTCGGCCTTTGTTCCCTCCCTGAGCTTAAATGATGTATTTAATTGTTCACCTACCTCCTCCATTCATCTTCTGCTATAAAACTCATGAGGAGGACTATTGTAAAGGTTTTTGATCAGTTATCAGAGAACTGCAAGCAGTTTCTTTTGAGACTCAGTCTCTGCGTAAATATTGTAAGATAGGTTGATGGATATGTTTTCAGACTGATTATTCAGCCATTGGCATGTTTTACTTGATTGGTGTTGTTGCTTAATATGACAAGCACATTTCTTTGGATCTTGATCTGAAGCAACGGTGATGTTTTCCTATCTCTGTGTTTACATTCATTTCATTTCGTTTCTATAGGATTTACCCTTGTTAGGTACCCTATGTCCTGCTCTCCTTGCCATTTATGTTTATCCTCTAAATGTTTTATCTGAGAATTGATTTCAGTTGGTTTAACCAGTGTAGTGGATGTTATTGTCTGCTCTCTGATGTATGAATTAAATGAATTTATTTCTTGGATGTTTATTGTTATTGATTTAGTTGGAAGGTTTGGGAACCCTGGGGATTAGAGTTAGCCCTGTCCACTAGGATCCTTGTACGACCTGCTAATCAGTAACTTTGTGCCTCAATTTGTGTTATCTCCTCCCTCCCTCTTTCCACATCACATAATCATCTTGAAGATCCTATGCTTCAGATGACTAGCCCAATTGAAAGCGTGCCTATTGAGTAGCAAGCAAATCCTTTCTTGACTCCATTTCCCAATGGTTTGAGTATTTCCTGGAACATTTCACCTCTGCCTTATCCCTCTTTGCTCATATTGATCTTACATTGGACCCTTCTTCCCTGATAACCAGCAACCAAAACAAACAAACAATCAAACAAATAAACCCGTGCCTATAGCTAGCCTAAAATCATAACATTTGAGCCTCATAGATATAACTCTTTTCTCACATAGAGAGCTCCCTCTCTGGACCCAGGAGGGCTAGATCCTGAGGTCTGAAAGTGGTTCTGATGTTGTCTCATCTTTTGGTCTTGCCAATCTGGCCAAAACATGGGAACCCCAACATAATGGCGACTCCGCTGGGGAGCTGAGTGCTTTACACCTTAAACATCCTTAAGCATTCAAAAGACCTACAATCTCTGGATAGGTTGGTAGCTAAACACCCCTATTTCTCACATCAACCTCTACACCATTTTTTTTTTTTCCCATACTCTTGGACAAAGTCTGGAAAGGGCCAGGTAGCCTCTGGATCTCACACTCTTTCAGAGGTGACATATCTGGAAAATGCCCTCCCAGTCAATCTCTGGTTAGATTTTGTTGTGTTTCAAGATATCCTTGAAAAGGGACATCTCAAGAGCACTATGGTGGACAGTGTACCCTCCAAAAACTTCCTAAACCCTCCACCTGGCGACTCCAATATACCATAAACGTTTCAGAGACTCCACTGGTAATCAGTAGGCCTGCTGATTATCTTGGTTCACATTAGACTCCACTGGGAGACCAACCTCCATAACAACATCAACCACAGTAGAAGTGACAAGTAGGGTTAAGCTGTTGGATCATAAAACAACATTCTGGCTTCTAGAACCATTCATACAAGAGCTTACCCTAACCCAGACCCACCTGAAATAGGTTAAAATCCTGAGAGCATCCTCAAGGGAACTCATACACCTAAAATACCAACTATTTCCCAACACATCCATAGAGCTAATTCTGCACCTGAAGATCTTACAGCTCTATCACACTTTCACCTTGACCTAGACCTACCTAACAACTTATCTAGAACTAGGTCATTCAGTAGCTTAGACCAGCTAGACCCTAAGCTTCCTGATTCACCACAGCAAGCTGGTAGACACCTTGGGAACAGACAAACCCCTACATCTACACCTCCCGATTTACATTTCACACAAAACTTAGGGCTCAGTCGCCCTAGGTCTGCTCATCAGTCCTCTGTTGGTCATAATATCCCTGTCATCCACATACCTGCTACACAAGCCCCTCTAGATCATCAAAACATCATCATGGCAGCCTGGTATGCACCTCTGGTTTTACCTCAACCTCTAGTACCCTTACCCAATGATTATCAGTCCAAGATCCCACACTTCACTGCAAAAGAATCCATCACAGCCCAGCAACATGTAGATAAAATGGAAGATTCTTTTAACTACATGGAAATTGATGATGATATAGTTAAAATGAGAATCTTTGCCCAAAGCTTAGGGGGTGATGTGAAGAAATGGTTTAAAGGCCTACCTCCAGGTAGCATCAATGATCTTCCGAGCTTGTATTAGACTTTCATAAACAAATGGGAAACTAGGGCAAACCCTCGCAAACTCCTGGAAGAATACATGACCCTTAAAAGAAACATAGGAGAGGGTGTCCACGATTACACAACAAGGTTCAACAGCATTTATAACACTCTCCCTCCAAATATGAAATCTCCACAAGGCATGGCCCTAGAAAAATACCCTGAAGGTTTTGATGCTGACATGGCCTATGAGCTTAGAGATAAGGAATACAACACATTGGAGGACATGTAGAAAGGAGCAGTGAACATAGAAGCCAACCTGATTGAGAAAAGAGAAAGACTGAAATTTGAAAGAAGGGTAACATACAGAGATGACAATGTGGCTTCCATATCTGACCAAAATTATGACAAATTGTCTAAAAATGTGGAAATATTATAGAAAATGATGGAAAAAATGGTTGTCACAGTTAGTAACCAGAATAGGAACCAAAACCAGAACCAAAACTTTAGAAGAAACAATAACACTCCCAACAGACAAAGAGAACCATATCAACAAGTTATTCCCCCATTCCAAGAAAATTTTCTTGATGAAGATGAGGGAATCATAGAAGAGTCTGAGGGAAACACAATAAATATGTTTGAAACAGAAGACTCAATCCATAACTGTTATTCAGAAGAAGACTAGCCTTCACCCTCTGGTTGGGAGGAGGAATGGTTGGAATCTGAAGATAACAGATTAGGATTTGAAAATGCCATGATGCAGGTCGGAGAGAAATATGAGCTTAGAAGCAAAAGGAGTCAAGAAACGACTAAACCCAAAGCTTCTAAGACTACCATCAAGAAGAGACCTGAGAAAACTTCTAAAGCAATTACTGAAACCAACAAATCAGCAGTTGAGAGTTCTGGAAAGAATAGAGAGAAAGACAACCGAAACACTAATACACAAGGTAAACCAGCTAGCAGCACTAGCACTGTGGTTAGTGCTCCTGATAAAACTGTCACGAACACTGTACATAATGAGAATCAGCCCACTGATTCGGTCACTAAGGTAGTAGCAAATAAAATAGAGATGAGTATGCCAAAGGGTCAGTCCACTTTCAATTTGGAAAGTGAGATTGCAAGAATTAAAATCTCTGTCCCACTTCACAGTGGCCACTCGGGATGTATATAAGGCCAATTGAGAGATTTTAACAGGTTAAAATGGTGACTACATCAATTTGACACATCAATTTGAATGATGATCAACCTACCCTCTTATTTGGACCTAAGATAGAGGGGAAGTTTCAGGAAGGGGTAGTTCCACCTTTCTATATCAGTCTCAACGTTCATGATAAGATCCTGCATAATGCAATGCATGATTTCGAAGAATCTCACAACCTAATGCCTAAGGTAGTCGCCCTGGAATAAAAAAACATAGAGATAAATAGACCAGCAAAAGGAATTACTGCCTTTTTAGTCTATGAGGTAAATGCCTGATACACGATCAAGAACTTGTGTGAAACTTCTAAAACTTAACTCAAATCCCAGCTAAATGTATGGTCATGGATGTTGTGGTGGTAGATGTGCCACCTAAGTATGGCATGCTACTATCAAGATCATGGGGAGCGAAGCTATAGGGTACAATGCAGATGGATGGCTCGTATGCCATAATCCCAATCTTTGGCCAACTTAGAAAACTATATAGGGAGACACAGATGAAATTCCTAGTCAGTAGCCCCGAATAACCAGAAAATTCACCTGTCTATTCTGTACATACAGACCTTGACTCCTTCATCTTTTGCAGTGGTGAATCTTTAGGAGGGTCAGAGTCCCAAAACAGAGATACAAACGAAGAGACAGAAGATGTTGATTTTAACATAATGGCTGCTCTGGATTTAGAGGACAACGAAGAAGAAAACCACAATGAAACTTGTAGGATATGCGGTGGAGACCTAACTCCGAGTGAACAAGAAACAGAGCATGAACAGCCATTCGACCAGATCCCTGAAACACATACATTTCACGAGGAACAAAGCAATCCACAGCTTAGTGCATACCCTATAACAAAACACAATGGCGAACCCAGCTGCAAAGGAGAAAACAATGGTAATCATGAGAATAACCCCTTATGGGAAATGAGCTTTGATGGGTCCTGTACTAAAAGAACTGATGGGGCAGGAGTGTGGATTCATAACACATTAAATGATTACGCAGAGAATCATGCCTGCAACCTGCACTTCAAATGCACGAATAACGTGGCTAAATACGAGGCTCTGATCCTGGGTCTAAATGTGTTGAGAAAATTAGGAGCCTGTAGGATTAATGTGCATGGAGACTCTGAGCTGATTATTAAACAGGTAAACGGGGAATACACAGCGAAACATCCCAGGCTGAGAGCATATAGGAATGACACTATGGATCTGTTGAAAACGTTCGTTGAGTACAAATTAGTGTTTGTTCCTAGAAGTAAAATTGTCATCGCAAATGGATTAGCTTGCCTGGCCAGTTAATACCCCAAAACTCCCAGTGACCAATAGATCCTCATTCAAACCAAATTCAGACCCACTGTGCTAGACAACAAAAAATATTGGCAGGTTTTTGAAGGTGACAAACAAATCGAAGATTTTCTGGTAGGCAGAAACGAGTTTGAATTCTGATTTAGAATCTAAACCTAACAATAGTTGCCTAAGTGATGAGTCCTCAGATGAGGAAGAGACACCCTGTAATATAGAAATAAATTCTTTAGATGAACAGACTGGAAACCCAAACCGCAAATGTGAAAATACAGATAGTGAAGAAGTAGAGGTGCTGCAAGCCAAAGATAGGAATATACCCAGAGGCCTGGCACCCTTAGAGGACCTTTTTTACTTTGATGATGTGGCGAAAAATCCCACTATAGAACATGCAGACTCTGATGTGGAAGAATGCAACTTAGCCACTGAAGATAAGCCCAAAATGATTAAACTGGCTAGGTCTCTACCTGCAAACATGAAGAAGAGATACATTTACCTTTTCAAGGAATTCATTGATGTGTTTGCATGGAGCTATGAAGACTTAAAGGCCTATGCCACAAATATCATTCAGCATAAGATACCCTTGAAAGAAAATCAAAATCCCTTTAGGCAAAAAATCCTCCGAATCAATCCTAAACAATTGCCTGCTGTAGAGAAAGAGATCAAGAAGATGTATGAAGCGGGTATAATTGTGCCAGTGAGGTTCACTGATTGGGTATCAAACTTAGTGGCTGTGAGGAAGAAAACAGGAGAAATCAGATTGTGCATAGACTTCAGGAACCTCAATAGAGCCTCACTCAAAGACAATTACCCTTTGCCTAAAATGGAACATATTCTTCAGAAGGTAGTGGGCTCTAAGAGGATTTCCCTGCTAGATGGTTTCTCCGGATATAACCAAGTCTTAGTAATCCCAGAAGATCAACTCAAAACAGCCTTTACCACTCCATGGGGTACCTTCATGTATGTGAGTATGCCTTTTGGATTGATGAATGCTGGAGCCACCTTCCAAAGAGCGATGGACATAGCATTTTTAGATGAGATAGGACATTTCATTGTTATCTACTTGGATGAAATAATAGTCTTTTCTAAGACCGAAGAAGAAAACCTAAAATGTTTGAGAAAAGTATTTGAAAAATGTAGAAGGTTTGGTTTGTCCCTGAACCCTAAAAAGACTGTCTTTGGGCTACAAGAGGGTAAACTTCTTGGCCACATTATATCCGAGAAGGGAATCATAATAGACCCCCAACGAGTTGAGGGAATACTACAGATCACACACCCCAGAAACATCAAGGAATTACAGTCTTTCATTGGAAAGATTAACTTCCTTAGGAGATTTATCCCAAATCTGGCTGAACACCTTAGAAACATGACTAACATGCTGAAGAAAGGTGTAGGAATTAAATGGACTGTAGGAGCTAAAAAATCTTTCGAATCAGTGAAACTTGCACTTACCCAATCTCCCGTCCTAATCAGCCCAGATTTCTCCAAAGATTTCTTGATCTTTTCATTCGCCTCCGAGCATACAGTGGCTGCAGTCTTGCTGCAGAAAAACACAGAGGGAATGGAATAGCCAATTTCCTTCTTTAGCAAAGCACTCAGAGATGCACCCTTGAAATACAACATCATGGAGAAACAGGCCTATGCTCTGATTAAGGCCTTCAAAGACTTCAGGGTGTACATATTGCACTCTCACACTGTAGCTTATGTGCCCAACATCATAGTCAAAGATATATTGTCCCAAGACCTGGATGGGAAAAGGGGAAAATGGATAGTCGTGATCTTAGAGTATGACCTTGAGATAAAACCCACCAAACTGATTAAAGGTCAGGGCTTAGCTAAGTTAATGGGTGAATCGAACCTACAAGCCTTAGACATTAACATGATAAGTTTCTTGGATGAGCAACAAGAATTTCCTGATCTCGCTGTTGAGGAAATATTTCAGAGCTCTCCTTGGTATTCTGACATTCTGTATGTGCTTACACACCTCAATACTCTTCCCAGATTATCAAATACCAAGGCCGGATTCTTAAAACTAAAAACCATAAGTTACTGCATTATGAATGAAAACTTATATTGGAGGAATCCTAATGGCCTATTTCTTAAATGTTTGCCTAAAACTGAGGCAGAGAGGGTTAAACCAGAATTCCACGCTGGAGAATGTGGAGGCCACCTGAGTTGGAAAGCCACTGCAAACAAAATACTCAGAGATGGATATTATTGGCCCACACTCTTCAATGATGTTCATAAAATGATAGTTGCTTGCCACAAATGTCAGATCTTTGAGGGCAAGAGAAAACTCCTCCCTTTACCCCTACAACCCATCACTGTTGAAGGTCCCTTTCTGCAATGGGGCCTAGATTTCATAGGGGAGATTCACCCTGCTTCTTCTGCTCAGCACAAATGGATCCTAACAGCCATAGACTATTTCACTAAATAGATAGAGTCTGTGCCCACTCGGAATGCCATAGATTCAGTCATCATTAGTTTCCTAGAAAGTCACATCCTCTCTCGGTCTGGCTGCCCAAGGAAAATAATCACTGATAATGCTACTGCTTTCGGATCCAAAAATATGGTTGATTTTTGTCACAGGTAACAAATAGCACTTGGTCATTCAACTGCCTATTACCCTCAAGGTAATGGATTAGCTGAATCATCAAACAAGAGCCTGGTGATCATCATCAAAAAATTGTTGGAAGAGAACAAAAAATCATGGTATAACAAGCTAGTACATGCTTTGTGGGCTGACAGGCTTACAACCAAGAAGTCCATTGGCATGTCACCATTTCAGCTTGTCTATGGAATAGAAGCAGTATTCCCTACCAGCCTTGGGATGTCGGTGATCAAACTGATCCAGGAGATCCAAACAGAAGAAGACAGCATGGTGAGGAGAATAAATCAGACAATCCATCTTCAACAAACAAGGGAAGAGGTCTACAAAAGAGCAGTGAAATTTCAGGAGAATATAAAGAAATTGTTTGACAAAAGAACCAAAGCTGCTGATTTCAAAGTTGGAGATAAGGTTTTGAAGTGGGATTGGAGAAGAGAGGATAAAGGAAAGCACAACAAATTTGACAGTTTGTGGCAAGGTGCATACCTCATCCAGGCCACTGTGGGTCCCAACGCTTTCTTCTTACAAGAATTAGATGGCACTGAACTGTTTAGGGGTCCTGTCAATGGCAGGATGCTCAAAAATTACTTCTGCTAATTTACAGTTTCCTGTCTCCATTTCCATTGTACATACCATTGCAGTTTTTATTTTCATGAAAAAGAAAAATGTTTCAAAAAATAGAGGAAAGGAAGAGGTTCAGACATGCTTAAAATATGGACCTCTGGTGTGAAAAAGATTGGCTCTAATACACTCACAACCTGAGCCAAAGAAAGTAAAGCAGCTGGTCCTAACATGCTCAAAATCTGGGCCAACAAAGAAGAAAGAAGAATCAGCTCTAACATGCCCAAAACTTGAGCTGAGATGAAAAAAGAAGTGACTCTAACATGCTCAAATCTTGAGTCACAAAGGGAAAGAAGGATGTTTCAAATTTCAGATCTCAAGCCTTCACAGTTTTGTTTTCAACTTCCTGCAAATTTTGTCCGTGTGCAACTGTCTCTATGCCTTGGACCCACAGCAAGTCAGATAGTCTAATCTTGGCTTGAATGTTTTCCAATTTTTGTTGTAGAATGTAGAGAAGAAATCTGCTGGACAGTTTAATCCCAGTGGATAATATATTAGGTAGAGAAACATATGAGACCAACAGTTTAATATGATCTCATGGAGAAATAAGGGTAGATGTAGAATAGATTTATTTTCTGTTTGCAAAAATAAAAGATGTAAAGGGTCTGCTAGCTCAAATGCACCCTGGAAGAAGAAAAAATGCTAGGATTGTAGTATGGGTAGGTAGTTTGTTGAAGAAAGTTTCTGCTGATGTAATGTCTTCATACTGTGGCAGCTTATCAAAGAAAGAAGGGATGTGTAAAGCAGCAGGCACCTGGCCTACTCCAAAGATTTATCCTCTGAATTCTTGACTCCTTCAAGAAGAAGCCATCCCCATGTGGAGCCACTGTTAGCCCCCATTGAATTTTTGCCAAGCAGATAGGGGCTATTTTTCCTTGTAGAGCCTTCAAGGAATGCATCTCCCCTGAAGACACATCATCCTTGAAGTCTTTTGCATGCCTTGGCCTTTAATGAAATCTCCTCTGCTAAGTCTCGGTGTAAAGCCTCTCTGTTTGTGAAAAAGGTCCCAAAAGGCCATTACCTACCCCTGTGCCTCTACAGAATGCCTCATTTTATCCATTTTTCGTTTTTTTCAAAATCCCCCTTACACTCCTAAATCTCCCCAAAATCCTCATGAAATCCTACCATTACCCTATGTTTCCCCAATTTCCCCCTTTATCTCCATATCATTACCCTTGTAAGGCTTCAAAATGCACTAAAAATGGTTAAAAAACCCACTTTTGACATTATAACAAGCCTAGCCCCTTTCGGCATAAGCCCCGCACTCTGTTCCTCCATGTAACCCCGCGCTGAAACCGCGCGCTAGCCCTGAAAGGCGCCTATCGCAAACGTTTATCGAGCGCGTTTTCAGCTGTTGATTGGGGCAGATCGGACAGCTACCGTTAAATCCTAAACGCCTGTGTTTTCCCGTTATAACTCCTAGCTGCGCGATCACCGTCTGTTTATCCGCCAGATCCGACAGTCCACGGTTCATCCATATCGGGAGAAATTTCCACCGTTGATCTTTACAGATCGGACGGTGATCGCCGACCCCACAGAAAATGCCGTTGAGCACCGTCCATCGCTAACTTTTCATTTTGACTGTCCATTTACCCGCCAAATCGACAGTCCGGAGCCTATCCCGCCGGTGGTCCCCGCCGCGAACACTGTTCATAAACCGCCCGGTTTCTATCGCACCACCTTCGCACAGTAGGTGGTTTTCCCCGATCGTCCAGCAATTCCATTCAGCAGTTGACGCGTGGCTCCTGTACGTTTTCAAAACCGCCAGTTCATCGCGCGTTAACGTTCGTCCATGGATGCCCAGCGATATGGCCGTCAACCGTCCGATCTACGATTACTCATCCGACGGTTGATGATCCATGAAGCTGCGCACTGTTTAACCTTCGATCTCCATACCCCTTGCCCACTGTCTATCGCTCTCCGACGCGTTTTCCGCCGTCGATCTCCGCCGAGATCGGACGGTCCAGATTTGTTTACCCGTCGTTGACCATTCCGATGTCGCCCGGGCTGCCACGTCACCCCCACGTGCATCCTCCGTACATCCGCCCATTCCATTGCATATATTCATCCAATTTCATGCTTTTTAATGTTTTTCACTCAAATTCACTCCGCAGACCACCAAACCTCCACCAGAGCGATTTGTCACCACTTCTCTGCAATTTCTCCTCCATTTCATCATCTGCACGGCCATTTCCGTCCTCCACACTGCCTCCATCACCCCCGTTCATGGATTTCTTAACAGGTTCCGTGTTTTTTGCAGGTTTAACAGTTCGTAAGGGTCTGCCATGATTATACAGCGTTTAATGCAGCGGCAAAGGAGTTCTGTGCACAAGAATTAATGTATAACCAGTTTTCTACAGCAGCGGAGCTTTTTCTCCATCAAAGGACAGAGTTTAAACTCTGCAAACCCTACCCGACACCAATAAAGCTCGATTCGTGCCATCAATGGAGCAGCAGTGACCTTGAGGCATGCAAACGCAGATATTTAGGCCTCGTGCTCAGAAATTCGAAGAATTGAAGCATTAAAAGGGAGATTTAAAGGCTCAATCCAGTTTTCCAGAGGTAAAGCATCAGATTGAAGACCCCAAGGACCACTCAAAGATTAAATGCACGGGAAGCCATACCACCAGGGTTTTTCTACAGCAGCAGAATGTTTTTCTTCATCAAAGGACAAAGTGCCCATGCGGGTTTGATTATGCATCGTGTCCCTGAAGTTTCCTACCCTGACAGTAGTCCTACAGGATCAGAAGCATTTGTTGCACAAGTAGGGCAGATTCCAATGTTTCTTATTTTATTTTTGTTATTTCACCAAATGTACCACCCAGTACTACAGCCAGAACATCTAAGCCATACCAGAGATAAATGTAGAAATTCAAAATAGAATGGGTTTCGGCCTTTTTTCCCTCCCTGAGCTTAAATGATGTATTTAATTGTTCACCTACCTCCTCCATTCATCTTCTGCTATAAAACTCAAGAGGAGGACTATCATAAAGGTTGTTGATCAGTTATCAGAGAACCGCAAGCAGTTGTTTTTGAGACTCAGTCTCTGCGTAAATATTTTAGGATAAGTTGATGGATATGTTTTCAGACTGAGTATTCAGCCATTGGCATGTTGTACTTGATTGGTGTTGTTACTTAATATGACAAGCACATTTCTTTGGATCCTGATCTGAAGCAGTGGTGATGTTTTCCTATCTCTGTGTTTACATTCATTTCATTTCGTTTCTACTGGCTTGCATCAGAAGTTTGATATAGGATTTACCCTTGTTAGGTACCCTATGTTCCTGCTCTCCTTGCTTTTTATGTTTATCTTCTGAATGTTTTATCTGAGAAGTGATTTCAGTTGGTTTAACCAATGTAGTGGATGTTATTGCCTGCTCTCTGATGTATGAATTAAATGAATTTATTTCTTGGATGTTTCTTGTTATTGATTTAGTTTGAAGATTTGGGAACACTGGGGATTAGAGTTAGCCCTGTCCACTAGGATCCTTGTACGACCTGTTGATCAGTAACTTTGTGCCTCAATCTGTGTTATCTCCTCCCTCCCTCTTTCCACATCACATAATCATCTTGAAGATCCTAAGCTTCAGATGACTAGCCCAATTGAAAGCCTGCCTATTGAGTAGCAAGAAAATCCTTTCCTGACTCCATTGCCCAATGGTTTGAGTATTTCCTGGAACATTTCACCTCTGCCTTATCCCTCTTTGCTCATACTGATCTTACATTGGACCCTTCTTCCCTGATAACCAGCAACCAAAACAAACAAACAATCAAACAAACAAACCCGTGCCTATAACTAGCCTAAAATCATAGCATTTGAGCCTCATAGATATAAATATTTGCTCACATAGAGAGATCCCTCTCTGGACCCAGGAGGGCTAGCTCCTGAGATCTGAAAGTGGTTCTGATGTTGTCTCATCTTTTGGTCTTGCCAATCTGGCCAACACATGGGAACCCCAACACCCTAGATAGGGTTTTTTCCCTTGTTGTCTGCCTACATATGGTGTCTTTGATATTTGTATTATGGTTTTGGTAATTTCTTTATGAACTAAGATAAAACAAGAACACAAGAAAGTTAATTGGAACATAATAATATCACACGTAATTATCAACATAAAGAAAAATATTTCTGCCTTTTTATTTTCCAACATGGTATCAGAGCTAAGGTGAAGAGGAGGAAAAAGGAAGCTTAGAGATCTACTATAAAGAGAATAAGGAGTCTTAAGAAGTTGAATAAGGGTCATCAATAAATAGGATCATATAAGGGGATACACCTATTATCTACAATAACCATGCCTAAATCATTGGAGGGAGAAAACAAACTAGAAGGAGCCTCCAGCTATAGGGCATGGAAAAAGAGGATAGATCTCATCCTCAAGAAGAATAAATTATTGGATCTAGTCAAAGGAAAAGTAAAGAAGCCTACATATGAATCAAGTGAAACAAAGAAAGAAAAGTTTAGACAAACAGATATATTAGCCATGAGTCTAATAGTGGATGGAATAAAGGACAATATTCCATATATATCCAACATGGATTCCACTAAAGAAATTTATGAGGCCATATCCAAATTATTCACAATCAATAACCTTGGTCAAATTTTAAGCCTTGAGAATGAACTAATAACTATGAAAATGAAATAATATGATACCGTGGAATCCTTATTTGTAAGGATAACTAGAATTAGAGATGAAATCGAGGCAATAGACAATGAAATAGTACCTAAAAAGGAGATCGTGATTACTTCTCTTCTAAGATTACCAACATCTTGGAGAGCCTTTTCATTAGAAACCAATAGTTGGAAGGATAATCCTACATTAAAAAACTTATGGAATGCATGTAGATAAGAAGAAGTCAGAATTTCATTAGTAAGCAACAAGGAGAATGAAGAGGATAGCATATCAAATGCATGTTCTTCTCATCACAAGAATAAAGAAATATTCAAGAAGTACAAAGGCCATGGAAGAAGATATACCTATCCAAGATTGAATGTTACAATTTTCAGAAAATGGATCACTATAGAAGTAATTGACCTAAGAATCCAAGGAATAAAAGAAGATATATGGATCAAGAAAACTTTTTTGATGAAGGTTCATCAAAGAAGAACAAGAGGGAAGAATATGAAGGATTCTGAAGGACACTATCCCATACATAATATTCTACTCTAAGTTTTGAATTGTTTTCCTTTATGTTTTTATTTCTAGTACTTTTAGGTGTAACATTCTTTGAAAGAACATTTTTGAATTATTTTGATAAAGTTATAGGTATCCCTCAAGATTGGATTAAGAGGGATCCCTCACCATTTTATCAAAGGAAATATTGCTGATATACTCAAGAGTTATGGAGGATACCTCAAAGGATAAACTTGAACATGGTAGAAGCTCTGTTACAAAAAAATCTCTTCAAGAATTGATGTCCTACAAGGTTTGTTACGAAACAAGTCAAAGGTTTGTCTTAGACAATAGTCTTTGTTATTCATAATAAAGGTATATTCATTCTTTTTAATAATCTGTTCTACATTAATAACATCATTATGTCTAGGACCTTTGAATCACAAATATTCTTGTTAGGGTGATTAATCATTAGATTAAATTTACCCTCATTAATTCATCATTATGGAACCCTAAAAGGTTCTCTATAAAACCCTGACCTAAGGGTGTATAAATATTGGTTATGAAACCCAAGTCCTCTTACAGATATTGATGCAATTTGGAAAATACTATTTGATGTTTATGGTTTTGGTATTTTTATAGAAACCTTGTCTTCTTAGGGCTATTGATGCAATCTGGAAAATACTATTTTATGTTTAGGGTTTTGGTATTTTTATAGAAACCCTAGACTTCTTAGGGCTATCGATGAAATCTAGAAAATACTATTTGATGTTTAGGGTTTTGGTATTTGTTGTGAAACCAGCTCCAAAAATAGAAGAAAAGAGAGATCAGCGCCTTAGAAATAAACCTCTTCGAGCGGGAAACCTCCAATACATTACATAAATGAAAAATTCTTGGATGATACAAATGACAAAACCTCCTTTCTATATATAGGAGTTCATGGGGCCACAATGTAATCCTAGCCGACCTAACAATAATAATTTAAGGACACAATAATAACAATATGGGGGTTACAGGGGTACAAAAATAACAATAAGGGGGTTACACTAACAACAATAAGGGACTATAATAGTAATATAGGGACCTAACATGCTCCTCTCCTTCAAAAAAGTGTTGTTCTCAACGCTTGAGTAGCTCCGGTGCTTTTGTATAAAATTCTCATCCTCCCATGTAGAATCTTCAATGGGTAAGTTCTTCCATTTGATGATATACTCTGAAATTGATCGATTTCATAGTTGTCGAGTTCTTGTTTCCATGACTGCCTTAGGTTCCAATATGGGTTTTCCTTCTTCAACAATTTCTGGAAAAATTATTTGAATTGGAAGTTTGTCCCCTATAACCTTTTTTAAGCATGAAAAATGGAAAACTGGATGCATTCACGAAGAAGCAGGGAGCTCCAATTTGTATGCCATAGTACCAATCTTTTGCAAAACCTTGTAAGGACCATATTACTTTGGCAATAATTTATTATCCTTCTTAGCTTGCTTGAGGAACTTTTGTTTGTATGGTTGTAGCTGTAAAAATACCCAGTCTCCCACATCAAAACTTCTCTCACTATGATGTTGATCTGCCTGTTGTTTCATTCGATTTTGTGCCAAATTTAGGTTATCCTTTAAGAGTTGGAGAACTTCTTTTTGATGCTTGATGTGATCCTCCACTACTTGAACACTAGTATTTTCCCTTAAAGAAGATGTGATGGATGGTGGATGATATCCATAAAGTGCCATAAATGGGGTCATTTTTGCTGTAGTATGGAAGGAAGTGTTATGCCACCATTCAGCGAGAGGTAACCACTTGACCCATTGTGCTTGCTTATCAAATACAAAACAACGAAGATATCCTTCCAAAAATTTATTCACTATCTCAGTTTGACCATCGGATTGAGGATGATAAGATGAGCTATGAGCTAGTTGAGTACCCAAACAAGAAAAAAATTTCGTCCAAAAATTTCCTGTAAAAATGAGATCTCTGTCACTTACAATAAACTTCGGGTTTCCATGTATCTTTTGAATTGTTTCCATAAATGCAATAGCAACTGTACTCCCCTTAAATGGATGAGATAATGCACAAAAGTGTGCATACTTGCTAAGCCTATCAACTACCACCATGATGACACTCCTTCCTTCGAACTTAGATAAACCTGTGATAAAAGCCATTGAAATCTCCTCCCAACGTTGACTTGGAATGGATAAAGTTTGTAGAAGACCCGGGGTCTTAATTGTCTCAACTTATTTTGTTGGCAAACCAAAAAAACTTTTGAATATCAGATTTAAGGCCATCCTAAAAAAAATCGTTCTTCACCCTGTGGTAAGTTTTTAAAAATCTCGAGTGTCCTCATAAAGAAGAATTGTGCAATTCCAAAATAATCTTTTGTTTTAGTTGGGAATTCTTGCAAATATATAAGCGATATTTGTACCATAAGGAATCATTTTTCCAACTAAATGTATCAAATGAACTAGGATCTTTTTGCAACTTTTGAATGAGAGTCCGCACTTCTTCGCCCTTCTTCCATTCATCCCTTTCTTCGGTTATCCAATCTGGTTGGATAATTGAAATGGCACAAAGCAATGCTTCCACCTCTTCATCCTTTCTTGAGAGTGCATCTACAACAACATTTAGCTTCCCTTTTTTGTAAATGATTTCAAAGTCATAACCAAACATATTTGTCACCCATTTTTGCTGCTCTTCTGAAGATAGTCTTTGTTCCAAAAAGTGTTTAATACTATCATGATCAGTTTTTACCTTGAAGTGTCTTCCCATTACGTAAGGTCTCCATTTATTTAGTGCATGTAGTAATGCCAACATTTCCTTCTCATAAATAGCCTTTTGTAAATACTTCCCTTTGATTGAATGACTTTCAAAGGCAATGGGTCTTCCTTCTTGCATTAAAAAAGCACCAATTCCATTTCTGGAGGCATCACATTCCACAATAAAGGTTTTTGTGAAGTCTAGCGTAGCTAAGATTGGTGTTAGGAACATTTCCTCTTTAAGATGTTCAAAGGCCTTAGTTGCTTCAGGAGTCCATGAAAATGCATCTTTCTTCAATAATTTTGTTAGAGGTGCTGCTATTCTCCCATAATTCTTAACAAATTTATGATAATACCATGTTAATTCGAGAAATCCGCGCAACTACTTTATGGTTGTGGGGAATTTCCATTCCTTAATCGCTTTAATTTTTTTAAGGTCTCCTCCAATAGTTTGAGCACCCTGTCAACATGTTGAACATGATGCTTCCAATACCTATTGTAGATTAGTATATCATCAAAAAAAACTAGCGCAAATTTTCTAAGGAAGGGTTTGAAAATGGAATTCATCAACCCTTGAAATGTAGAAGGTGCACTGGTAAGGCCAAAAGGCATGACCAAAAATTCATAATGACCCTCATCAATTCGAAATTTTGTTTTCAAAATATCTTCAATCTTCATTCTAATTTTATGATATCCTGAACGAAGATCCAACTTGGTAAAATAAATTGCTCCATGTAATTCATCCAATAATTCATCAATCATGGGAATGCGAAATTTATCTTTAATAATGAGCTTATTGAGCTCCCTATAATCCGGACACATGTGCCATGATCCATCTTTCTTGTGCACCAATACTATTGGAGGAGAGAAAGAACTTTGACTAGGTTGAATTATACTAGCCTCTAACATTTCTGCAATCAAACGTTCAATTTCGCTCTTTTGGACATAAGTATATCTGTAAGGCCTGATGCTTGGAGGAAAAATTCCTGGAATCAAATGAATAGCATGATCATGATCACGAATAGGTGGGATTCCTTTGGGAGTATCAAACACCTTGGAATTATTGTCCAAGACTTTTTGGAGATCTAAAGAAATAGATGATTTTGATGTTGGAAATTCTAGTGAGCATAATTGTGCAATTACGCCCCGTTGTTCTTTCTTTAGAAGTTTTTTCATGACATTAGAGATTATTATATTTCCTGGCTTCCCTGCGATACCCTGTAATTCGATTTCCTTTCCTTCCGAAAAAATTTTCAAGAAAATTTCTTGAAAATTAAAAGCTATTGTCCCCAAAGATTGTAACCATTGTACTCCTAGTACAACATCAGCACCTCCCATTGGGATGGAAAGCATTGGACTATTCAATACATATTCCCCCATGGATAGCTTGATATTATGGAATTTTCCAGAGAAATTTAGAGTTCCTCCATTTCCAACCATCACTTGACATTTGGAAACAATTAAATTCCTTGGCTACCTTACAATGAATAAAATTATGGGTACTACCCAAATCAATCAACACTATTACCTTTTTCTTCTTGATATGTCCTTCTATCTTGAGAGTTTGAGGAGTGGTAACTCTTGCCAATGCATTACATGATATGTTCGGACTCATTTCTTCTTCTTCTAGGGTTTCTTCCTAGTGTATATCCTCTACTTTTGAAGTTTCTTCTTTATTTTCTTCCTCCTCTTCATAATCTATGTAAAATATTTTCTTTTGGGCTCACTTATGACCTTTAGTGTATTTTCTATCACAACTGTAGCAAAGCGCTTTTGCTCTTTTTTCTTCCAATTTTTGTGGTGTCAACCTTGTAGGTTGTGGAAGTCTAGGAGTAGCAACACTTCCATCTTTATAGATGTGAGTGGTGATTTGTGTCACCATAATTTTACATTTCAATTTTCTTGTAACCTGAATGCCTTCTCCAATGAATCAGGTTCCCAAACGTGAACTTCATGTTGGATTTTATCCTTTAAAGTCCCTATGAAGACATCAATCATGTGTTCCTCTGGAATATTAGTTACCCTTATATTCAATTTTTGGAAGTCCTCAATGTGCTCCACCACTGAACCCTTTTGTTTAAGATCTATTAATTGGCTAAAGAAGGTGTTGCTCTTTGTATCCTCATAATGTGCTATCACTTCCTCCGTAAAAATTGACCTAGTGACAATTTTTTTATGGGAGAAAAGCCATCAATACCATACAAATGTATTTTGTTCTAAATGTAAAGTTGCAATGTGTACCTTTTGTGTGCTTTTCACATTATTGAGATCAAAATATCGCTCCATCTGTAGTATCCATGTTATGGGATCCTTGCCATCAAACTTCCTCATATTCTTCTTTGGAATATGGTGGTTCTTAAATCCAACATTAGAGTTTATGAAATCACGATTAAATTTTTTTTTTTCTCATCATGATTTTCCTCTATTATCTTTTCACCATTAGGAATCATTTCTTTATCAACTTTTTCAAACCTTCCATGTCTTCTTTTAGATCATTCTTCATATTTTCCATGTTGTCTTTCATTTTTTCTTCCATGTCCTCCATCTTAGCTTCCACGACATCCATCTTAGCTTCCATGTCTTTCTTCAAACTATCCATATTATTCTTCAAACCATCCATCTTCGCTTCCACTCCTTTCTTCAAAACTTCCATTTCATTTTTTGTTTCTCTTTGCGAGAGCGAAATTTGGTGCACTTGCTCTTGTAATTTTGATAGATCATGTTGCAATTATTCGTCTTCGTGAGTCATGGTAGAGTATTATGAGGCTTAATGGGTGTTGAATTATTTTTAGGCGGCATTTCATAACCCAATACTAAAATATATGCTCAATAGGCCCTTGGAATCCCTTCAAAATGATTTTTTACACAAGACTTATGTAATTCGGAAAAAAAATACACACCTTTTTCTTGATTTTGGGGAGCTCGATATTGATACTGAATTATCTCTGTGATTTCGGATCTTTAATATCTGAAAATTAGCCTTGGGGTAGCCCTCTGAATCCTCTTTCGAATGCCACAGGTCTGACCTGATTTGGATTCTTCAAGGAAAATTTATGTCCAATCTCCCAGAATGACCTAATTATGGACTGGTTCAGTAGAGAGAACTTGTATGGCTTGCCAAGTGTCACTGTTTCCTCCCTCAGATTTGAAATTTATAGAAAATACACTACAATATATGTACTTATGGCCACTTTTTAATTCCAATCTGATGCTCAGATAGAGAGTTATGAATATTTTCCCACGATCACCTCTTTGAGATGAAATTCGGGAGCCTAAAAAATCCCTACCTTCCACAGACCATCTATCAGAAACTGTTGTGAACCAAGCTCTGAAATTTTGCGACAATATTCCTCAGGATTTCGGCTTCACGTCCTAAAAAATTCAGCTTCTAAACCTTTGTAGAAAAAAAATTATAGCGAAAATTCCACGATGACTTGTTTGGAGCAGTGAAACCCTAGAATCCAAAGCTCTGATACCAAATGTTGTGAAACCAGCTCCAAAAATAGAATAAAAGAGATATCAACGCCTTAGAAATCAGCCACTTTGAGGGGGAAACCTCCAATACATTACATAAATGAACAATTCTTGGATGATGCAAAAAACAAAACCTCCTTTATATATATAGGAGTCCATGGGGCCACAATGTAATCCTAGCCGACCTAACAATAATAATTTAAGGGCACAATAATAACAATATGGGAGTTACATGGGTACAACAATAACAATAAGTGGGGTTACACTAACAACAATAAGGGACTATACTAGTAATATAGGGACCTAACATATTTTTATAGAAACCCTAGTCCTTAAGGGTTTTTTGTATATTCAAATCCTAGACCTTTAGGGTTTTGGTAAACTAGGTTTTATGATCAAAATCATTATAATATCTAGAGTAAGCTCCTAGGAATGAAACTCTAGGTGTATATGTGTTTGTGTGATTGAAAACCTAGCCTGATCAAAATTGTTATATGTTTAACTTTAATGTATTGATATTTGTGTATTGGGTTTGTCTGGTAGATGTTTTTATGATATTCTTATGCATGACTATGAAATCCTAGATATGTATATATGATAACCTAATTGTTGATGATCATATTTTGTGAATTCTATGGTTTGTAAGAAATTTGTAATATAAGTTTGATATTCTAGGATATGATGATATTGTTTCAAATGTGATGATAAAATCTAGGGTTTACAAAAAGTTTGTCATATTGTTGAAACCTTAGATTTTTCTATGATTGGTTTTGATTGTTGATATATAACACTTAGCATCTCAAATATGAAATCTAGGGTTTGCATTAAATTCTTGTAGAAGTCTAACATATAAAGTCTAAAAATTGTTAGATGCATTGTGAAATTTTACTTGTTTGAATTGATTCTAAGGTTTGCAATACATCATAGAAGAGTATGTCATATATCTAAAAGAATTATTGAGGTCATAGATGTATTGAGATTGATATCTTTAAATTATGTGATCTAGGGTTTATAACCAAACCCAAGTAAGAATTTGAAGTATAGAAGTATGTGTCTCTTGCTGATTATGAACCTAACTAAGTGTAGGTATTTGATGTCTAAAGTCTAATGCTTCCATGATTCTAATATAGTTAACTCCATGCTCCTATATATGTATTTGGTTGTACTTTCTATTTAAGTTGTGCAGGTACATAAACTTCAAGATGTAGAAGATATCCGTAAGTAAAATTTACTTGATTGATAAGCATGATGAAGGAAGTTATATGAATTATGATGATCAAGATGACTTTGATAAGAATGAATGAAGCCATGAAATATTCTCTAATATTATATAAAGTAGTTGATCTTCCTAAGTTAAGTGGGAGCATGGATAAAAGTAAGGATATATCTCCCAAGTTGAGAGGGAGGGCATATTCTGATAGTAATGATGGATGCACTGAAGAAGAAATTTGAGAATGTACATTGAGGATGTCTTGGTGTTGTTGAAGAAATTTGAGAATGTACATTGAGGATGTCTTGGTGTTGCTGAAGAAATTAAATAATAAAATATCTCGACTAGTTGCATATGAATAGCTTGATATAAGTGGCACCAAGATGATTGAAGATCCAAAAGGTTTGTGTTTACTTATGTGTATTTGAAATTTTTTTACTGATTGGGGTTGTATTTGTACATGTAAATCTCTCGAAGTTTTGGAAGCATGTTTGGATGATGTTACCGATATGTTTCATCAAGAGATATGTGTTGTTACTAATAATCACGAGTGTTGACGTATCATGTGTAATACAAAATTTATGGGAGGACATCCATTCGGCCTGTGTTTTGATGTTTAGTTCTCGAAGTAGGGAGGGTGGTGTTGGTCATAGAGCTATGACCTTGCATTACACACCTAGATCCCTAGGTTGATGGTTAGAAAGTAGGTCTGATGGTACCTAGACTGGTTGAAAGCTTTAGTCCATCTTAGTCCCACCCGCATAGATTTCCTTGGTAAAGAATCTAGTTTGTGGCACTGAGTGTGCCTAAACTCTTCATATTTCATGTGTTTTGAGATATTCTATGTAATTTTATATATATGTGATTATGAATACCTACCTAGTTAAGAGGGAGAGTTGAAGAATGTAACTAGGTTTGGTCTTCATAATTGTACTTGAGTCATAATGAAACTATATTTATAAAAAGAAAGAAAACTAACTTTTATTATTAAATAAATTGACTTGTTAAAGCATGGGTTTCATGTTGGGGTCAATTTTTTTTTGGTCAAGGTCTCCATTGTAGACCTCTATGGTTTATGTCAGGTGTCCTTGTCCATGTCATATTGTAAAGAACCCTTCTTGGAAATAATTTGTCAAGAAAGAAAATCATTTTATTGTAAAATAGGTCATTTAGGCCTCCTCCACCAAGTTGGCCTCAAAGGAGATCAAGTCGACCTCAAATATGGGAATTTGATCTCACAAGAAGCCTATATATTGGAGAAACTTGTATCATTTGGAAACACATCTCTCATAAGTTCGAATTTCAGTAGCTAGGAGAAGAAAAAAGTGTGAAGTTGAAGAAGGAATTTGGAATCAAATTTTTGGGTCTCTCTCTCTCTCTCTCTCTCTCTCCCCCATGTGCAACAAAATTATGAAGTTGCATTGAAGCTGGAAAACTGCATCAAATTTGTGAATCTACTAAATCAAGGTAGAAGATGTGAAGCTGATGCATCAAGGTCAAAGATGTGAAGTTGTTGCATCAAGGTCGAAGTTATGAAGTTGTTGCATCAAGGTTGAAGCTATGAAACTGTTGCATCAAGGTCGAAGCTATGAATCTGTTGCATCAAGGTCAAAGTTGTGAAGTTGTTACATCAAGGTCAAAGTTGTGAAGTTGTTGCATCAAGGGCGAAGTTGTGAAGCTGCATCAAAGTGAAATTTTTGGATTGAAGTTGCACTTAGAGGGTTTACACTTACAAGAAGGAAGGGTTGACTTGGTAGAGGAGTAAGGTTTGTTGGTCTAGGGTCTTGGTTATCTCACTGTCATATGAATCTATTGAAGGAAGAGTTCTTGATTGGGTTTTCCCATAGATAGGGTTTTTTCCCTAGTTTTCCACCTACATCTGGTGTCTTTGATCTTCGTATTATGGTTTTGGTAATGTATTGATGAACTAAGATAAAATAAGAACACAAGAAATTTAATAAGAACATAATAATATCACAAATAATTATCAACATAAAGAAAAATATTTATGATTTTCTGATTTTCCAACAGGGGTCATAAATACCATAAGGGGTGTATTCCATGTCATATATACCATCTTCTATGTCATACATACTTCCTTCCATGTCATACATACCTAGGGTGTATGGCATGTCATATATATATATATATTGTCTTCCATGTCATACATATTGTCTGCCATACCATACATATTAAAGGTGTCTGCCATATCATATATATATTGTCTTCCATGTCATATATTTTTTTTTCCATGTCATAGATACCAAGTGTAATATCCTCAAATGGGATATTTTATTAAATTTGCATGAATTTACTTAAACCCGAAATTATGTCGTACAATCAACATGCATTTAACAAAATATTTCCATGTAAAATAAAACACATAAAATACTGCAATCTAATACCATGTAGAAAAGGAATAATATTAGCTTTTATTATAAATAATAATGGGGTTTAAATATAGATCTCACCTAGAAAGAGCTAAGATGGAAAACTGGCCAACAATACAATCTGTTGCACTGCTACACGACGATGGCCTCCAAAACTGAACTGCTACACTCTCCCTCTGGAAACAACTACCACTGAATCTACTGAAGCACCTATTTAAGATATGAATGATCCTCACACCAATCCCTAAAGCTATTTGAAACTTTTGAGTGAATTCTCCTCAAGAGAGTTGGGTTTTCATCCAACACTGACAAATCACCCGAGGATTTTCGTCCTGGGGCTACGGCTGAAGTAGAGAACCACGTCTCAAACCTCTCATACAAGAAAATGATATGATCCAAAGATATCCCTCAATGGCCTCCTCCCTTTCTTTTATAGATCTCTTGGAGCCTTCTAGAGCATTATTTATTATTATTTTATTCATGGTATATCTTATTCGTCTTCCTTGTTAATGCGAAGAAAAGTATTAGAAGCTGTCTCCTTTGGTCACGAAACTCTGCTGACTAACCTATCATACGGTATCCTCATCCTAGTTCAGCCAGTCTATTACACTAAGGTGTTCCATGTGTAGTTATCACGGAATACCAAGCAGCGTAATCAGCTCAGTGAAGCCCAAATAACTCAGGTATGAGATTATCGAGTCCTGCACTGGAGCAGAAATGGTCACTGAATGATGGAATATGTTAAGTGAATGCCACGGAGCACCATGGAAACTCCTCAAAACTCCTCCAAAGAAGCTCCCCAGGCCTTCGTGCTGTGCTTTTGTACTTGTGGCTTTGTACGCTCCCAGCTGCGAGTCAACTAACCCTGTCGTAGGTGACACCAAAAAATGGAATATCACATAACTTTCGCCCCAAGATTGCTTGCCCTCAAGAAATCAAAATATGTGGGCCACTCTGTTGGCCTACCACAACTGAGACCCAATGCCTGGATCCCACACAAACCTCTAGGTGTTGCTATGCACCTGTGTCAAACCACCCAGAATAGACCCCTCAATGTCGGGATCCCAAACTGATATCTCACTGTACCTGTCAACAAATAATCCTCCCAGATCCCCATGCCACAATGGCCAATCATCGCTCAAGTCCCACGACTCTGACTATGCACTGCCTCTAGCTATGACTGATGCTCTAAGAGGTGAAGACCACGTCTCCTGCTGCACTGTATCTATGATGGTGTACGCTTCCCCACCAACTGTGTACCAACTCATCACCTCTCTCCAATCCAACCCCTGACTAAATCCAATGTTGATCCTGCTCTCCTGAAACTGGGATGGGATGTTGAAGAAATGATGATCTGTGCCCCACCGCCAACTGGAATCTATATCATATGTCATGTCTAAGGGCCCCTGCTCTGTTGTTCTCCCTATGAATAATATCGTACCATCAAGAGGATACCAACTCATGATCTCCCGCCAATCCATCCTGGAAGAAGAATTTAATGTAGCAACAACTACATATGGAACACGCCTAGAGTGTTGTCACCAGCCCGTAATCAACTCACACTGCTCTACCCTGTCTACCAATGAAATCTGCATGTAGAATAAATCCCCTCTCTCTATAATGGACCAAAGTAAGCAAGATATGCTGCAAGCCCCATTGATGTACTCCTGGAGAGTGCTACTCACTAAAATTACTGCAAGTCGGCTGACCGCATGTGCATCTATCTATACCTCATTAGTGTGTCAGATCAACGATGGATGCTCCACCATCTCCAACAGCTCATCCCTCTCTTGATCGGGAATGCAATGCTCTTGTTGTCTACTAGACCCCTGCAGAAGTATCCCATCAACCCCCAACATCTCCAGAGGATATGGATCTGTAGTTGTTGTCACCATACTCGGTATCTGTTCATTTGACTGCTCCTCGTCAATGGTTGACCCCACAGTTAGCCGCATATCTATCATAGACTCAATGTGAGCCTCCATCTAGCTCTCCCCCAAAGGACTATCATGCATGATGTGCATAGTATCCTCCTCTACTGACTCGGGCTCCATCATATGCTGCTCTGGCTAAATCATCACAAATGAATCATCACCCAGAGTATCTCTCGTAGAGTCCCTTGACTGCTCACCCTACACACTAGAACACAACTCTGGTCTACTGTCATCATCTCTGCATGAATTCTCTCGCTCCCCAGAAGCATCCTCAACTGATCCCATGGACTCATCGAAAGAATATTCCTCACCCTGGCATTTAGAAGGAATGCCCTCCTGTTCTGCCACACTGATCTGCATCACTCAAGCATGAGTGATCAGGCCCCCAATGTTGTTTGCAGATGAATCAAATTCCCTTCCTCCTGAGCTCATTTCTACTCCCAGTTCCACCAAACTAGAGCATCTCCTCCCTGGTCAATTGTCTCTATCATCAATCTCATAATCCTCCTCATAACCTCATCACTGTATGGAGCTATAGGTGCAGTCAACTTCATGATGTTGTTGATGCATGATGCAACTGGAAGGCTAACCCCCTCACACGGTTCCTCCAAGAATTTGGGTTGTACAAGAGCAAGCATAGCAGGTTTTAGAGCCCAAATCAGTTTCTTCCCTTCTTCTTGGCTTATTTTAGGCAGAAGTTCATTTAGCTCATCGAGTTTGGACAAAAATCTTCATGACATCTTCATGTGTTTTAAATCTGTCCCTAGTGAAAAAAAATTGTGACCAATCCCCAATTCTCCCTGCAAATCCTTAGGCTGTCATTTGTGAAGGATGGCATAAATTCCCCTTGAAAAAGGTATGATGCTCAATTTTGTTTTTTGGTAATTTGATGCATGGTGGTTCAAGGAACCAATTTTTGTTCTTCTCAAACTGTTTAGGAATCCCTCCATGGTTTAACCAATGATGACAGGAATATTTGTGACAAAAGTCTCACTGATATAAAATGATTGTAAATAGAGATATGTAATGTTGCCCCCGCTCTGCTTATAATATATTGTAGATTTTTTATGGGTAGTTTAAATTTATCAACAATGATTTACAACTTCAACAAACAATTTCACAATGAGGAATAATACAAATCTGAGCATAGAAACAACCCATAAATTCACAGCATGGATTTCATCAATCTTCAGATAGCATAAATAAATATTATGAATAGATGTGCAGTAGAACCTGGATTGATATGTCGATTGAGTTGATGCAAGACAATCTTTCCACATCCCGTGCAGTGCTCAGATTTGTGTTCAACCACATGGGAAACCAAGAAACTCAAGTCTATTTTTTCTCTTTGCCACACTCAATATGCTTGGAGGAAGCTACCAGAATATAGAAGAACACTTGCCTTATCTTAATTCTCAGTGACCCAGCTCAGCAACGGCCTCTGATTTGATGTTTATACGCCCCTTCAAGCCACAAAACAACTCCTACCAAGCCACAATGATCAACTTGTTCTGGTGCACTTGACTCCTTTGTTTTAACATCTCTACGCAAACCAACTCCCAAGTGCATTCTATCAAAGCTATGTGCTTAAAACTGGAGTGGAGGTGTAATCTGGACAGTCCCCTCCTACAACCACTCCTTTTCTATGTAGGGGCAGCTACACGCACCACTAAAATGCTCAGTAATCCATTCAGCATGAAATAACTGCCCAGTGAACCATGAACCATACGCAGGTCACTTCGCTACACGATCTGATTTATCTCTCCAACTAATCCCTCGGTCTATTTCAGGTCATCAGCTTCTGTATGTGTGTATTATAACTCCTCTGTACTCGCTAAAGAAACTAGGATAACGATAGGAATTCCTACCAGTGGCTTTTCGATGATCCAACTTTCTAATAATTACGGTGACTTACGAGGCTTTCCTCTGACTACTTTACCGTGGCTTCTCCCAGCTTACATGACTGTCGTGTTGACTACTATTGGATAACTCAGGTTGAACATCGACCGTCGGTAATACATATGACCATGCACAATTATATCGATATCGATGTATTGTGGCCTCTATACAGTTTACCAATTTCAACGAACGGTGCCATGAGCTCGGCCTGGTACTTAAAAATACTCCCACTCGAATCTGTGCTTAGATATGGTCCTAAACTATTGCTAGGAAGGAAACGCGTCATTCAAGACTGACCCCGATTTGATTGGAGGCCCATATGGATGGAAATCAAAATTCTAACTCATTCGATTTGGCCCCTATATGATTCTCTATTTGTCTGCACAGTCCATGGTCTTTAGAACTCAGTTTGGCCACTATTGCTCTGCTACTCGAGCTTCCCCATTGCACCACATAGTAAATCATACATTGCACAACCTTGGTATTTTATAACTCGGCCCCACCACAAAATTTTATGTTCATTTTATCTGATTGGATCAACTAAAGAACGAAACCCACACACATCAATCGATTATTACCCTATCACGTTCTTCAAAATTGCCCCAAGAATCTCGTGTCCAACCTTCGGCCTTTGTTTTGGTATGTACAGGATACAATTTACCATTCGACCTTTCAAATGCGCAGTACATACAATATCAATCGAACACGCAACTTTTGGCACCAATCAACTCATGTGAAAAACATGATCTGGACAGACCAGATCTACTTGTTCATAAGATAAAATTTGCATCATACTACATTCTGGTGATTTGGCCCTTGTTCGATCTAACTCAACAATTCATTGGTTGCTTGGCCTCCCGCCAATGATATTCTCTTTATATATATATATATATATATATATATATATATATATATATATATATATATATTTGCGCTATTCCACTAACAACCATTCTCAAAAAATACCGGCCTCCCTCAAATAATACTCGACTTTTTACAATAATTTGGAATCCCTGCAAAACAATGTCTCGCCAACATATAGGTTTCTCATTGGCACTTTTGAGAACAACCCAAAACTTTCGTTCTGAAATAAACCCTCAGGCTGGCAAGATCACTAGCTTTGATACCACTATAATATCTTTAAATGGGATATTTTACTAAATTTGCATGAATTTACTTAAACTTGAAATTATGCAGTAAAATCAACATGCATTTAACAGAAGATTTCCATGTAAAATAAAACACATAAAATATTGCAATCCAATACCACATAGAACAAGAAGAATCTCAGCTTTTATTATAAATAATAACGGGGTTTAAATATAGATCTCACCCAGAAAGAGCTGAGATGGAAAATTGGCCAACAATACAATCTGCTACATTGCTACACGGCGATGGCCTCCAAAACTGAATTGTTGCACTCTCCCTCTGAAAACAGCTACCACTGAATCTACTGAAGCACCTATTGAAGATCTAAATGATCCTCACACCAATCCCTGAAGCTCTGTGAAACTTCTTAGTGAATTCTCCTCATGAGAGTTGGGTTTTCATCCAACACTCACAAATCACCCGAGGGTTTCCATCCTAGGGCTACGGCTGAAGGAGAGAACCACGTCTCAAACCTCTCATACAATAAAATGATATGATCCAAAGATATCCTTCAATTTCCTCCTCCCTTTATTTTATATATCTCTTGGAGCCTTCTATATCATTATTTTATTCATGGTGCACTTTTCCCTCTTATTAAAATATTTCTTTTTAATGAAAAAAAGAGTAAATCGGCTACCATGTCTCCTCTGGTCACTGAAACTCATGCCCAACTATCCTATCATGTAGGTATCCTCGCCCTAGTTCCAATGAGCTATTACACTAAGGTGTTCCATCATGTATTCCTCCTGGAATGCCACCTTGAGTGTAATCAGCTGAATGAAGCCCACAAATAACTCAAATTTATGAAAGTTGTCGGAATGCACTGGAACGAAAGCCAAACTGCTCAGATGATGGAATATATCAAGTGAATGCCACCGGGCACCATGGAAACTCCTCAAAACTCCTTCAAAAAGCCCCTGAGCCCACTGATAGCACTAATCTGTACCTGTGACATGTCTGCTTCTAAATCTCGAAGTCCAACCTAACCCTGTCGTATGTGACACCAAAAAAGGGAATATCACACCAAGGGTGTTTTCCATGTCATATATATATTGTATTCCATGTCATACATATTGTTTTTCATATCATACATACCAAGCCTATCTGCCATGTCATATATATACTATCCGCCATATCATACATTCCAAGGTTGTCTAACATGTCATATATATACTATCTTCCATGTCATACATACTATCTTCCATATCATACATACTAAGGGTGTCTGCCATGTCATATATATTGTTTTCCATGTCAAAATGTATCATGCCACAAAGAAGAGAAAGCCACAACAAACCACATAGAAGCTAGTAAAAATAAAATGCTCTCTCTCTCTCTCTCTCTCTCTCTCTCTCTCTCTCTCTCTCTCTCTCTCTCTCGATATATATATATAAGATGCTACAAAACATAAATGATGCCACTGAATGTGAACGATGTCACTGCATATATAATGATGTCATTGTTACTGCAATACCACTGTGATACTGTAATACAAGCCAGAGAAATGTTCCATAAAGGCATTGAGTGCGAGCCATATAAGAGAGTGAGATTCTACCTGAAGAGTGATGCCAAAAAAAATGTATAATGGGATTCTAAATCATGTGTTCTCTGGTGTTTTTGAGTTTTTGAAAATTGCCTTGATGATATTAACATAACTACTATGAAGAAGAAAATAATAAATCACAATAAATTGTCAAATAGTGGAGAAATCAAATTAAACAAAGCTTCCCTTGATTTCTCAACATGGTATCAGATCTAAGGACAAGTGATTTGAGGCAACTAGAAGATCATTCTTGAGAAAAATAAATAGAGTTTCAAGCCTTTTCATGAAGTAAACAAGAGGAATGATTTGAAGTAAGTCTATTCTGGACATATCTCTGTAAGTAGGTTGTAAGCATGAACTAAAGGATCAAATGCATGTAAAAGAAAGCTTCGGTGACACCATTCTGGAATTCTGAAAAGCCAAGATGATAACCTATTCAAAATTGAGTCCTTTGATAAGGGACGAAAATTTTTTTGCTCAAAGGATAGGGTTTAAAATAATTTCAACAAGAATTTGAATTCTAAGTACTAAAGCTATATTACTATCAAAAGGAGTACAATATGCAAGGACATCCAAAGCTAATCCAAAATGATATATGTTTATGACATTCTATCATCCAAATTCTTGGCTTCACCTTAAATGGTACGAAGTATAATTTCTTGTGCAAATGATTATAGGGAAATTGAATCAAATACTTAAAATTTCCAACAAAATTTGTCCTTAAGGAAGGGAACAATAGTCAAATTTATTGAGAACATTCAAAACACTTGAAGCTACAACCATCTTTATAATTGAGGGAGTCAAAATAAATTTTTGTGAAGGAAAAACTATATATATATATATATATATGCTAAGCTCAAGACTTACAGTGACATTGCATCCAAGATTTTTAAGAAGTCCAAATAAGTAGAACACAATCTGAGTTTAAGGGAGTAAACGAAGATTCTACTGTTTATAAAATCCTATCTCAAAAGAGAAGCAATATACATCAGCCAACATATAGGAATTTCATTCAATTACAGTCAATGAAGAGACATCTTAGGACCAATTCAAAATATTCATCAAGCAAGTATTGGTACTGCTCTTTATGTTTTTTCCTTTAGTTATCTAACATGTGTATGCAAATTGCAAGAACAAGCAACAAGCTCAATAGAACATCAAGCCAAAGTTATGTAAGGATAGTTAGAACTAAATTTCTTGAACAAGAATGAATGTTGTCTAGAATTTGTAATGAAAATTTTAGATAATTATAACGCCATTGCATTTTCATATTTTCTGCTTATCAAGAAATAGTGCATGAATATATTAAGAATGGTGACTTGGTAAATCAAATCCTTAAAGCACGAATTGACAAATAAGGAGGTGAACTATGAAGAAGGTAGCCCTTCATTAAACTTACCCGATTTGTGAAAGGAGTAAATCAAGGTACATATAAAGACATAGTAAATCTTCTTCATATTACAAGGTATGGTCATTTTTAAAAGGTTTGTTCTACATTACTAACTCTTTCATGCCTAGGATTTTGAATCTTAAATATTATTGAACGAGTGATTAATCTTTAGATAAATCTACCCTCCTCATATCTTTGATCATTCTTATAGAACCCTAAAACGATTCTCTGTAAAACCATAACTTAAGGGCATGTTGATGATAATGTGTGAAATCCTAGCTTACTTAGGGATATTGGTGAAGTCTAAGAAAATGTTATTTTTGATGTTTGAAGCTTTTGATGGAAATTCCATGTTTGGGGTTATGGTATGGTTATGGAAACCCTAATCCAGTAGGTTTGGATGGTGATGTCTGAAATCCCTAATTTGTGAGTTTTTGGTAAATTTGGATTTGTTGTGTTATGTATTGAAACCATATATATTTATGGTTTGGTAGGGTTGATAAGAAATACCCTTATTTTAGATGATGTACTTCTAATCAAGTTTGTTATATGTCTAAATTTAATATGTTTATGTCATTAGGTTTTCCTAATATATGTTGTTATGATATGCTTGTGCGTGATTATGAAATCCTAGATATGTATATGTGTTGACCTAATTGTTGATGGTCATAATTCCTAGGGTTTGTAATTAATACCTAGTCAAAGTTTGATACTCGAGGATGATATTGTTTAGTCTTGATTATGAATCTAGGTTTTACAACAAAACCCTCGTAGAAGCTAGTCGTGTTGTTTAAACTTTAAATTGAGATGTGATTCGTTTTGATTGTTGAAGCTTAAAGGCTCATTTATGAAATGTAAGGCTTGCACTAAATCCTAGTAAGAAGTCTGACATATGAATTATGAAATTTGTTAGATGCATTGCTGAATTATACTTGTTTGAATTGTTTCTATGGTTTATTATATAAAATAATTTTTCATATCATTGAAAGAGATATTAATGCCCTAGATATAATGAGATTGATATATTGATTAAGTTACTGATGTGATTTAGGGTTTGTAACAAAGACCAATGAAATAATTTGAAGTATAAAAGCATGTGTCTCTTGCTGGTTATGAACCTAACTGAGGTTATGTATCTAGTGTCTAAATTCTAATGCTTCCATGATTAAGATAAGGTTAATGCTTATGTGGATTTGGTTGTACTTGTTATCTAAGTTGTGCAGGTACATAATCTTCAAGATGGTGAAGGTGTTTGTAAGTAAAGTTGATTTGATTAATAAGAATGATATAGAAATTTGATCAAGATAACTTTGATAAGAAGGATGGAAGTCATGAAATATTCTCCAATTTTATGAAAGAAATATGATATCCCTAAGTTAAGAGGGATTCTAGATATATTAGATCTCCCTATTTAAGAGGGAGGGAATATTATAGTCATGATGGGTACCTTGAAATAAGAAATTGGAGAATGAATTTTGAGGTGTTGCTCTGGTTGTATAATATGTTGCTACATGTGAAGTAGGAAAGGAAGATGTATGGAATCTTCTGTCAAGATTCATGTGGAAGTCTCTAAGTCTTACTGTGATTAATTGAGAAGCAACATCAAGATAATTGAATACCTCTAGGGTTTGTGTTTACTTATTATTATTTTAAAGTTTGTTACTAATTGGGGTTATGTTTGTACTGGTAAATATCTCGGAGGCTTGATAGAATTTTTTACATTCTTGTTACCGATAAATTTGATCAGGAGAGATTTGTTGTTACCAATCTATTTGATCAGGGAGGATTTTCTACCAATTAGAAAAATCAGGAGTATTAAGGCTTTGTGTGTGATAAAAATTTCATGGGAGGACATATGGGTGAAACTATGTGTTGATGTCTAGATCCTGACGTAGGGAGGGTTGTGTTGGCCATAGAGATCTGACCTGGGATACACACCTGGATCCCTGGGTTGATGGTTAGCAAGTAAGCCTGATGGTACCTAGAGAGGCTGAAATATTTAGTCCATCTTAGTCTCGCTCAGATAGATTACCCTAGTCAAGAATCTAGTCCATGGCACCATGAGTTCCTAAACTATTTTGAGAACCTTGGATAGTTCCCTGGTCAGGAATCTAGTCCAAGGAATTGCGGTGCCTAAACTCTCTGTAGATCATGAATTTTGAGATCTTCCATAGACATATGTAATTAAGTATGAATACCTCCCTTGTTAAGAGGGAGTGTTGAAGAATATAACTAGGTTAGGTCTTCATTATACTTGAGTCAAAATGAAATATATTTATCGAAAGAAAGAAAATTAAATTTTATTTAAATTGACTTGTTAAAGCATGGGATTCAAGCATGGTTCAATAGTCAATAGGTCAAAGCACCCATTGTGTGCTCTAGGATTTTTATTGAGTCAAATTCAAAATTATTTTTGTAAGAAAGTTGAAACCGTTCTTGGGCTCCTTCAAGTCAAGAAAGAAAATTGTTGTCCTATGCCTTCCCCATGAAGTCAGCCTCCCCAACTATCTACTAGTTGACCTACAAACAATGACAAGTTGGCCTATATAAAGTCGATCCCTTTCAATTGATCATCTAGAATTATTTTAAGGAGGCTCCAACGACTATATAACCTGAAGCTCATCTAGTTTCAGAGAAGAGTAGCAAGTTCGGCTTTGAAATCCCATAGACAAGGAAGCCGCAGTTTGAAGGAAGATAGCCTAAATCAATAATGAAGGAAACTGAAAGTCCCATAATGAATAAAGGTAGCTGAAGTTTGAATTAAAGGAATTCAAAGTCTGAAATCAGAGGAGGCCAAAGTTTTTGAATTACATAGGAATGAAAGGAGCCCAAAAACTAAAATTCCATTGAAGTGAAAGGAAATCGAAGTCTGCAATAGAAGGTGGTCCACACCATGAATATTTTGACCTTAAAATTAAGTAATGTTCATTGAATATTAATGAGGATGACTTGATGGAGGAAAGGAGGTCCTTGTCTTGGTCTTGGTTGTCTCATTGTCATATGAATATACATAAGGAAGAATTATTGACTAGGTTTTCCCCTAGATAGAGTTTTTCCCTGGCTGAGTGCCTACATCATGTGTTATCTGGTGTTTTTGGAAATTGTCTTGATGATAATAACATAACTTATACTAAGAAGAATAAAATAATAAATCACAAGAAATTGTGAAATAGTGGATAAATCAAATTAAACAAAGTTTCCCTAGATTTCTCAACACTAATGAACCATTGCAACATTGCGTAGAGTTACCAAATAGATAAGCGATCTTCAGAAATTTGATGACCAAGATGGAAAATTGATGATAATAAAACTTTTCAAAGCTCTATTTAATTTATACAATATTAAGGATCATTGATTATCCCTTTCTAGGGTTTTATTTAACTAAGCCAACTTTGAATTTTGGAGGGAATTTCATAATTTAAAATTTTCTCAAAATAGTGATACCAATTAAATATATATTCCAATTACCTTAATAATTTCTTTCCCACGATATTATACAATTTTAATATTTCTCTTTAGGGAAGATGGGCTTCCATGGGGCATTAGGGTTTCCCTCTAGGGAAATTCATCCTGAAGTTTCCCAATTTTCAACACTCCCTCTCCACTAGGGAGGAATTTCCATTTGCATCATAAGTCTAATTTCCATTTGAGGAAGTTCCATGTATGCTCCTTATAGAAATCATGGAGGAATAAAAATTTACAAACATCTGATAATAGAGCATTGAAAAACAAGTGCTAGGATCTCATCATATCCTTATTTCTCTGAGAGCATATTTCTTATCATATTTTGAACCATATCGTGGAAGCATCAAAATTGCTACATCTCAGTCATCTTTAATAATCCTTGCATGAAGGACACATCTCTCTCAGCATCATATCATGCTATTTCACTCAATTTATTCCCTCTGAATAGGAGGATTCTTCAATCATAGTTATCAACAAAGGGGACTGCAACCCTTATGTCGATGTCTTGAGATCTTATCCATTTCATGTTCCATTCAAGTCATGGGATGGCTCCACATATTCCTCAATCTTGATATAGAGGACATATTCCTCATATTCGTCATATATACCTATGATCACAAAACAAGAGCAAGAGAAATAATAGCCAAGGAAAAAATTATAATAAAAGTGTACCTGGTGATGAGGCAAGACAATATCTCTTCTCTTAGATGTAAGGGTGGCTCCTTCATTTTCTTGCATCATATCCCTCTTGGATCCAACCCTTCCTATAATAATTTTCATATTGATGATTCTCCATATGGATTACATACTCCTCCAAGAAGTTAGTGAATCAAATAAAATACTCATGTAGGAATAATCTTTGATAATTGAGAAAAATAAATTTATAAAGAAATAAAATCAAACTTGAAAGTACTTATATTTAATGTAGATTTGGAGGAGGCTTGCAGCTCCCTCTTGATCCTGTCTCCCTCTTAGCCAAGAGGCATCATGGTCCATCAATCATATGTCAATATCATCTTCAGAAGAGATGCATCCTCATGAATACCACATGTATCCTTTATCTTCTCTCATCAGTAGCCAACTCCAACCATCAATGATGACCGTTGAATTTGTAACAGAACCTTCTCCTAGGGTTTATTTAAAACTATTATGGGCTTCTCACCAATCATATCATACTAGGGTTTCTCTGAATCTACCAGGTACTTGAATAATTGAATGACATCTTCATATCATATCATGAATAATTCTAAATCATACCAGGGCTATTTCATATGAATTTCACTCAAGGTTTTCTCCCTAGCTTGTATTAACAAAAGAAAAAGGGTTTCCTTCAAACCATAACACTCTTTTAGGTTTTAACCATATTCATGTACTTCCATCATTAGGGTCTTCAAGGGGTGTTCTCGATGACTTTTCTTTATCCTGAATTTTATTCCATGTTAAATTTTCTTAGGGCTAGATTGTTCTTTGTTGTAGAAATTTGCATGTAAAAAATTTAAATATTTACTTATTATATTCACCACATAATATCATTATCAATATTAGCAACTATGTACATAGAACAATAAATAGTGGAACAATATATATATCAAAGTTGGTTATTGATATATTTATTCCAAAAATAGAAGGAGAAAGCTCCCATTACATGAAGGGATTAAAGAGAAGCATATTTAAGGAGATAAGAGCGGGAGAGCAGTCCTGATTACCTATAGCCTTGTTTCCAAAATTTCCCAGATTTCCTACTACATTTTTGGCATACTGCCTTACAAACTAAAAAAGTAGAGAAACACATTTACATAACATAATGGAAAAATATTATTATATGCTGAGGGGAGGTCCTTCATTATCTTCTGAGATATTCTATTTATTGTTGATTGATTGTTCTTGATGCGATATTTTTTTATTGCCTTGGTAGTTAGAGTTTTCCCCCTCCTGATTCAGGGTGATGCTCTTAAGTTAGCTGACAGTCTCTTCCAGGTGAGAAAATTTGTTTTTGAGGATGGATATTTCTTCCGTCTGTCCTTCAAGATGCCTCTTCAAGGTCAAATTCTATGATCTTACTTGCAGCTTTAATTCTTGAATTGTCTCTCTTACTTTGTCAATCATGAATTTATTAGCTCTGCACATGGTGCATCTCTCATTTTTTGAGGCTCTTTCTATTATATTTAAATCCATTGTTGCTTTCCAAGGAGACTTCTTGTCGATATGTTGATGGTGAGATGCAGAGAAATGATTCCTCTGTGCATTGGAGACAAGGAGAGCTATTTTCTGCTCCAAGTGCACTATGTTGACTAGGAGAAGGACTATGCCAAGAGAACTGCAGAGTTGCATTGATGATTGGAAGAGCTCAAACGGCTTCAGATAAACTACTCTAAAATCAAATATCACTAAGATAACAGAGAGGTAGGATTTGGAGAGAGATCTATAGAGCTGCGGGGAGGATGAGATCACACAAGTAAGTAAATATTAGATTCGACACACAGAAAAATGGTTGTTGGATGGTGAAGGGACTAGATGCACTTAAAGGATGCAATGCAGGGGTTGTAGGAGTTGTGCAAAATAGAGCACACCTGCTTAGAGATTATTTCATGATGGGAGGAGGGAGGGTTGAGAGCGAAAAGGATGAACAGGGGTGGGTTCTAAGTAGGAAGCTAGGAATAGACAACAGGAAAAAAAAAGAGCGATCATGCTTGACAGGGAGAAAATGCACAAAATTGGAGCGGACAAAGGCGTGCGGATTTTGATCGAGCCCAAGAGTGAGATACATGCCAAGTTCGATGCCATTAAATGGAGAGGAGATGTATTAATTGGATGGGATTGAGTCATGATTTCAACATGGTCTTTCAGGCTTGAGAATTGTGTTGCAGGGAGGTCCATGATTATACAAAATCTGTGAAGGATAATTGTTCAAACTGGATTCCTGTAAATTTTCATAGGTGTTCTATGCTTGATGCAACTTTACTTTAAACCCGATACCAAATAGCAATCACATAAACATGAAATTAAAAATCTAATAGAACATACCAATAGATCAATTAAAGAGAAGCCAAAAATACACTTAACTTGATCAACAAAATATATGTGTTGTGGTGCGTTACGGCAGTCAACAAGATGCTTCAACCAGCAAAGTCTCCTCACGGTCAGCAAACCAGAAGTGTCACAAAAACCTCAAGAGAGCTCTACAACAATCAACCCAAAGTCAACTAAAGTCAATGCTCTCTGGTCAACGGTCAATGCAGAACAAAAGCAACAGAAAGTCAACACAACAAGGTCAAATTTCAACGTCTAGCCTCGATTTTTGTGCCAAAAAATGTGGACTTAAAAGATCGAAATTATGGGAGATTTTGAGGTCAAATGGACCAAGTGTTGACGAAATTCAACACTGGTCAAAGTTGTGCTAGAAACCCTAACTGTTGTTTTCCCATGTATGAGAGAAGAGAAGACTCCAAATTATGATCGAACCAATCAGACACAAGAGTGAAGTGTGTGATGAGTGATGGTGAAAATGACCTCCAAGTTTGACCAATATATATCCATATGTGAGGGTGTGTGACACATCTATTGGGCTTCCAAGCCTACATTACAATTCTAGCCGACCTTGCCCATAAGTGGAATAAATTCTAAATAAATTTTCTGCTCATCCGATCAAGATGATATTTAGATCGATCTTTCACCTCTCAGAAAGACGAGTCCAATAAAAATATTGGCATCATCATCTTAGTAGTAAAACATGGAGTTTGGACCTATTTTCCCAAAATTAACACTCCCTCTCAACGAGGGAGAACTCCATCCACCTGTGCCATCCAAACATCGTGTGTCATCCCTTCATAACTTGCTTTGCTCACTTCTTTATTTCAAATGGTGAGTCACAAAGACATCACTCCCTGCTGACCCAAAATTAGCTCAGAGGTCTGAAACCTCTATAGGACTCAAAGGAGTCTCATACTAACTCGAAGTTAGTTTAACTAACCCGAAGTCAATTGGAGGTCCAAAACCTCACTAAAATTGATCCCAAATCAAGTGGTTGGACATGTTCCATATTAGACATAGAGAGTATAGAAATCTTCGATGCGTCCATCAGTCTTGGTATCGGTCTCTATCCACATTTTCCACCTCATTGGCCAAGATGAGAGGTACTTCCCATGAGTTCGGGACTCCATGGGTAGGATGCATACGAGGCACAAATCAAAGAGAGGTAAAACAACTCAATATCATCATGGTGGGGTGGAAGCACACCAACAAGGTTCAGAAATCCTAGCCCTGTGGTTGCCTTACTATGCAAGAAAGCCTTTCCCTCGCTAAAGACAACATCATATCCCTTGTCTTCTAACACGGCCACTGAGATCAGATTCTTCTTCAATCCTGGAACATGCATCACTTCCTTCAATACGAAGGGTTTACCAGACTCCCTCTTAAAGGAAATGGTCCCGATACCGGTCATATTGTATCTACCATCATCGCCCATCTCGATGTGCACTCCAAGATCTTTCTCATCCAGATCAGTAAACAAATCTTTGTCTCCAGTCATATGAAAAGACGCACCACTGTCAAGAAACCACACTGAACCCATCATAATTGAGACCAAGCATGCGATCAATGAAAAATATAGCTCAAACTGCGAGGCTAAGGCCTCTCCAGCTGTAGATCCAGCATCCTGCTTATTTTTCTTCTTCTGTGGACAATTAGTGGCGTAATGTCCGTGTTGGTGATAGTGAAAGCACTTCACCTTGGACATGTCCTGCTTCTTGCCTTTTGCACCGAATTGATAAGAATTATTCTTGCTCTTCCCCTTCCTTTCTTTGGCAGCCAAAGCACAATTTTATTCATCTGAATTCTTTGATGAATATCCATCCCTGGTATTCCGCCTTATCTCCTCTTGCACAAGATCCGACCAAAATCACTCCCATCCTGGAAATTTCTCCCAACCATTGATAGAGTCCTGATAGGAATGCCAACTCTTCGGAAGCCCAAGGAGAGCCAAGCTCACCAATTCCTCATCATCTACAGTAACCCCCACACTTCCCAGCTCATCCCTGCACTAGACAAACTTCGTGACGTACTTGGGTATACTGTCGCCTTTCTCCATTTTTATGTTCCTGAGTTTATCCTTGAGCGCCAACTTCCTCTGGTCGCTCTTGCTTTGGAATAAATCTGTCAAAGCTTTCCACATCAAGAATGGAGAAGCTTTACCATGAAGTATGGACACTATGTTATCCTTCACACCCTCCAACAGAATCCTTTGACACTTTGCTGTCTTCTTTTGCCATGCGTCAAGTGCGGCAGCATTGCTAGAAGTAGGTTTTGGAATTTATGCATCTATGAACTCCTTCAACCCATTGTCATCCAACACCGCCTCCATCCTGTCCTTCCATGCAATATAATTTGAGCTGCCCTCAAGGGCATACTCCAATCGCAATCCGTTGAAATAAATCTCAACTTCGACACCAAGAAAACACTACTACAAATTCGAATTCCACCAGCACAAAACTCAACCGCTTCAATGTTTTGCAATTGCTCCAATGATCAAAATCACTCTGATACCATGTAGAAACTTATATAACTGATATGTTATACATCCAATATTCTCCTGATCACACACTATTTGACTTCATGCACAATACAGAATCTCTTCTACCATTGATCATTAATTGCGGAAATAAAAACAATCGCATGCGCACATTAAAACCATAAACATTCACACATATGAACACAGTATTTTATGGGAAAGCTTAAAGCTTAAAACCCCCAACTATCTGTATATTATATGTCATATATATCATGTAACAATAATTATACAAAGCTCCTCACAAGCTCTCAGTATAATCTCTAATTTCTACACACTAAACAGGTCCGATCTAGAAAATCACATGCTCCAATCTCTGCCACCTGATAGCCTGCCCCTACTGCGCAATCACGGCTGAAGAATGGCTCTGAATGAAATTGAATTTTTCCATCCTTGCTCATGCAATCCTCATTGGAATCTCCAACCACTATGTGTTGCAAATCATGCAACATTATAGTCACACTGCTCTTTCACCTACCTCTTCATTGGTCTCCACTCAAACTGTCCATGCACTGTATTTAAATGATGTATTCTTTAGTTGATTAATGATTTAATAATTAGTGAATTAATTAATAATTAATTTACACCACTCTCACTAGTGTATCAATCAGTTAGACTAGATACAACTAGCTCAACTATGTTTAACTCAGTTAAACTGAACACAACTCCACCAACTACTTCAATAACTCCACCAAACTTTGTCACATGAGTTTTAACTAAAGTATCCATGCAATAGCTATTGAATATTGCAACAAGAAACAGTAAAGGAGGCATCCTGAAACATCATTCCTGATCCTAGTTGGAAAGTGATCACCTAAACTAGGTGGGGGCCACACAGGTGATTTTTGTCGCAAAGTCTATTTTTAGACATATGGATCATGTTCTATAAGTTGCGAGATGCTATTTATGGATGGTTGGTCAAGTTGGAAAAATAGATGGATTTATATTTTTAGACATATTGGGCGGAATCTATTTTTAGATTGCCAGTCTAAAAATAGATATGTCGAATATTATTAGCTCTTAATAATATTTGGACTATAAACATTATCTTATTCTCTTGGAGCACTTCAATTAAGTGCACAGATGTGGCACAAGAGCTGACAGAAGGAATTACGCTATTCCTGAGGGTTAAGTGGAGCTATTGCATGGATACTTCAGTTAGAACTCATGTGACAGAGTTTGGTGGAGTTGATTGAGGGAGTTAATGGAGTTGTGTTCAGTTTAACTAATCTAAACATAGTTGAGCTATTTGTATCTAGTTTAACTAATTGATACAATAAATCAACTAAAGAATGCATTAATCAACTAAAGAATACAACATAAATCAACTAATTATAAACTCATTAATCAACTAAAGAATACATCATTTAAATTCAGTGCATGGACAGTTTCAGTGGAGACCAGTGCAGAGATAGGTGAAAGGGAAAGTGTGACTATCAGTTGTAACTATAAGTGATGCATGGTTTGCATCCAACACTCAGTAGAGATGCCTATAAATACTGCGTGAGCAACGCTGGGGTAATAAATTCTCATCAAGAGGCATTCTTTAGCAAGGATTGCGCAGTAGAGGCAGGCTATCAAGTGGCAAAGATTGGAGCATGTGTTTTGCTAGATCTAGCTTGATTAGTCTGTAGCAAGTGGAGATTATACTGAGAGCTTATGAGGAGCTTTGTATGATGATTGTTACATGATCTCTATGACATATATAATATACAGATAGTTAGGGGTTTTCAGCTTTAATCTTTCCCATGAATTACTGTGTTCATATGTGTGAATTTTTATGGTTTTAATGTGTGCATGGAATTGATTTTATTTCTGCATGTAATGATCAATGGTAGAAGAGATTTTGTATTGTGCATGAAGCTAAAATAGTGTGTGATTAGGAGAATCTTGGTGGATAACATATCAGTTATTCAAATTTTCTACAATAGCTCCACTTAACCCTCAGGAATAGCGTAATTCCTTCTGTCAGCTCCTGTGCCACATTTGTGCACTTAACTAAAGTGCTCCAAGAGAATAAGATAATGTTTATAGTCCAAATATTATTAAGAGCTAATAATATTCGACATATCTATTTTTAGACTGGCAATCTAAAAATAGATTCCGCCCAATATGTCTAAAAATATAATTCCATCTATTTCTCCAACTTGACCAACCATCCACAAATAGCATCCTGCAACTCATAGAATATGATCGACATGTCTAAAAATAGAATTGCGCCAAAAATAGCCGGCAGGCCGACTTAGTGAAGGCGACTTCTTTCCACTAAGCTCATCATCTTGTTGCAATATCAACACATAGTATTGAAGGTGTTCAAATGCTCAATCACCGAGTCTCCATCCTTCATCCTCAAGCTATACAGCTTTTTCCGCAGGAACAATTTATTCACCAGAGACTTAGATTGGTACAAATTCCCTAGCTTGTCCCACAAGGTCTTCATTGTAGCTTCCCCAGATACATTCAATAATATTGAATCTAAGACACACAATAGTATTGTGCTCTTTGCCTTCTAATCCAACTTCTTCCAGTCTTCATCTGACATTGTCGTTGGTTTAGTACCCGGATCTACCACGATCCACTTATCTTTATCCACCAACATATCCTCCATCTTGAGCTTCCACAACTCAAAACTCTGACCATTAAATTTCTCGATCTCTATCTTCTCATCGCTCACCATCTTTTTTCACCGCAAGAATCGATCCTGTAGATCTCCCAGTGAACAAGGTCTACCTCAGGCCCGAGCAAAAAACCCCTTAGCAGCAAAGGTGTCCCCTTGAAGCCGAAACTGCTCTGATACAAAATGTAGGTTTTAAACCTATACAGAAAGTATCTACAAACGAATCTTAAAGACAGAAAATAAACAGTAGCGAGAGCATAAAAAATAAAACAGATAAACACAGAGATATTCCCCTGGATCCCAAATCAGGATGACCAGCTTGATTTTTCATTAAATTCCTTTTAGTGTTACAACACATATATATACATGCCGAAGCATACATAAACACCAATTCATTAACCCTGGATTAGAACATAATCGTATTTCCCTTGACCAGATCTACAAAATACCAGGGGCTGAAAACCATCGTACCCCAAAACCATGTGCAAACCCATGCACAAAACCATGGGTGGATCCACCCATTGGAAAATAAGGACCAAAAAAAATTTCCAGGGCGCTACCCCGGACCCCAACAGGGGGGGCTCGGTGTGACCCCCCCCCCCCCCCCACGCGTGATTAGTTGTGGAAAGAAGATAACACAGACCTCCAAGCCTAGGAATTAATGCATCAATCCTAGGTTTTTCATCTCAAACTCAGAAGCAAGCTCCCTCTTAAACTGATGAATGAGAGGGTCAGCACTTGTCAGGAAGAGATTTTCCACATAGAGAACCAGAATGAGAGGCTTTTCTCTATCAACCTTGAAGTAAGGTTTGGATCAGCATTACTTCGAGTGAAGCCCAACTTCATCAAGTATCTATCTATCGTCTCGTACCAAGCCCTGGGGCCTTACTTCAAACCATAGAGGGATATATTCAACCTGCATACATGAGATTCCCTATCCCGGACTTCAAACCCCAGAGGTTTCTCCACATACACTTGTTCCTTTATTGAACCATGCAGAAAGGCGGTCTTCACATCCATTTGATGAAGATTCCATACTTGCATAGCAACAAGGGAAAAAATAGATTACATGGTGGTATATCGGGCCACAGGTGCAAATATATCATCATAGTCCATGCCTTCCTTTTGTGAGAAGCCTCGGGCAATGAATTTTGCCTCGAAATTTTCAACACTATCATCAAAGCCATGCCTGATCTTATAGAGCCATTTCGAGGTAAAAAAGCCTTTTCCTCTGGTCTCAGAACCACATCCCAGACATAATTTCATAATGGACTCGCACTCTTCATCCATAGCATCCTTCTAGACTTGATGCTTTATGGCTTCTTCAAAAAATACAGGCTTATATTGTACGATTATACTCATGGCTACTAGATACCCTTGGGATCTATTTGTCTTATTACCTTCATGGAATGTCCCCCTTGGGGCTATATGTCTCTCGGCATCTTTAAGAGTATCCTGGAGCCATGAGGGTCTTCTCTTTATTGTGGATCAATGGGGTCCATTGGTCCTTCACCATCGGGCATCATCTCATCCTTTGGCTCTTCCCGCTTCATTTTTCTTTCATCATAATCTTCCTTGGAGCTAGGAATATTTCTCACTTTCCTAAGGGAAGCATCTTCATCGAAGGTGATATCGTGGCATATCTCCTCCTCTCTTTCAGCACAAACCTAAAATATACCTTCATGATAATTTTTTAATTCGAGCATCCCTGCCACTACCTTCCTTGCTTTGGGAAGGGCTTTATAATGAAGGTGTCCAAACCTCTGGTGTCATAATTCAGTTTGACGAATTGTACCACATGTCATAGCCCCCAATGGACTTCCTCCAACCTGGTAGAGTGTATCAACTCTAAAACCAATAGTGAGATATTCCTTGAAATTCTTCTTCCAGATATGTACCCTTCCAACGATGAATGCCACCTTTAAACCTTTGTCTTCCATGGCCAAAATAGACACAAGGTTCTTCTTCAAACCAGGTACACACAAAACATCTTGCAAACGAAGGACTTGACCTTGAGATAAATGAAGGGTCACAGTCCATGTCCCTTTCACGGCATAGGTCGTATTATCTCCAATGATAATTTGCAGATTAGTATCCTTCTCAATCAAATCAGAGAGAGCTCCTTTAAACCCAGTGAGTTGCGTTAAAGCACCATTATCAATCAACCAGACATCCAAGGTTTCGGGTGGAGATGCAATAGAGGGGGTAGATACAAGAATGATTCATTTCTTTTATCATCAACAACATTAGATTTCTCATACCTGGAATTCCTTGACCTTTTGAATGGTTTCCCATTTTCATTTCAACCAGAGGGAGCCTTCCTCTTTCCTTTGAACCTGTTGTTCCTTTGATTTTCATTCCCTCTGTTGTTGTTTTCATCATCACCTAGAGAATCCCTTCTATTAGGGAATTCTCTAGCATAGTGGCCAAACTTTTTACATGTGTAACATCTTCCTTTATTTCCTTTGGCCCCTACTCTTCCATGGTTCCTTGGACCACCATTGTTCTTCTTTTTAGCATGAGCGGTGAAGGCAGCATTTCCTTCATTTTCATATTCCATCATTCTTGTTTTCTCTTGAGTGCATCTTGACAATACTTCATCAAAATCAGGAATCGCATTATTATTGAGAATGGTAGTAATGAATACATGTCATTCAGAGGGGAGACCTCCAAGTGAGTTGAGAACCATTTCTCGATTAGCTATTGTTTCCCCAATGGTAAGAAGGTTATTCTTGATTTCAATCAATTTTAGAAAATAGGATTGAACGGATTCATCCCTGCCTTTCTTGAGATTCTTCAACTGGTTCTTAAAGAAAAGAACTTGATTTTCATTGTTGGACCTAAACATATTGACCAACTTATCATACATCTCCTTAGATGTGCCCAGTTCAGAGATGTAAGCAACTAGACTTTTATGGATGGAATCTTAGATGATCATCTTAGCTTTGATTTCTCCTTTTCTATACTTTGTCTTTGTGGCAGGAGGTGAAGATGATGGAGGCTCTTGGATTTTACCCTGCACATAGTCCATGACCTCTTGATATTCCAATACCAAGTCCAAAGAAATATTCCAAGCATGATAGTCAGACTTTCCAATCAACTTATCATCAGCTGTGAAGCCATTATAATTTGAGGTACCCATGGCTTCTTGTCAAATGCTACTTCTTCAGTGATTGATCTCAACACAAACTTGGGATTTGTCTTCACCTTAGCTCTGATTCAATGTAAATTTTCATAGATGTTATATGCTTGATGCAACTTTACTTTAAACACAATACCAAATAGTAATTGCATAAACATGGAATTAAAATGTTGATAGAACATACCAATAGATTGACGAAAGACAAGCCAAAAATACACTTAACTTGATCAGCAAAATATATGTGTTTTGGTGTGTTACGACGGTCAACAGGATGCTTCAACTAGAAAAGTCTCCTCATGATCAACCAGTTAGAAGTGTCACACAAACCTCAAGACAACTCTATAATAGTCAACCCAAATTCAACGAAATTCAACGATCAACACAGAACAACAGCAACAGCAACGTCAAAGGTCAACATCCAGCCTCGATTTTTGTGCCAAAAAACACGGATTGCATAAATCAAAATCATGGGAGAGTTTGAGATAAAATGGACCAAGAGTTGACCAAATTAAACGCCGGTCAAAGCTGCATTGGAAACCTAAATTAGATTTGAAACCCTAGATGTTGTTTTCCCATGTGTGAGAGAAGAGAATCCTCCAAATGATGATCGAACCAATCAAACACAAGAGAGAAGTGTGTGATGAGTGATAGTGAAAATGACCTCTAATTTTGACCAATATATATCCATCTGTGAGGGTGTGTGACACATATGTTGGGGCTCCTGTTTGTGCTCAACCTAGTCTCCTAAATTGAGTTCATTAATTGTCAACCAGGGTTGGTAAACTGCTGAAGTGTGGTGCACTATATGTGCCTAGGTATTTGTTTCTTACCACATTGTGTTTAGTGTTTTCTGATGTTTTTGGTTTTATGGTTTTATGTTTTGAAAGGGAAGGAACTAAATGCCGGTGGAAAGAAGCTACTGGTTAAAAACAGAGTGAAGCCTAAATTATGGATGACAAATGACAAATGCAAATACTGCAACAAAACAAAACCTAAACTATGGCTAGCAAAATACAAAGCTTGATAATGACTTCAAGAAAATAAATCACAACATGAGCTTAACTTGTCCAATTCATTCATTAAATATGTTTTGGAAGAGCTTGAGAAATGGCAATTAAGTGTAAATGAAATTCTCCTAACTAAACAATCAAACAATCAACTTACAATGTTACAACATCTCATCCATGATTAAAGATCTATTAAAATATATTTGGAAAAGAAAATTTGTAGCACCATAAGATTTCTATTCTAAGCTAGCTTCTAACTTTGTTCTGCAACTCAATCTAGCACCACTCGGCCTCACACAAAAGTTATAGATTTCTTTTTAGAATGATTTTTGAGAAAAGGCTTGTTTGTGAAATGGTAAAAAGGTTGCAAAAATACTCCAGGCCTTAGACTGATACTAACTTCTGTCCAGATAATTATGTGTTAGTATGAGTTTGGAACAAAAGAATTTTTGTAAATAAGGAAGACCATGGTGTTTAAATTTAACAACTAATACAATTTGAAATGCAATGGATGGCAACTAAGTGCTAATACAGGGAACTAAAACTAAACTAGAGTGCCAATAGTCTATTTGAAGTATAGTGAACAATGTTAAACTGAAAAGCCATTATCAAACTAAAAATGAAATGACAGAACTGAACCATATGCATTCTACCTCCGGAGTGCTATACCTAAGTTATCATGCAACTAACCCAAGGAATTCTACAGTTCATCCCGTTCAGTATGAATGATGTTTTGGAAGAGTTTGTGAGAACGAGTATGGTTGTATCATTCAAAGCAATTGAACATAAACACAAGACTGAAAGCAAATACAACTAAAATCCAAGACACCACAGCTACTTCTTATTCATTTTTATGATATTTTGGAAGAGCTTTGTACGAGTAAGATTAGCTGTGCTACTTGGTGCAAACTAGAAATTAAAACCTACAATATCACAGTTATACCTCATTCATCATAATGATATTTTGGAAAAGTTTATTAGAGTAAGTTTTAACTGTGATAACTAATGAAAATAAATGCAACTAAAACCTACACTATCACAGTTGTGCCTCATTCTTCATAATGATATCTTGGAAAATTTGATTAGAGTAAGTTTGGCTGTGATAGTAAATATAAACAAATATGAACATAAGCTGAAATAAAAACGAAACTAAAACACTTATCTACTGTATAAACAAGGTTGATCAGGAGGCAGTGGCCCTCTACCACCAGAGTATCACGAAATCTAGCTCAAAATCAACTCAACGCGTTTAAGAAAATGTTGCTTCTTTCATTAAAGAGGAATCACCTTAAAACAGAGTATTCACGGACTTCAAAGATTTAGCAGTCAACCATAAAATCTAACAAAAATATAACCTTTGTCTCTCGGTTTCCCGAGCATATTTATAGCAAATTTACATAACAGAACTTGAGATAATACGGGGATTATTGTCTTTCCTAATAGAAACTAAACTAGCACTCTGATCATGATCACGTAACAGAATCTGGACTGTCCTTATTCTGTTAGGAGTCTACCTCCTAGTTTGAGTTTCCACGTGCTTAACCACGTACAGAATTCCATTCAATCTCCATGGAGGGCAACAAATGATGAGAACATGACGTGGAATACACCCATGTGTTATTTTATTCAAGATGACATCCGGAACCTGTATAAACATGAAGCTGGCTACAGAATTGGCAACTAGCTACAGAATGTCTGCATTCTGTAGCTAGTTTCAGTTCAAAAAGTACTACAATGACACAACCATAAAAACATAGCAAGTTAGCCACGATATTCATTCTTAAAGCAATTTTAACTAATTTCATTGATCATTTGAGCCTGGGATTAATAATGTATAAAAGAAATGGAGTGGAATGTGGTGGAAGAAAGAACATTTTTGGAGCTCAACATACCCCCACTGCTAGATTCTTGCATGTCCTCATGCAACTATTCCATGAACTCAGAGACCTCTGCAAGAACATCCAATCCTCTTCTTCTGCTTTGTCTGGTAGTTAAAGGCCTTCTGGGCTTCCTGATGACTAACTTGAACCTTAAATTGGTAAGTGCCCTGATTAACTTTTTGTTCCTCTTTTTCAAATTTTCATTAGCCTTTTCCACTTTGTCCATTTGTAGAGATAGGGTTGAGTTCATACTGGTTTTTACTTTAACTTGTTCTCTTAGAATATCATTCTCAGTCCTGATATGTCTATTAAGTACTTCCAGCTCGTACCTATCTCTTCTTAACACATCTATTTCGGACAGTGGAGGACTAGGGGTTCTGTCTCTACTCTTTGAAGCTTTCCTCTCTAATGTTTCAACAAAGTTGTAAATTTCTTGCTGTGCAGGATCAATTTCTGGAACTTCCTCATCAAAATCCTCTTCAGTAGGTGTTTCTTCATCTTTTATGTTTATAATCCCAGTTTGTTTAACTTTTGTTTTCTTTAGTATGCCCCTCAGTCTGTGGCTCCTCCTCGGTTGAGATGGCCCTTCTCCTTTTTCTCTGGCAACTCTTCTTATGATTCTCTTTTTCTTAAGCTGCTTCTTAATCTGAACTAATTTTTCAAAGATCATTTCTTCACTACTTTCTTGTGTTGTTTTACCAATTTCAGTTTTGGAGGGTCTCCATCTTCTGCTTCTTTTTGTAGGTTGATGTTCAGGTGAAGGCTCTTTTGGTTCCTCAAAGTGATTTCTCACCAAGAAGTTATCCCAATTATCCCCTATTTTTCTCAAATGATGCTCAATCAAAATCTTGACTAAACCATGGTGGTATAAGATTGTCTCCAGAAATTGAATTCTCTTTTGGACACTTGAAGCCATTTTCCTTAAACTTTGAAGCATGAAATAGGGAAAATTAAGTTCTTCTTCTAGGAAATGCATTATCAACCTAATATGGTAAACATAGAAAGTACCATATCTACCTTCACAAGTGATGAATTTTTGTAGGATAAGCAACATGTTTCTCCATTTGTTCTTTAATGCAGAACTAGGGATACCCTTTTTAAAAATAGTGACATCCATACATGGTGACTTGAGTATCTGCTTCCATGATTCGTTATGGAATTCTCTGTTCTTAAACCACCTTTCTCCTTGTCTAAGCAGTCTTGTTGCTTCTGCAATAAAAGCCTCTGTGACAGTGAATTTAATATCTCCAACCTCAACCTCGGCCCCATTAAAAGATCTTGCAAAAGTTTTAGTAACTTCTTGTGGAAGCCACTGAATCTTTCAAGGAATTGCAACCATCCTGCTTGTTGTAAGATTTCTCGGATTTGGGGATAGCCTTCCAAGTATTTAGTGCCAACTGGTTCTGTTCTCACGATGAGGCCCATAACTCTTCTTCAATCTGCAATTCACCAGCCTTCTACTCTCGGTGAGAATGGCCGTTAACAATCTGTTTTTTCTCCCAAATGTTTCCTCTGTTTCACGATGACAACGGTTGTTACAGAGATACCTCTGTTTTACAAAATGAAATGGTTGAGAGTCGGCTGCGGAAAGGAGTGATAAGGAATGGTTACAGAATGAATTAATGAGGCGAGGTGAAGAAAACGAATCAATGAGTGAAAAGACCGCGGAGATATTTCAAAAATCATCATTAAATGCTTAGTGACGTGATTAATCCAATCACTTCAGCACTTAACCGTTTAGATTTTTTTTTTTAATGATGATCGGATATGGGTTTTGAATTGGTGACATAGAAGGATTTTTATCCAAAGTTTTGTGGGAGGTTTGTTCGGCATGATCAATAAAATTAATCAAAACAACTTTTCGAATTATTCATAGCTAAAATATACTAAAATTTTTCATGATATGTCATTATAATCACTTCATACCTTTGCCTTTGCTTTGATTTTCTTGTGATCTTCATATGCTTTGTTTTCTTCTGAAAATCATTAATTTTTGAGTCTTCATAACCTTCTTGATCTTGGTTTGTTCTTGGATGTGCAGGATCATTTTGTTGCAAATCAAATAATTGCCGGTCAGTGCCTTCAGGATCTGTAGCTGCAGAATGTCTGTCTGGCTGCAGAATGTTTGTTTAGCTGCAGAATGTCTATTTGATTGCAGAATGTACCTGTAGAGAACTTGAATCATGGAATGGAGTGGTTAGGAATGTAAGTGGAATGTTGTATGGAATGAGTGAGGATGGATGATGAAATATGGTATAATGGAATATGTATGAAGTGAATGATGGAGTGGGATGGATTACAATTTATGAAATGGAATGAAAAAGTACCTTGCAATTTTCTGTTGTGTATTATTTAATTGCAGAAAAACATCAAATTTTAAATTCTGGAATGGAAATGAGGTGGATGAAGTATGGAATGAGATGAATGAAATATGGAATGAAGTGAAATATGAATGAGTGAATGAGATGGAGTATGGATGAATGAGTAAATGGAATGAAATGAAATGAGATGGATCATAAGTGAAATGAATCTGAACTTATGATTTTGTAACAGCTGATTGCAGAAATGAAATGGAAAAGTTAGAGTGTCAGAAAGATTCTGATTTTCACCCTATCTTTTATGTATAAACATGCCAATCATTGATTGATTTTCATGTTTATACTTTATTTATTATTATTATTATTATTATTATTATTATTTTCAAAGAAATGCTTCAGAAAATTCAATTAAGTTGATGAAGAAGAAAGATTCTTCTTCATTAACTTCACATCACTGTTTTCTTGGAACTTTGTAATAAATTCTTCCCTTGAGAGTGGTTTGTGATATAGCTTTAATCTATGACCATTCACAAGAAAAGTAACATCTTCTTCATCTATTGTCCTGATTTTTACTGCTCCATTGTCAAAAAATTTAACAACTTCATATGGCCCAAGCCAATGTGTTTGAAATTTACCTTGAAAATCCTTGAATTTTGAATCAAACAAGAGAGCCCAGTCACCTTCTTTGAACTTCTTTTCCTTGATGTACTTGTCATGCCATCTAGCCCTCTGTTGTTGGACTATACTGGTTTTCTGAACTGCATCTTGTCTGATCTCATCCAATTCATTAATCTGCTCTAATCTATGCTTTTGTGCCTCTGATATATCAAGTCCTAGCTGAACTGCCATTTTGAAAGTTTGAATCTGGAACTCTATGGGAAATAAAACTTGCTTTCCATAAACAAGTTCATAAGGAGTATGGTTTGTTGTGCTTCTCCATGTAGTTCTATAGGCCCATAAGGCTTCAGGAAGCCTATCTACCCAATCTTTTCAATGTAAATGGACAGTCTTTGTTAGGATTCCTTCAATAACCTTATTAGTAGATTCCACTTGACCATTTGCTTGTGGATGATAGGGAGTAGATTTTCTGTGCCTGATTTTGTACCTCTCCATCATTTGTTCCACTAGCCTTGATGTGAATTTAGCTCCTTGATCTGTAACAATTTCCCTTGGGACACCAAAACGAGTAAAAATATCCTCAAAAAGAAAATTAACTACAGATGCTTCAGTAGCAAAAAGTAATGGCTTGGCCTCTACCCATTTGGTAACATAATCAGTGCAAACTAATATATATCTATTTTGTCTTGATGGAGGACTAATAGGTCCTACAAAATCCAAAGCCCATTTTTCAAAAGGTTCAATATGTACCTGAGGTTGTAATGGCATCTCACCTGAAGGAGAAGGTTTCCCTACCCTTTGGCAACTGTCACACCTTTTGACATACTCTTTAGCATATTTAAACAAGGATGGCCAATAATATCCTAAATGAAGGATCTTATAGGCTGTCCTCTTGTCAGCAAAGTGTCTGCCACAAGGTTCATCATGACATGCTTTGAGAATCTCAGGCATCGCATCTTCCCGAACACATCTCCTAATGATCAAATCTGGACTTGTCTTGTACAACTCATTAGCAACCCATGAATATTTTGCACTATCATAAATGATTTTTCTTTTCTCTCTTGCATTCATTATTGAAGGAAATTTCCCTAAAACTAAATAATTAGCAATGTCAGCAAACCAAGGAGTCTGAGTAGATATTGCAAAAAGATATTCATCAGGAAATTGACCTTCAACTACTACTGTGTTTTGTTTTCCAGGCCTATCTAGAATGGTAATGTTGAATTCTTGTAAAAACAATAACCATCTTATAACTCTGCCATTAGTAATTGATTTGTTCATTAAGTATCTAATTGCAGAATGATCTGTGTGAACAAAAGTTTCATAGCCTGTTATATAGTGTCTGAATTTGTTTATGGCATGAACAACAGCTAAAAACTCTTTTTCAGTTACAGTATAGTTTAACTCTGAAGGAGTCAAATTTTTATTGGTATAGTAGATGGCATAAGGAATCAGGTCTTTTTGTCCCAATACTGCTCCTAGAGCTGTATCTGAGGCATCTGTTGAAATATGAAAAGGTAACTTCCAGTTAGGTCCCCTTAAAATAGGTGCTTCAGAAATTTTTGTTTTTAGAGTCTCAAAAGCTAACTAACAATCAGAATTCCATTTGAATTCACAGTCTTTAGTAAGAAATTTAAAGAGTGGAGATGCTATCTTGGTGAAGTTTTCTATAAACCTCCGATAATATCCTGTAAATCCTAGAAAACTCCTAACATCTTTTTGACAACTTGGAATAGATAAGTTAGATATGACTTCAACTTTTGACTCATCAACTCTAATCCCATCCCCTGAAATATGATGCCCCAAAACAATACCTTCAGTAAACATCATGAAACATTTGTCATGACTAAGTGAAAGATTTGCTTCTTGACATCTCTTTAAAACTTTTTCCAAGTTTGCTAAAGCTTCTTCAAATGTGTTTCCATAAACTGTGAAATCATCCATATATACCTCTACACAATCATGTATTAGATATGAAAAAATTCCTAATACTGCCCTTTGGAATGTTGCAGGTGCATTGCATAATTCAAATGGCAATACTCGGTAAGCATAGGTACCCCAAGGACAGGTAAATGTGGTTTTGTCTTGGTCCTCAAGTGCTACTTGAATTTGATTATAACCACTAAACCCATCTAGAAATGAGAAGTACTTTTTCCCAGATAATGTATCTAACACTTGATCTATGAAAGGTAAGGGAAAATGGTCTTTAAGAGTAGCTTTGTTTAATTCTCGGTAGTCAATACATACCCTCCATTTACCATTTTTATTTGGCACAATTACCAAAGGAGAAACCCACTGACTATCTGAAATAGGATAGATAAAGTTGACATTCAACAATTTCTGCAATTCTTCTTTAACAATCTCCCTAAGATTTGGATTCATCCTTCTTTGAGGTTGTCTGATTGGTTTACAATTTTCCTCTATGTAGATGTGATGAGTGCAAGTCTTAGGACTTATCCCTTTCATATTAGTGTACTCCCATGCATATGCAGAAGAATGTCTCTGTAATATCTTGACTAACTCTTCTTGTTGAGATTTTTCTAGGTTCTTGTTTATGTTTAAAGATTTGCCTGGAAATATCTCATTTGTAGAGCTGCCAAATTTATCCATGGAATGAAGAGACATTTGTCTTGATGAAAAAAACTCAATGTTGGATTCTTCTTGAAATGGTTCATGTTTATGTTCCGAAGAGGATTCAAAGTTTTCTAAAGTATTCAAAATTTGACTATCTTCACTAATTTCTGAAATTGTGAAGAGAGGTTGTAAGTCTTCTTCATCCTCTATCCATTGAGTATCATCTAAATCTATAATTGTCCTTGTTGGAGGATACAAAGTGAATTTCTTAGTTGAACTACCATCAGAGATGTACATATCACCGGATCTACAACTAATGAAAGCATCAGCTATAGCTAACCAAGGTCTTCCTAATATAATAGGGTGTCCTCCTAGATTATTCTTAGGAGTTAGGATCATGAAATCCACAGGGTACTCCCAAGAATCTAGGGACACTGGAATATCTTCTATTACCCCATCAGGTTTGATCACAGATCTGTCTACCAATTGTAATAATGTGGGTGTAAAGAGAAGATTAGGAAGTTTCAGTTTATCCATGATTTGTCTACTCATGATATTGATTGCTGCTCCTAAATCAATGAGTGTGTTTTGGATCTCAATTCCGTTGATGTGAATTTTGACAACTGGATTTCTTGGGTCTAGATACTTTGAAATAGCAATCTTACCCATCATAATGTCTGCTATTTTTCCTACCAGTTGAATTTTCTTTATCTCTCTTATTCTTTTTCTTGTTTTCTTCATGCTCAACTCCTTTATTGTCTTTGCTAAAATTGGGATTTCCTTGATGGCTTGTAATAATGGAATCTTAATACAAACATTTCTTAGCTCATCTAGGAAATCATAATTAGGCACCATAATTTGTTTTTCTACACCTCTATCAATTTGTAATCTTTCTGGAAAGGGAGGTGTAGGAGTGGATGTTGATGGCTGCTCTAATACAGGAGTTGAAATTATTGGTTCTTTTTGTTTTGATTTTTCAATGTTTGGGTCCTGAAAAGATGTATCTTCTTCAAGACTTTTATTTTCTTGTAGAGAATCTTCCTCAGGGTTGTCTTGTTCTTGTATAATCACATAAGGTTTCCTCTTTTCAAGTATTCTTCCAGACCTAAGTTGAACATCACTAAGGTCTAGAGGAGTAATTAAATAAGTTGGAAATTGTTGGCCTTCTATCATATATGTATTCTAAGGATTCCTATTGTTGGAGTTTGGTATGGGTTGAGCAAGCAACTGATTTGATTTTTGAGGAAATGGTAACGGAAGGGGTTGATTTTGATGTTGTGGATTTTGAGGGTTTGTTGAGGATTTTGTTGTTGAGGAAAATGTGGATATGGTGGATAGAATGGTGGATACTGATAGTACTGAGAGTATCTTCCATAGGGATTTTGTGCCCCTTGTGCCCAAGCTTGAGATTGATTTTGAAATTGGGGCCAAGGTTGCTGCCAAGAATTCCAATTTGGTGGAGGTTTATTATACATTTGATCATGAAATCCTTGTGTTTGGGGTCCTTGCCAAGGCCTTCTAGAGACAAAATTGAGAGATTTTGTGGCACTTGTAGGAATTTCTTCTTGAAAGACAGCTTTAAGACCTAGAAGTGAAGGACAACTCTTGGTCTCATGTTTTTCTGAACAAATGACATAGGTCTCTACAACTTTTGCATCCAAAGGACACTCTCTTAAGGCATGCTTCTTTCTACATCTGGGACAAAAAATTGCTAAAGCATCAGATTCAGTTTTTTTCTTGTTTTGTAACTTAAGGGTGTCTATTTGTTCACTAAGACTCCCTAAGATGTTAGATTTGAATTCATCAAGCATATGCCCTATCTCTGCCCTACTTACTGTCCCAGAAGCAGACTTACTTACCCTTGCAAGAGCAGGGTCTCTTGGGCCTTTTATAGTTTTAGATTTCCCTCTTGAAAGGTTGATACATAACTCAACTATCTCAGGTAATGTGAGCTGAGATATCTCCCCTTTTCCCATCATGTTAAGGATATCCAACCATTCATCCCTAATTGTTTTCAACAAGAGAGCTTTTAAGGTGTCTTGATCTAAATTTTCCATTTTTTCTCTTTTAATGTTGTAATGAAATCTCTCCAACAAATCTTCCAAGTTTTCATATTATTTTTGTAGCATTTTAAACACTTCCTCCTTATGATTGAATGGCATACAATAATCCAAATACCTCTCTAGAAATTCTTGTTTCATGTCTTCCCATGTCCTAATAGAACTGTTGATCAAACTCATAAACCACTTCAATGCTGCTCCTTTCAATGTTGAAGGAAATAGTTTAAGTTTTTGAGCATCTTGTAAGTAGTCATAAGTTCTACATAGGACTTCAAATTCAAATAGGAAGGTTTCGGGATCTTCAGTTTTAAGTCCATAGAAGTTTGGAAGGACAGAGGGTGAAATGTTTTTCATGGTTGTATTAGTTTCTTCATCTACTATAGGAAACCCAAAAGAGCTTCCCATCTCTCTTCTACCTCTTCCTCTACCTCCTTCACCTTCTACACCTCTACCTCCTTCTCCTCTACCTCTACCTCTACCCCCTCCAAATAATGTGTGTTCTCCATTAAAGACTCCTCCTCCCCCTTCTTCTGCCATAGTTGATTCTTCTGAGGAAGTGGAAAAGTTTGTGTCTCTAATAGAGGTCCTTGAATCCTCTTCTAAGGCAGGTTCAGTGGATGAAATGGAAGGTCTTTCTAATGGACTATCTGATCTTAAGTCCTCTCGGAGTCTAGGATCAGTAAAGGATGGATTGTGGGTCTGAATTGGAGGTGTACTGGCTCTTGGTCTAGATGAAACAAGTGGTGTTCTAGGAATCAAGCTTCTGCTGCTGCTTCTTATGAATCTACCCCTTGAGTCTCTCTCTCTACGCATATAATTGTTTTTGGGAGTTAAGAAACAACGCTACCTAGTTACACTTCCCTGGAAACGGTGCCAAAATGTTTGTGCTCAACCTAGTCTCCTAAATTAAGTTCATTAATTGTCAACCAGGGTTGGTAAACTGCTGAAGTGTGGTGCACTATATGTGCCTAGGTATTTGTTTCTTACCACGTTGTGTTTAGTGTTTTCTGATGTTTTTGGTTTTATGGTTTTATGTTTTGAAAGGGAAGGAACTAAATGCTGGTGGAAAGAATCTACTGGTTAAAAACAGAGTGAAACCTAAATTATGGATGACAAATGACAAATGCAAATACTGCAACAAAACAAAACCTAAACTATGGCTAGCAAAATACAAAGCTTGATAATGACTTCAAGAAAATAAATCACAAAATGAGCTTAACTTGTCCAATTCATTAATTAAAGATGTTTTGGAAGAGCTTGAGAAATGGCAGTTAAGTGTAAATGAACTTCTCCTAACTAAACAATCAAACAATCAACTTACAATGTTACAACATCTCATCCATGATTAAAGATCTATTAAAATATATTTGGAAAAGAACATTTGTAGCACCATAAGATTTCTATTCTAAGCTAGCTTCTAACTTTGTTCTGCAACTCAATCTAGCACCACTCGGCCTCACACAAAAGTTATGGATTTCTTTTTAGAATGATTTTTGAGAAAAGGCTTGTTTGTGAAATGGTAAAAGGGTTGAAAAAATACTCCAGGCCTTAGACTGATACTACCTTCTGTCCAGATAATTATGTGTTAGTATGAGTTTGGAACAAAAGAATTTTTGTAAATAATGAAGACCTTGGTGTTTAAATTTAACAACTAATACAATTTGAAATGCAATGGATGGCAACTAAGTGCTAATACAGGGAACTAAAACTAAACTAGAGTGCCACTAGTCTATTTGAAGTACAGTGAACAATGTTAAACTGAAAAGCCATTATCAAACTGAAAATGAAATGACAGAACTGAACCATATGCATTCTACCTCCGGAGTGCTATACCTAAGTTATCATGCAACTAACCCAAGGAATTCTACAGTTCATCCCGTTCAGTATGAATGATGTTTTGAAGAAGTTGTGAGAGCAGAGTATGGTTGTATCATTCAAAGAGAATTGAACATAAACACAAAGGTAAGAAAGAAAATACAACTAAAGTCCAAGACACCACAGTTACTTCTTACTCATTGTTATGATATTTTGGAAGAGATTTGTAAGAGTAAGATTGGCTATGCTACTTGGTTTAAACTTAACAACTAAAACCTACAATACCACAGTTATGCCTTATCCATCATAATGATATTTTGGAAAAGTTTATTAGAGTAAGTCTTAACTGTCATAACTAACGAAAGTAAATGCAACTAAACCTACACTACCATAGTTGTGCCTTATTTTTCATAATGATATTTTGGAAAAGTTGATTAGAGTAAGTTTACATTTGTGATAATAAATATAATAATGCCTGAACATAAAAATTTAAAATAAAAGCAAAATAGAAATAACATCTCTTTATTATAAACAAGGCATTCCGAAGGCGGGGGGCCCTCTACCACCGAGGTAGCAGAAATCTGGCTCAAAATCAACTCAGCAAGTTTAAATGTTGCTTCTTTCATTAAAGGAAAGTCACAGCAAGCAATTATTCACGGACTTCAAAGATTTAGCAGTCAACCATAAATACTACCAAAATCTAACCTTTGTCTCTCGGTTTCCCGAGCATATTTATAGCAAATTTACATAACAGAACTTGAGATAATACGGAGATTATTGTCTTTCCTAATAGAAACTAAACTAGGACTCTGATCATGATCACGTAACAGAATCTGGACTATCCTTATTGTGTTAGGAGTCTACCTCCTAGTTTGAGTTTCCACGTGCTTAACCACGTACAGAATTTCATTCAATCTCCATGGAGGGCAACAAATGATGAGAACATGACGTGGAATACACCCATGTGTGCTTTTCTTCAAGATGACATCTGGAACCTGTATAAACATGAAGCTGGCTACAGAATTGGCAACTAGCTACAGAATGTCTACATTCTATAGCTAGTTTCAGTTCAAAAAGTACTACAATGACACAACCATAAAAACATAGTAAGTTAGCCACGATATTCATTCTTAAAGCAATTTTAACTAATTTCATTGATCATTTGAACCTGGGATTAATAATGGATAAAAGAAATGGAGTGGAATGTGGTGGAAGAAAGAAAATTTTTGGAGCTCAACAGCTCCAAGCCTACATTACAATTCTGGCCGACCTTGCACATCAGTGGAATACATTCAAAATAAATGTTCTTCTCATCCGATCAAGATGATATTTAGATCGATATTGCACCTCTCTGAAAGAGGAGTCCAATAAAAATATTAGCATCATCATCTTTGTACAACATGGATTTTGGACCTAATTTCCCAAAATTAACAATTCCTTTTTAATTTTTTTTAGTCGAAATCCCCATCATGATTCAACATGACTGTGGCAAGGGAGAAAAACAGGCTTGGCTGATGTATTGGAATGAAGGATACCTCATTTTTTATTCTTGTTTCTCCTTCAGGGTGAGCTACTACCCAGTTGGCGTGATGATCCACACTGTTTTTATTGTCCTGCAATATGTGTTTGAAGGTGACACTGCCCAGATATGTCAGATTTTTCCTAATTCTTTTGATTATTTGGCCCATTGCAGCATTTGGAGGGGTTCTCATGTTGATCATGGCTTGAATAAGTATTGTTGAGTGTCCCATGATTATTGGATTCTGTATTTTCCTTTTTTTGAGAATCATGGTGCCCATTAGTGCCTCAGCCCTGTTATTGGAGGTTTTTCCTAATCCCCATTCAAAGATGACAAGATTGGTTCCACCTGGATCTAGGAGTATGCACCTTGCTCCAGCTCTGCCCGGATTGTTTTTTGATGCACCATTTTAGGAATTTACAGGGTAGGTTCCTTAGATGAAGAACCAAAGGTCACCGCTCATAAAAAGATCATAAATCAGTACACTAGTATAATCATGTGGTTAAAACCCTCAAAGAGGGAAACAGTCCAAGGCCTAAGACAACGCGGCCACTTTAGGCAAGTTATTAATATAAAAATAAAAGTTACATATGTTTCTCTCATAAACGATTACTAGAAAAATGACCCTCCATGCTTTTCAAATAGAGATCATGGACCAATAAGGTGTTAAGCCACAGATCAAGTGTCGTTAATGCCGAGGTGAGAGATAACCATCGGATCACTACAAATCATGACCATCGGATTATAAGTTACAAATTTACATGGTAAAAAAACACACTTTACCTAACTCTACACTAGACTAAGTTATTCTTAACTATTTCCTATGTGTCGGAATATCCTAACATCCCCCCTTAAGAACAACTTGGGATAGGATTGAAGGATTTACAAAGGTGACACAAAAGGAGCCTATTTCCTATGTGTCGAAATATCCTAACATCCCCCCTTAAGAACAAATTGGGATGGGATTGAAGGATTTACAAAAGTGACACAATAGGAGAAGGAAGGAGGCATTAGAGCCTATCCCCCCTTAATGACAACTTTCCTGAACTCCAAGCATGGATTGAAGTTTGGTAAACTTCGCTTCTATGAGAGCCTTCGTAAAGATATCGGCTACTTGATCATTGGTCGGACAATACTGCACTTCAAGAACACGATCATGAATGAGCTTTCTAATGAAGTGTATGTGGAGTTCAATGTGTTTCATACGTTGATGCTGAACTGGATCTTTACATAACTGAATGGAACTCTGATTATCACACCAAAGTGTAGTTGGATGCTGCTAATGAAGACCAAATTCAGACAAGATCTGACGAAGCCACATGGCTTCCTTGTTGGCTTCAACTGCACCATGATACTCTACTTCTACTGAATAAAGAGAGATGGCACTTTGTTTCTTACAAGACCAAGTAATAGGTCCTAAACCAAGAGTGAATACATATCCTACAGTAGACTTCTGATCATCAGGGTGACCAGTCCAATCAGAATCGGTGAAACCAATCAACAAGGGAGATGCTCCTGCACTGTGTTAGCCCCCTAATTTGCTCTCTTTTTGTCATTTATCCTTTTTAAATCATAACCATTTACCGTTGTTTTACCTCTTTTATGCACTCTCATCTTGCACCAGTCCAAGCACGGTGACATATTTCGTATAAACTTTATTTTTAGTATTTTTAATTCAACTTAGCATTAATTAATTATTTATTACATTATTTCTTACTTTTAATCAATCTTTGTAACTTATCGATATCTCCAATGGTTATTTGGTAGTTAGAGTACTTACCGTGACCGCTAATCCTTGTGCAGGATCGAATCTTGCACCATTTCCAGCACATCAAATCCTTGCAGGAGATCCGAACCTCCTTGATCATAGCCTCGTTTTGAACAGCTTCAGCCATGACAACAAGATCAACCCAAAGGCAGCCGAGACCAAATCTTTGAAGGACGAAAGCTGGAGATTGGCTACGGCCAGTTTTGCTAACTGTCTAATTTTGAAGGCCGAAAAGCTAAATTCTGCGTTTGGTTATGTAATCAGTTGAATGATCTATTTTGGCCTTTGGCCAAAGATCTATATAATGTAGAATGTAAATAGGACTAAGGGGGAGTTTTGATAGGAGAAGAGAATAGAGACACAGCCAAAGAAGCAATAACAGGTTGTTGTATTTTGTTATCGCCCAAATCTGGGTTGGACGATGTATTAATGTATGTACTTGCCTCAGTGAACTAATAAAAGGGAGCTCCGCCTCATGTTTCAAAAATTTTGTTTATGTATTTGAGCTGATGAATTGATTAAGGTACTGAGCAACGTTTTTATTTAAAATGGAAACGTGTTGGTTGGCTAGGGCCCAGCCAACCCAGCATGTTTACCCCTTTTCTCATTTTCCTGTAATTTGTGTTTACATTGTCAAGTGTGATTTAATTTTAAGCACATGCATTCCTGTCTGAGTGAAAGCAGATCCGTTGTGTGAAGTAGATAAATTTCCTTTTCTTGCAATTTCCTTTCCTGCACATGATTTCAGATTGGTTTTCCTCCGCCTGGCCCAAGCAAGAGAAATAACCCTGCACAAGTGCACGTTGGTGTGATATCTCCTTTTCTGCAATTCTGTTTGATTGGTTTTCCCCGCCTGGTCCAAGCAGGAGAAATGAACCTTCACCAGTGCACGTTGGTGTGACGCAACAAGCCTTCTTAGTCTACTTCCCACAATATTTTTTCTTTCATTAAATGCTTATGACAGGATAAATGTATATTGATTGTTTCTTTATTCCTGCACTTTATTAAGATTAGAAACATCCACTTTTTATGTGTGCAATTTAATTTAACAGTATAATATCACTTTCAATAATTTTTTGAGAATGCAACAAGATGATGGAGCTTAGTGAAAAGAAGTCGCCTTCACTAAGTGGGCCCGCAGGCTATTTTTGGCGCAAAGTCTATTTTTAGACTATGTCTATTTTTAGACATATGGATCATGGTCTATGAGTTGCAGGATGCTATTTGTGGATGGTTGGTCAAGTTGGTAAAAATAGATGGACCTATATTTTTAGACATACTAGGCGGAGTCTATTTTTAGACTGCCAGTCTAAAAATAGATCAGTCGAATATTATTAGCTCTTAATAATATTTGGACTATAAACATTATCTTATCCTCTTGCAGCACTTCAGTTCGAGCTACGGATGTGGCACATGCAGCTGACAGAAGGAATTACACTATTCCTAGGGTTTATTTGAGCTATTGCATGGTTGACTTCAGTTAGAACTCATGTGGCAGAGTTTGGTGGAGTTGATGAGACAGTTGACGGAGTTGTGTTCGGTTTAACTTAGTTGAACTAGTTGTATTTAGTCTAACTGATAAATACACTAGTGATGAGTGGTGTGAATTAATTATTAATTAATTCACTAATTATTAACTCAAAAATCAACTAAAGAATACATCAGTTAACTGCAGTGCATGGACAGTTCAGTGGAGACCAGTGTTAGAGGTGGGTGAAAGGGTGAGTCTACTATCAATTGTGACTATAGTTGTGCATGAGATTTGCACACACATTGATTGAGATTTCCAATGAGGATTGCGCAGTACAAGCCAGTGGGATTCGAACTTGGATCTCACCATTATTCATCTTGGATTGCGCAGTAGAGGCAGGCTAATAGATGGAGGAGATTTGAACCTGTGACTTGTTCATATCTGAGCTAGTTAGTGTGTAACAATTAGAGATAGTGCTGAGAGCTTGTGAGGAGTTTGTACTATGATTGTTACATGTTCTCTATCATTATAATATACAGATAGTTGGGTGTTTTCAGCTGTAAGCTTTCCCCATTACATACTGTGTTGATATGTGTGATTGATTAATGTTTCAATGTGCGCATGCGATTGTTTTTAATTCCACAAATTGATGATCAATGGTAGAAGAGGTTATGTATTATGCATGAAGCTCAAATAGTGTGTAATCAGGATAATCTTGGTGAATAACTCATCTATTATTCAAATTTCTACATGGTATCAGAGAAAAGTTGATCATCGGATCTATTAAAGTGATTACATTTTATTTCTTTAGGCAGAGTCTGTAAGAGGGGCAGGTAGCCTTTGGATTCATCCTTTCGTTGAAAGGTGAGATATCTATTAAATTCCCCTACAGTCTATCTCTGTACTAGAAATACCTTTTTCTCACAATTTCAGATCAGAAGCGGTTGAGTTTTGAGCTGGTGGAATTCGAATTTGCAGCAGTGTTTTCTTGGTGTCGAAGTTGAGATGTCTTTCAACGGATTGCAATTGGAGTATGCCCTTGAGGGTAGCTCGAATTATATTGCATGGAAGGACAGGATGGAGGCGGTGCTGGATGACAATGGGTTGAAGGAGTTCATAGATGTTGAAGTCCCAAAGCCTACTTCTAGCGATGCTGCCGTAATTGAGGCTTGGCAAAAGAAGACAACAAAGTGTCGAAGGATTCTGTTGGAGGGCGTGAAGGATCACATAGTGTCCAGCCTGCATGGTAAGGCTTCTCCATTTTTGATGTGGAAAGCCTTGATAGATTTATTCCAAAGCAAGAGCGACCAGAGGAAGTTGGCGCTCAAGGATAAACTCAGGAACATTAAGATGGAGAAAGGAGATAGTATGCCCAAGTACCTCACGAAGTTCACCCAATGCAGGGATGAGCTGGGAAGTGTGGGGGTGACTGTAGATGATGAGGACTTGGTGAGCTTGGCTCTCCTTGGGCTTCCCAAGAGTTGGCATTCCTATCAGGACTCTGTCAATGGTCGGGAGAAATTTTCAGGATGGGAGCGACTTTGGTCGGATCTTGTGCAAGAGGAGATAAGGCGGAGTACCAGGGACAGATCTTCATCAAAGGCATCTGATGAAGAGAATTGCGCCAAAGGGCCACCAAAGTAAAGAAGGAGAAGAGCAAGAAAGCTTCTCAATCCGGTTCGAAAGGCAAGAAGCAGAACATGTCCAAGGTGAAGTGTTTTCACTGTCACCAGCACGGACACTATGCCACAAATTGTCCGCAGAAGAAGAAAAATAAGAAGGCTGTTGGATCTGCAGCGGGAGAGGCATTGGCCTCCCAGTTTGAACTGGATTTTTCATTGATCGCATGCTTGGTCTCAAGTGTGATGGGATCAGTATGGTTCTTGGACAGTGGTGCGTCATTTCACATGACAGGAGATCAGGATCTGTTTTCAGATCTGGAGGAAAAAGATCTTGGAGTGCACATCGAGATGGGCGATGATGGTAGATACAGTGTGACCGGTATCGGTACCATTTCCTTTGAGAGGGAGTCTGGTAAACCCTTCGTATTGAAGGAAGTGATGCATGTTCCAGGATTGAAGAAGAATCTTATCTCTGTGGCGATGTTAGAAGACAAGGGATATGATGTTGTCTTCAGCGAGGGAAAGGATTTCCTGCGCAGTAAGACAACTAGAGAAACCCGGAAGATAGGGGTTTGATTCAAGAACCTTTATCAATTGCAGGTAGATGGCTGCACAACAATGGCATGCAAGGCAGAAGGAGTGGTGAGCCGAGATGATGGCGAGTTGTGGCATCGGAGATTGGGCCACCTTCACCATGGATCTTTGAAGATACTCTGAAGAGATTTCAGTGGCTTCCTGCGGGGTACTTGCACAATGACTGGGCAAGGATGTAATTTTGGGAAAATTTAGAAAGCCACCACGAGAAGGATAGTTCACGCCATTAACGATCCTTGAGAGAATTCAATACGTATGTAAAAATCTTTCTCGCAGCTCAAAATGCAAAGCATGTGCACTATGTGATATTTGTTGATGATTTTTCTCGTAAGTGCTGGATCTTCTTCATGCAGAAGAAGAGTGAGACATACTCAAAGTTTTGTGAGTTCAAGGCGCTAGTTGAGAAAGAATCGGTGAAGCAGGTGAAGGCTCTTAGGAGCGACAATGGTGGTGAATTCATCTCTGGCGAATTCAAGGACTTTTGCAGCGCAGAAGGAATTCGAAGAGAGCTCATAGCACCTCATAACCCACAACAGAACGGGGTTGCTGAGCGAAAGAACATAATGATCGTGGGTGTTGCACAGGCGATGTTTCATGATCAGGGCCTACCCATACACTTGTGGGTATGGGTGGAGGTACACAATACTTCGCATATGTGCAAAACCGTTGTCCTCAACAAGATACTTGGCATGAGTACACCCGAGAGTGCAGTGTTTTCCTCGCAAGAGGCCCGGATATTTCCCATTTGAGTGATTTTTGGTTCACCCGTTTACATTCATGTGACGAAGGATGCCAGTGAAGAAGCAGAGCCGACCGCAGAGTGGGGGTTGGATATTTAGGCACATCGATACGCCCACAACTATCATGTGTATTTTCCAGACAGTCGCAAGACTGTTGTGCGACGAGATATCAAATTTCATGAGGAGAAAGCCATGAAGTGTTTGCTTGAGAGGGAGCCACACTTGCATGCAAATGAGGAGCTATTAGTTCCTAAGGATGAGCTTCAGGATGTGGATCAGCCACAAGATGAGGTTCATGGAGTGGAAGAGACCACTCATGCAGCGCCAACCATCAAAGGGCAGAAGTGCACTACAGAAGCTGAGCGACTGGCTCAAGATGCAGAGAAGGTTGTAGGACCACCCATGACAGCCGCGTACGTAGACAATCACCGGACCTTCCAGACAATCGGATACAGTGCTCTTGTGGAGAAATGTCGTGATGTTGTTTATCCTCTTTCGAGGAAGTTGTGGAGGACCCCGCATGGGTAGATGCCATGGTGGAAAAGTATGATTCGATTGTCAGAAATAGTGCATGGGGGATTGTCCTGAGGCCGAAGGGGAAATCAGTGGTGGGTTCAAGATGGATCTACCAAGTGAAGCAGGTAGCTGATGGGAGTGTGGAAAAGTACAAGGCAATATTTGTTGCCTGAGGCTTTTCACAGATTGAGAGGATCGATTATGAGGAGACCTTTGCACTTGTCGCAAGGTATTCTTCCATACGGAGCATCCTAGCTCTCTCAGAGCAGATGGGTTGGCACATTCATTAGATGGATGTGAAGATTGTGTTCCTCAATGGAGTCATTGAGGAGTAGGTGTACATAGAGCAGCCTGAAGGATTCAAAATCTTCAGCAGCGATTCGCATGTGTGTAGGCTCAAAAGAGTGTTGTATGAGCTGAAATAAGCACCTTGTGCTTGGTACACACGGATAGACAGTTATTTCACCGGTTTTGGATTCACCAAGAGTGAGGCGGATCCTAACCTGTACCAGATTGTGGTGGAGGTGAAGTTGCTGATCAATGTACTGTATGTAGATGATCTGATTTTGACGGGAGATGAGCTGTTGATACTTTCATGCAAGGAGGATCTTGCTAGAGAGTTTGAGATGAAGGACTTGGGCCTCCTTCATTATTTCCTGGGATTGGAAATTTGGCAGCGTAGTGATGGACTATTTGTTTCTTAGGGTAAGTATGCCCGGGAGATACTGGAGAAGTTCAACATGCATGGCTGCAAGCCTCAAGGATACTCCTTCCTAGTGGTTGGAGGAAGGAGGATGCTACTTCGGCGGAGGTAGTGGATGCCACTGTTTATCGACAGTTGGTGGGGTTGCTTATGTATCTGGTCAATACACGACCCGATATATGCTATGCAGTTAACCAGCTTTCACAAGCTTTGGTTAAGCCTACCAAGCTCTTCTGGAAGGCGGGCAAGCATGTATTGCGTTATCTTAGAGGCACATCGGGATAGGGATTGTGGTACAGACAGGAGGATGAGGTGAAGCTATGTGGCTTCATGGATGCAGATTGGGCAGGGAGCCCAACGGACAGAAAGAACATCTAGAGGGATCTTCAGTATCGGGTCGACAGCAGTTTCTTGGTATAGCAGGAAGTAGAGATCCGTGGCACTCAGTTCAGCAGAGGCCGATTATATGGCAGCAAGCTGGCTGCATGCGAGGCTATATGGATGAGGAAGATCCTGGTTGGGTTTTTCGGGTCACACTTGGAGCCTACTGTGATTTATTGTGATAACCAGAGTTGCATTAAACTCTCGGCTAATCTAGTATTTCATGATAAATCCAAACACATCGACATCAGGTACCATCATATCAGAGATTGTGTGCAGCGGAGGATCATGTTACTTTCATACATTCCCACGGAGGATCAGGATGCTGATATCTTGACGAAGGCGCTCACCAGGAGCAAATTCGAATACCACAGAGGCAGGATAGGGGTTGCAGATAATCCGTATCTTTTTGAGAGGGAGTGTTGAGAATGCAACAAGATGATGGAGCTTAGTGAAAAGAAGTCGCCTTCACTAAGTGGGCCCGCAGGTTATTTTTGGCGCAAAGTCTATTTTTAGACTATGTCTATTTTTAGACATATGGATCATGGTCTATGAGTTGCAGGATGCTATTTATGGATGATTGGTCGAGTTGGTAAAAATAGATGGACCTCTATTTTTAGACATTGGGCGGAATCTATTTTTAGACCGCTGGGCTAAAAATAGAACAGTCAAATATTATTAACCCTTAATAATATTTAGACTATAAACATTATATTATCCTCTTGGAGCACTTCAGTTTGATGCTTGGATGTGGCACATGCAGCTGACAGAAGGAAATACGCTTTTCCTAAGGGTTAGTTGAGCTATTGCATGGTTGACTTCGGTTAGAACTCATGTGGCAGAGTTTGGTGGAGTTGATGAGACAGTTGGTGGAGTTGTGTTCGGTTTAACTTAGTTGAACTAGTTGTATTTAGTCTAACTGACAAATACACTAGTGATGAGTGGTGTGAATTAATTATTAATTAATTCACTAACTATTAACTCATAAATCAACTAAAGAACACATCAGTTAACTGCAATGCATGGACAGTTCAGTGGAGACCAGTGTTAGAGGTGGGTGAAAGGGTGAGTCTACTATCAGTTGTGACTATAGCTGTGCATGAGATTTGCACACACATTGATTGAGATTTCCAATGAGGATTTCGCAGTACAAGCTAGTGGGATTCGAACTTGGATCTCATCATTATTCATCTTGGATTGCGCAGTAGAGGCAGGCTAACAGGTGGAGGAGATTTGAACTTGTGACTTGTTCATATCTGAGCTTGTGTAGTACGTAACAATTGGAGATAGTGTTGAGAGCTTGTGAGGAGTTTGTACTATGATTGTTACATGTTCTCTATCATTATAATATACATATAGTTGGGGGTTTTCAGCTGTAAGCTTTCCCCATTACATACTATGTTGATATGTGTGATTGATTAATGTTTCAATGTGTGCATGTGATTGTTTTTAATTCCGCAAATTGATGATCAATGGTAGAAGAGGTTATGTATTATGCATGAAGCTCAAATAGTGTGTAATCAGGATAATCTCGGTGAATAACTCATCTATTATTCAAATTTCTACATAATTAAGCACTCATTTTAAGAATTAAATTCTAAGTGCAGGAAGCTTTGATCCGGTGCAAGAACTAGTTTCTTGCCACGGGATCTGAGTGCTTTGAACTTGAAAAAGTTCAAGCCCTTGCATGAATTAAAAAGTGTTTAGTAAAGACACCATTTATACCTTCTACATAAATCTCTGTTCCTGCACTAGTGCAAGCAGACTGCGAAAGTGCAGGACAAATTAGGGCAAGAAGGAAATATCTAAAGGAGCAGGTTTAAGGGCCCATCTAATGAGACTGCTAGTGTCTTTGCTAAAGAAAAACACACACTCAATAGTTAAACAATAATTAGCTAGAGTGATTGCCTTTTATATTTAATTCCCTCTTGCAAATGCATTCTTCCTTGTTCCAGTCTTAGATTATTTCGATGGTTCAAGTTGCCTTTTTATCTTTTTAATTTGATTCTGCAATATTTCCTTTAAAGAAAGTAGGGATTTATATTAGGAAGATTCATACCATCTCTGGCATTTCCTGTGCTTCATCTCTAAGTTTACGGATCCCCCGGGTTGACAAATTAAGTGTTGAGGAGTTTGCTTAAGTGTAATTCCTACACCCAACATTTTGGCGTCGTTGTCAGGGAGGCGATTTGATTTGTTAATAATTTTCTGATTATACAATAGAGGTAATTTTTCCTTTATTTTTGCAGTATTGTTTGGAAAAGATTCTTTGAAGGAATTTTACTGGTGTTAATTGATTTCTGACAGCATTTTTTACTAGAAGGCTTTTGTTATTTTTCTTTTTTGAAATGAATGCCTAGAAAAGGTAAGGGTTCGAAGCCCACTAAGGGCCAAAATAATTCTGAAAACAATTCTCATATTGGGTCTCCTTTTGTAAGCAGGAAGCCAAATCCAATTCAAACCCATCACGCAGGAAAAATCCACCTGGATTCTGGTGACAATAGCTCATGTGTGATTCAGCCTGTTGAGAGTGGTACAAGTAAAAGGGAAAAAATGGTGGACCATGAAGATAATTTGGAAGGGACTGGTGAGAACCAGGTAAGTGAAGAACAATCCACTTTTGTGTTTCCAATTATGGATCCTGATACTGTGGCACAAATGAAGAATATTCCACCATCAGCTCTCCCTCATTTCCATGGTAAAGTTCATGAAGATCCTGACTCTTTTCTATTCGAGTTTGATATTATGTGTAGAAGTTATGATTATTCAACTGACGCTCAAAAGTTAAGATTATTTCTTGTTACTCTCAAGGACTCAGCTCTACGTTGGTTTATGGGGTTAGGAGGAAACACTATAACCTCTTGGGATCAGATGAAGAGAGTTTTTTGTCTAAACATCAAGAATATTGCAAAACTCGGGACATGCAGGATGAGATTCTTACAATCATACAGGATGATGATGAAACTCTTGAAGATTACCTAGAAATATTTATGTATATTTTACAAAGGTCGAAACTTAAGTCTGATCCCAGTACTATTAGAACCTTTTTCTTAAGAGAACTTACTAATAATGCTAGAAATAATTTAAATCTGTTAGGACAAGGTGATATTTCTCAGCAAAATTTTGAACAAATTTGTGAACTATGCAGGAAATTTTCAAGAAATCAGTATAGATCTGGTAGAGGAACTCGAAATAGAAATAGAAAAACTGAATCTACTGATGCTATGATTATTGGACTAGAAAATAAAATGGAAAACATGAAAATTGATATAATGAATATTGTTACCAAACAGTTAGACTCTTTAAAATTTCAGCAAAAACTCATGAAGGAACAAGAGTCATTATGTATTTTCTGTCCTAAATGTAGAGACAAGCATCCTCCTAAAGAGTGTCCTCTTAATTTGAAAGAAACTAATAAGTGTGATATTTGTGCAAAAGACCATGTCACAGAAAAATGTCCCTCTATACCAAGACTTAAAGTTGTATTTACAGGGGGACAGCCTGAAGTTGAATACTTGTATGCTATGGGAGCAAGAAGGAATTGGCCTCAGGTAGGTGCAGGTATGGCTCCTGAATTTTCTCCACAATATTTTGGTTATAATTCACATGCATGTTCTTATCCTAACACTAATCAGCAGTGGTTGGATAGGGCCAACTCATTCTCCATATTCCTACCAGCCACCTATGCAGTCATATCTATCTACGCATACACCTTATTCAATGCCTCAACTTTCGAGTCAGTCTACTCCATTATTGCCTTTACCTCCACCCTTTCGACCTCCTCATTTGCCTGCTCAACCTATGCCCAATCCTAACAATAATAAATCAGTGCAAATGATCTATGTAACAAACCCACCTTTACCATTCGAGTACCACTCTATTCCAGTTGGGGTTCATGATATTCAATTAAGATCGGGAAGGACTGTAAAATCATAAAATCAAAAGCAACCTATAGTGATTGTTGAAGAGAAAGGAGAAGAGGAAACACTTAACCATTCTCCAAAAATTTTCACTAAGTAGCCCTTACCCTCTGAATCCTTGCCATCTTCTTCCGACCAGCCTCCCTTCCTAGAGAGGCTAGTAATGGAAAGAAGTGAGCCTATTTCTGAGACTAGTTTGGCATCTGAGCTTCAAAATATTTTCATTAAGATACCTTTGCTCCAAGCCATTAAAGAGATCCCCATTTGTACCAATATTATTAAGGAAATTTGTTTCAAGAAACCCGGGAGGAAGAAAGTGGAACCCCAAACCATTCAATTTGTTGGTAGGGCAACAGAGTTGATGACGGGATGTGTGTCTATGGAAAAATATACTGATCCCGGAAACCATGTTGTCTCAGTTCAGATTGGTAATGTCCTTGTCTCTAATTTTATTATAGAACTGGGGGCAGCCATTAATTTCATGACTAAGAAAACCATGGATCAACTTCGTTTATCTCATCTTCGCCCTACTCCCACTGTGCTTGAATTAGCAGATAGATCTAAAATTAAGCCAGAAGGAGTATTGGATGATGTGATCATCTCATTAGATTATTTGGAATATCTTGTTGATTTCATTGTGCTTCAGCCAAAGAACCCAGTAGGAGGACATCCCTTGATCTTGGGTTGACCATGTCTTGCTACAGCCGATGCATATATTGGATGTCATTCCAGTGATATGTATATTTCGCATGGAGATTCTAGGAATAAAGTTACCTTATACCCCCCTGCCATATCCATTCAGGACCTTTGAGATACTTTATGGTTGGATCAAAGCAGTGATGAGGAGACTCGGCCCATTTCCCTTATCCATCATTATACTGGGTCTTCACAAGAAGATGAGATTCAATATTTCCTAAATCATCTAGACACTATGCCTAATTTTGAGCCATTGAGCCAGATTTTCAACCTAGATTTTCAAGATAATCATGATTCTCATTCTTCTGTACCGTTGCATTTGACCACTCCCTTGAGTACTCCTGAGCCTAAAACTACTATTGTTGAGATTAGCCCTGGTAAATCCTTTCATATTAGTTCAGATTTGGACTCATCTCAGCAGGAGCAGCATGTGAATTTATTGCAAAACCATCTTAGTGCCTTTGCTTGGGGCTATGAAGATATGAAGGGTATTCCTCTTGAAACTTGTACACATCATATCTATATTCAGGAAGGAACTCGACCTATCTGAAAACCCTAAAGGCGAATGAATCCAGCTCTAAGAGATTTGTGAAGGAAGAAGTACATAAACTATTGGATGCTGGTTTTATCTATCCTATTTCTGACAGTCAGTGGGTCTCTCCATTAGTGCTAGTAACTAAGAAAGATGGAAGATGGCGTATTTGTATTTATTATCGAGAATTAAACAAAGCCACTCTCAAATATTACTTCCCTCTCCCTTTCATTGACCAGGTGCTTGATACCGTTGCAAGAAAGAAATATTTTTCCTTTTTGGATGGCTTTAGTGGCTATAACCAGATACAGATTGCACCCAAAGATCAGGATAAAACTACTTTTACATGTCCATGGGGTACATTTTCTTATAAATTGCTTCCCTTTGGTTTATGTAATGCCCCGGCTACCTTTCAAAGGGCAGTCCTGGCCATTTTTGTTGATCTAGAATTTGTAGAAATTTATATGGATGACTTTTCTGTCTTTGGTGATTCTTTTCAGGAAGCTCTCAAAAATCTAGAGAAAGTACTTCTCCGTTGTCAGGAAGCCCATCTCGCCTTGAGTGACAAGAAATGTAGATTAATGTGCAAAGCGGGAGTGGTACTTGGCCATTTTATTTTTGGTAAAGGTATTCAGGTTGATCCAACAAAGATTGAAATCATTCTACATCTTCCTGCACCCAAAACTCAAAGGGAAGTAAGATGTTTTTTAGGACATGCTAGTTACTATAGAAGATTCATTGAAAATTTTTCTAAGATATCTGCCCCTCTTTTCCGGCTTCTAGATAAGGATAGTGAATTTTCTTGGTCCACAGCTTGCCAACAGTCTTTTGAAACATTGAAGGAAAATTTAGTACAGGCACCAGTTTTGAGAGGTCCTAACTGGTCCCTGCCTTTTCACATTTCCTCTGATGCTTCAGATTTGGCTATTGGCGCAGCATTAGGACAAGAGGAAAATAAGAAATCCTATGCTATTTATTATATTAGTAAGAATTTTTCTTCCGCTGAATTAAATTATACAGTTACAGAGAAAGAGTTTTTAGCTGTAAATTTTGCAATTAATAAGTTCAGGAACTATATTACAGGATATGAATTATTTGTACATACTGATCATTCCACGATTAAATATTTGATGAACAAACCATTGACTAGCGGTAGAGTGACTAGGTGGTTGCTATTGTTGCGGGAATTTAATGTTACTATTGTTGATAGACCAGAAAAATCTAATGTTGTAGCAGACTTTCTTTCTAGATTACATAATCCTGGTGAAGCAACTCCTGTTAATGATGATTTTTCAGATGAACATCTTTTTGCTATGTCAACAGATTCTCCATGGTTTTCTGACATTGCTAATTACTTGGTTACTGGGAAAACACCATCCCACTTCTCCGCTTGTGAAAACCATAATATTATTTAGAAAAGTGTTGCATACTCTTGGATTCAAGGAGATCTCTTTTACATTGGTCTAAATCTTATTATCCGTAGATGTGTAAGAGAGGACGAATTTTTTGACATATTGAAATCTACTCATGATAAACATTGTGGAGGCCACTTCGCTGATAAGTGGACTGCATATAAATTATTGTGTGCTGGTTACTTTTGGCCTTCCTTGTTTAAGGATGCCAAACAGTATGTCAGGCGATGTGATAGTTGTCAACGAGTGGGCCAGCCTAATCAAACCAATTAAATGCCTTTATTCCACCAAGTTATGATTGAGCCATTTGAAAAATGGGATATTGATTTTATAGGGCCAAGAAATCCAACGTCATTAAGTAAAAAACATATTTTGGTTTGTACAGATTTTGTTACAAAATGGGTAGAAGCTAAAGATGTTTCCTTTTCTACAGAAAAATTTACTGAAATATTTATTAGATTTGGTGTGCCTAGAGAAATTGTTTCTGACAATGGTCCGCAGTTTATTTCTAATCTGGTACAGGGTGTGATGGATCAATACAAGATCCGGCACAGGAAATCCACGTCGTATCACCCGCAAGAAAATGGCTAGTTGGAATCCACAAACAAATTGATCGAGTACATTCTTACAAAAACAGTAAATATGCATCGGAAACACTGGGCTGAAATATTACCAAAAGCTTTGTGGGCATATAGAACCACTTGGAGAAATAGCACGGGACATACACCATATGAGCTGGTATATGGCAAACAGGTTTTGTTACCAATTGAATTCCAGATCAAAACTTTCAGAACTGCAGTTCAGTTAGGACTAGATCTCTCTGAGGCACAACAACAGTGTCTTCTCCAATTAAATGAGTTAGATGAATTTCGTAGGGATGTTTTTCATCAGAAACGTAAAAGGTGGCATGACAAGTCTATTCAAAAAAAGCAATTCCAACCAGGTGATTGGGTGCTCCTTTATGATTCTAGATTTAAAATTTTTAAACAGAAATTCCATACACGTTGGATGGGACCTTATGAAGTGATCTGAGTATTCGAGAATGGAGCAGTAGAAGTTAAAACCATTGATGGAAAAAATTCAGTATTCTTGGTAAATGGACACAAATTAAAGAAGTATTTTCAGCCACTTGCTAGGAAAGATTTTACACAGCAAGTCCAACAGCAATTCGGGACAATAGTGGTGAATGGTAATACCCACCTTTTGAAAACATGAATTCTTCTTCTTCTTAAAAAATTTTAAAATACAAAAAAAACATTAAATAAAAAGTAAAGAAAAAATATTTTCCTGTAATTATGAAAATCAGTTCGCTGACATGATTATAGAAGGATCAGCCTGAAAACCAGCTTGCTGGAAAGAAGATCAAAAATTTCTAGTAAAAAAAGAATTTTGCTTGATATTTAGATATGCTAGCTACCACCTACTAAAATCAGATTCAGCAGAACCAACCTTTATACAATTGGGGTAATTAGCATGGATATTTTTATTCAAGTAACGCTTAATTCTCGCTGCAATCATTTTTCTTGCACCAGTGCAGGCAGACCTTCCAGAAAATTTTATGCCTTTCTTCATATTCCACTTTCGTAATATTCCCTTAGTTTTCTTCTTCAATCCTAGAATGATTAACCTTCCCATATTCTTCTGAATTTACCCTGTCTGTTTCATAAAAACCCCCACTTTACCCTTGAATTTTTTTCCCTATCCCACTTCTGTTTATCCCCTCTTGTGGTACTATTCCTGGAATCCCTGTAATATAATTCCTTCCCATTCTAAAATTTCCCTGTTCCCAGTTCTTTGTTCCCTCATGAATTCATTGCAGGATCTCACGCACAAAGAGCAAAAGGATACGCTCTGAAGCATCAAGAAAGGGCGAAGAAAATTTCCAATATAAGTTGAGGAAGTCATGTTGGAAGTCCAGCCTATATTTTACTTAAATTCCATGTTCTTTTTTCAGATATTATGCTTGCACTAGTGAAAGCATGTCGTCCTATATAATAAGTGCAAGCATAATGGTACCAGCAGAATAGCATAGTTTAAGCGGTGCAAGTAGACCAGTGCAAGCATGCACCATGTCAGAAACATAGTACAATTTGTTCTTTTCATAGAATATGTCATAGGAAAGTGGTCATCATGAAAGTTTATAAGAAGTCCTTTCACTTAGTCGATGATTACTTGTGCTATCATATTAACTAGGAGAAAATTATTTAAAGGACAGTGGCAGGACCTCCTTTTCATCCTACAGAAATTCGTAACCTGTAAGGGAAGGTACTCCCTCACTTTTGTGTACCATTTTAGGATGTTGCAGCATTTCAAAGCCAGCTGGCACGCCCAGTGGAGGATTAATTTCCCCCATTTTTTTCTTAGGAGCTTGGAAAAAATGGCCAAGGGTGTGTGGGACGGACGGGCAAACCAAGCCGACAAGAAGTTAAATCACCACGGCCTGATAAATATTTTGGTCCAGAAATAATTAGAAGTTAAAGGCATGACCTAGGAGGTGATGTTAAAATAGCTACATAAAAAGACAGCTGCTGGAAAGGAGACATAGGATCCCACCAGCACAATCAAGGGTCCGAGTAAGAATGTAAAGGGGAGTCCTTCTTGCACCAATGCAAAAAGGAAATGACCTAAAAAATCAATAGAAGAAAGGGCCCCATCTCCAAATAAGAAGATAGCTAGTGCACCTGTTGAAGAGACTCCTTCTATGCCACCAGTACAGGCACGCACCCCCGAAGAAGACAACCTGTCAGTCCTTGCGAACACAGAAAAATTTGTAGAGGTCGAGTATGACACTTTGTTGGCCGATTTCATTAAAATTCCCTAGAAAAATAATGAAGAATCCGGTGCAGGCAAAGAACCACAGTCCCCATATGACGTTGAATCCCCTTCTGCACCAGTGCAAGAAGAACCAGAAGAAGAAGAAGAAGATGAAGAAGAGGAAGAAGTGTTTGCTGAAACCATGAGGGATACTGAGGTCCCTGAGGAAGACACAGCCCCTATCGAGACAGAAGAAGAAGAAGATTTGGTAACTCCTGCTGCTCGGATAGTTGAACTAGAGCTTCAATTGCAGAACTTAGAACAGCTCATAGCTAAAGCGTAGGAGGATAAATAACAGAGTAAAGAAGAATTAACTGTGGAGATCCAGAAAAAGAAAGGAGCAGTTAGAGTTTGGAAGTACCAAGCTGCATCGATGGGAGCATGTTACCCCCCTAATTTGCTCTCTTTTTTCCATTTTCCCCTTCCTAAATCATAACCATTTACCATTGTTTTACCTCTTTTATGCACCCTTATCTTGCACCAGTCCAAGCATGGTGACATATTTCGTATAAACTTTATTTTTCATATTTTTAATTCAACTTAGCATTAATTAATCATTTATTACATGATTTCTTAATTTTAATCACCCTTTGTAACTTATCGATATCTCCAATGTTTATTTGGTAGTTAGAGTACTTACCATGAGCGTTGATCCAGTGCAGGATCGGATCTTGCACCATTGCTAGCACAGCAAATCCTTGCAGCAGATCCGAACCTCCTTGATCACCGCCTCGTTTTGAGAAGCTTCAGCCACGACAGCAAGATCGACCCAAAGGCAGTCGAGACCAAATCTACGAAGGACGAAAGCTGGATATTGGCTACAGCTAGTTTTGCTAACTGTCTAATTTTGAAGGCCAAAAAGCTAAATTCTGTGTTTGGTTATGTAATCGGTTGAATGATCTATTTTGGCCTTTGGCCAAAGATCTATATAATGTAGAATGTAAATAGGACTAAGCAGGATTTTTGATAGGAGAAGAGAATAGAGACACAGTTAGAGAGGCGGTAATAGGTTGTTTTATTTTGTTATCGCCCGAATCTGGGCTAGTTGATGTATTAATGTATCTACTTGCCTCAGTGAATTAATAAAAGGGATCTCTGCCTCATGTTTCACAAATTTTGTTTCTGTATTTGAGCTGATGAATTGATTAAGGTACTGAACAGCGTTTTTATTTAAAATGGAAACGTGTTGGTTGGCTAGGGCCCAGCCAACCCAGCATGTTTACCCCATTTCCCGTTTTCATGTAATTTTTGTTTACATTGTCAAGTGTGATTTAATTTTAAGCACATGCATTCCTGTCTGAGTGAAATCGGATCCATTGTGTGAAGTAGATAAATTTCCTTTTCCTGCACTTGATTTCAGGTTGGTTTTCCTCCACCTAGCCCAAGCAGGAGAAATAACCCTGCACCAGTGCACGTTGGTGTGATATCTCATTTTCTGCAATTCTGTTTGATTGGTTTTCCCCACATGGTCCAAGAAGGAGAAATGAACCTGCACCAATGCACGTTGGTGTGATGCAGCAAGCCTTCTTAGTCTACTTCCCGCAATCTTATTTCTTTCATTAAATGCTTATGACAGGATAAATGTATATTGATTGTTTCTTTATTCCTGCACTCTGTTAAGATCAGAAACATTCACTTTTTATGTGTGCAATTTGATTTAACAGTATAATAGCACTTTCAATAATTAAGCACTCATTTTAAGAATTAAATGCTAAGTGCAGGAAGCTCTGATCTGATGCAAGAACTAGTTTTTTGCCACGGGATCTGAGTGCTTTGAACCTGGAAAAGTTCAAGCCCTTGCATGAAGTAAAAATCCTTTAGTAAAGACACCATTTATACATTTTGCATAAATCTATGTTCCCGCACTAGTGCAAGCAGACTGTGAAAGTGCAAGACAAATTAGGGCAAGAAGGAAATCTCTAAAGGAGCAGGTTTAAGGGCCCATCTGATGATACTGCTAGTGTCTCTGCCAAAGAAAAACACGCACACAGTATTTAAACAATAATTAGCTATAGTGATTGCATTTTATCTTTAATTCCCTCTTGTAAATGCATTCTTCCTTGTTCCAATCTTAGATTATTTCGATGGTTCAAGTTTCCTTTTTATCTTTTTAATTTGATTCTGCAATATTTCCTTTAAAGAAAGTAGGGATTTATATTAGGAAGATTCATACCATATCTGGCATTGCCTGTGCTTCATCTCTAAGTTTACGGATCCCCCAAGTTGACAAATTAAGTGTTGAGGAGTTTGTTTAAGTGTAATTCCTGCACCTAACACACTATAATGAATCCCAAACTGAACTATACCTCGAATATATCGAAGTATTCGTTTAGCTACTTTCCAGTGACTTTCATGAGTTTGGTGCATAAACCAAGAGATAAGACCAACGGAAAAGGAAAGGTCGAGACGAGTATGGGTTAGATACAAAATTTTACAAACAAGTTGACGGTATAAGGTAGCATCAACTTCAGGGGTAGTACAAGTGACTGAAAGCTTGACTCCAGACTGAAAGGGAGAAGGGGTTGGCTTACAGTCTTCCATGTGAAAGTGGTGTAGAAGATCACAGGTATACTTGGACTGAGAGAGGGTAATGCCTTCCTTCGATTGCAAGACTTGAAGACCAAAGAAATAATGCAAGTGTCCTAAGTCTGTCATTTCAAAATTCTTTTTGAGGCTAGACGTCACATGGTTTATATGGTTTGGATCACTACTAGTAAGGATAAGATCATCAACATAAAGAACAAGGATGGTGAAGGACTTACCCACTTTCTTGGTGTAGAAAGTGTTGTCAGAATGACACCTGGAAAAGCCATTATCTAATAGAAATCTATCCATTTTGGCATATCAAGCCCGAGGAGCTTGTTTGAGACCATAGAGAGACTTCCTAAGGCGACAAACAAGGCTAGAGTCATTTTGGATAAAGCCAGGGAGTTGTTCCATGTATATTTCTTCATGTAAATCTCCATGTAAGAAGGCAGATTTAACATCCATTTTATGGACTTCTTATTTAAAGGAAACAGCAAGGGAAAGAACAAGGCAGATAGAATTCATTTTGGCAATAGGGTAGAAGGTTTCAGTATAGTCAATGCCTTCAACTTGTGAAAATACTTTAGCGACAAGACGAGCTTTATGTCTATCCACTTTTCGATTTGGTCCAAACTTTGTTTTGTAAACCCATCTGCATCTGAAAATTTTTCTTCCTTTTGGAAGAGGAAAAATATCCCAAGTATCATTCACCAATAAGGAACGATATTCTTCATTCATAGCTTCATCCCAAGCTGGATGACTAGAGGCTTCTTCAAAGGTTTCTGGATCGGGATTTTTTGGAACTTGAGCCAATAAGGAAGAGTCTCTTTCGAACTGAGAATGTGTACGTCGTCGATCTGCAGGGTCACTTGCAAGAGAACCTGCTGCATCCTGAGTAGAGCGGACCCATCTCTGAAGCGGTGGAGTGTAAGGAATAATTTCAAGAGGTGGAGGAGGATTTTCATCCTAGCTGTCATCATCTGAACTAGAAAGAATGCTATTAAGGATAGAAGAGAGAGAGACAGGTGGTACATATGTTGAATCAGGCTCGCAGGCCAAAGGTGGCACACCCGCCGAATTAGGCTCGCAAGTCGATATATTTTCATTAAATTTTACATCTCTTATAATGATTATATTTTTGGATTTTGGTTGAAGAATTCTATATCCTTTGACATCTTTAGAATATCCAACAAAAATACATTTTTCACTCTTAGGTTATAAGGCTTTATGTTTCACATCTAGAATATGGGCCCAAGCATCACTTCCAAAAACATGAAAGTGACTTACATCTGGTTTTATTAAGCTCCAAGCTTCTTCTGGAGTTATATTCTTTAAAACCTTAGTAGAAGTGCGATTTAATATGTAATTTGCACAGTTAATTGCTTCTATCCAAAAATTGAGACTAAGTCCTTTATATTGAAGCATACAATTAGCCATTTCTTTTAAGGTGCGATTCTTCCTTTCAGCTACACCATTTTTTTTTTGAGTATATGGAACAGTATGATGCAATTGAATGCCATGCTCAGTGCAGAAGTTGATAAATTTATTGTTAACATATTCTCCGCCATTTTCTGATCTTAACTTGAGAATTTTATGTCTAGATTGTTTCTCAACAAAGGCCTTAAAGGCCAAGAACATGTTAAAAACTTCACTCTTGAGTTTTAAGAAATATACCCAAGTGCGTCTGGAAAAATCATCAATGAAATTTAAGAAGTACTTGCAACCAGAGAAAGAAAAAAAAGGAAGTGGACCACATAAATCATTGTGCACAAGCTACAAAGGGGCTGAAGCGTGCCAAGAGGCACGTTTGTCAAAATTATCCCTATGATGTTTTTAGAGTACACATCCGGAGCAAACACCATCTCAGCAAGATACCATAGGAAGGCCCGTCACCATATTTTCCTTACATAGAGTTTGAAGAGAGTGATAGTTTAAGTGACAAAATTGGTCATGCCAAAGTTTGCTCACATCATCATTATGAGCAACAAAAACAGAGGGACGACATGATGACCCAAAGTTGTCAAACTTATACAACCTTGTGGAATCATCAGCAATGCCAGTGGCTTAAATAAGTTTAGGATCTTTGAGGTCATTTATTACAACATCATGAGGTGAGATTCTACTATTTTCCCTTCACCTGAATGAGTTGTCTGATAAACAGATAGAAGGTTGCATGACAAGGTATGAACACATAGTACATCATTAAACTGACCATTATCTAGATGAATGGTTCCAAATCCTACAACACTAAGAGATCTCTCATCACCAACATAAATATGTTTGGTGTTACAATCATTTAAAGAAGAAAACATGGATATTATTAGCCATGTGGTAAGAAGCTCCAGAATCAATGAGCCACTCATGAGAAGAAGAAGAAGAAGATACATTTAATGCATAACCAGATCTTGATGCTTGAAAACCACAAACAGAAAGTGCCATGCCTGAAGATGAAGGTGAAGAGTGCTCCAAATTGATGTTGTGCTTCTTCATTGTTGCTTCTAAGGCTTCCATCTTCTTAAAACACTTGGATTCTATATGGCCATCCTGATTGGAAAAGTTTCAATGTCTATTTGTCTTCTTCTCTTTGTTTTGATTTTCCTTATTATTTTGGTGATTTGATTTTTCAGTTTGCGGCTGAAATTGCTTAGGGCCCTTATTTGGTTTAGGACCATATTTTTTAGGATACTACTTCTTGGGATTCTTTTGATATGGTTGTTATTGGGCTGCTAAGGCTTTCTTAGAAGTGTTTCCAGTAGTGATAAGACTAAGGTGTAAAAGTTTTTCTTATTCTCTTATCAAAGAATCACAAAATGTATCAAAAGAGGGATTCTTGTAGGTGGTTCCTGAAGAAATGATGGCTTCTCTGGTGGAATGTAAGGCGGAAACAAAAACAGAGTATGCAAGGCCAAGCTTAGCAAGAACGCAATAGATGAGGCTACCATCGTCCTTTTTTATCTTACAACCTTCTAAAAGGATTTTGAGGGTTTTAAATTTGGACAAAAAATCTTCAATGGAGGAGAAATTATTGGGGTCCAAAGTAAGCAACCCATTTTCAAGCTGGTGGGCCCTAACTTGATTTTTAATGTCAAAAACAGTTTTTAGGTTTTCGAGGGCTTCATCAGGGGTGTCAATGTCAAGGATATAAAATTGAAGATCTTGAGCAATGGAAATTCCTATCAACCCTTGTGCTTGATCTTGTTTATTTTCCCATTTATCAGTTTTATCATCATCGTAAGGTTTAGTTTCTTGTCCTGTGGCTATTCTATAAAGCCCTTTACTTCTAAGTATATCTACCATGTGAGGTAGCCATTGGAAATAATTGGTGCTGTTAAGAATAACCGGGCATGAAATTTCCATTTTTTTTTTTTTTAACTAAAGCTGAGAAAAGCTGAAACTAACTACTCCAATGGAAAGATCTCGAAAAATTAGGCCGTTTCAAAAAAACGGCTCGAAAAATGGCTTCCGGATGAAGAAGTTATGCCTTTTGAAAAATCTAAGTTGTAGATGCCGAATAGTTATGGGAACGGGATGAAGTGCGGCTTTAAAAAAAAAAAAATCCACCCCTTTGAACAAAATTTTTTTACAAAAGAAGCTTGACAAGGAGACTTAAACCCAAGACCTCTATTCTCATAAACTAACCCCTCACCAAGTGAGATAGTAAAAGGATCACATTATTGTATGAAAGGAGGAAGGGTTTTTTTTTTTTTTTCTTTTTTGAACTCTTCAATGTGCGTGCCTATTCCTGTTCAAAAAAAACACAAAAAACCAAGGAAAAAAATGAAATGCAAAGCCTTGTGGCAAAATGTTAGATTCTCGGTTACCCTTACCAGCAACTGTCACTTTTTTACTATTTCTGATTTCCCGAGATCACACAAAGACGCGGGGAAAGAGTATACGTAGCAAAAATAAAACGCTTTTCCCTGTTTCTGATTTTCCAAGATCACACACAGCGCACAGCAAAGAGCATACATAGAGAAGAGGGTATAGATCCAGAAAATAAATAAAACCTAACAACCAAAAATAAAAAGAGGGAACCGAAATAAGCATAACTATTAACAAATATCACTGCAAAACAAATGCTTTATACCTCCATATCTAAACTGTCATAACTTGGGCAGCCGGAAACATTTTCGCATGAAACAAAAGGTGTTCCTCACTGTAAAAAACGCTCCAGACACAACCGAGCAGTTCTTCAAGCCAAAAAAAATTTAGAAATAGTAGATCTAAAAAACAGCATTCGCATGTAGTGAAACCAGCTTCGGATTTTGATCAACTATGGACGCGGCCCTCAAAATAGCTCTGATACCATGTAGGAATTTACAGGGTAAGTTCCTTAGATCAAGAACCAAAGGTCACCGCTCACAAACAGATCATAAATTAGTACACCAGTATAATCACGTGCTTAAAACCCTCAAAGAGGGAAACAGTCCAAGGCTTGAGCCAACGCGGCCACTTAGGCAATTTATTAATATAAAAAGAAAAGTTACATATGTTTATCTCATAAACGGTTACCAGAAAAATGACCCTCCATGCTCTTTAAATAGAGATCATGGACCAATCAGGTGTTAAGCCACGGATCAAGTGTTGTTAATACCGAGGTGAGAGATAATCGTCGGATCACTACAAATCGTGACCGTCGGATTATAAGTTACAAATGTACATGGTAAAGAAACACACTTTACCTAACTCTACACTAGACTAAGTTATTCTTAACTATTTCCTATGTGTTGGAATATCCTAACAACCATCAAATAAGAGGAAGTTCTTGTTAATATTTTTCATCCACATAATGAAATCATCCCTTTTTAATCTCTTTTTCCAATTTTGGATGAGTATTTTTATTTTGGGACTGCTTGTCCAGTTTCTTCTACCTGTTGCAAAGCTTATACATATCCTCTCTTCCTGCTGGAGCGGGATACTACCAAATTCTCTCAAGCCTTTCATCTTTAAGAATTATTTTGTGTCCCCGTGTTTTTGACAAAAATCTACCAATATTTGGAGATTAATTTTTGAAGATTTGTTGATTTCTGGATAACTAGATCTGCCAACAGAGGAAAGATGGTAGAATTTCCCAAAATCGTTTAATGGTGTGCTTTAGCTTCAGTGAACAAGGATAATTTTTTTTCCAGTCTATGAAGAAGTCATTAAAGGTACTTGAAAAATTTAGGTCGATTTCCAATGGGCTCGCTAGCTGGTTCAAACATTCTCTCGTAAAGGGACAATCAACGAAAAGATGATGCATGCTTTATTCATCATTCAGGCACATGGGGCACCTTAAAGGCCCTGAAAAGCCTTTCCTTTTGAGGTTGTCTGTTGTAAATAATTTACCTTTTAAAATTATCCAAATACATATTTTCACTTTGGGCAGACTTTCAACTTTCCATATTGATTTCCATGGTACCCAATCTTGGTTAATTTTTTGTGCTTGTATGGTCATATACCCTAATTTTACCAAGTATTCTCCTCCACTCGGATCGCAAATGAAGGTGTCTTGGGCCTCCTAATTAGTTGGTGTTTCTCCCTTGAGTCAAATGACTAAGGAATCCCATATTTTTTTTAAATTGTGTGGCATGTTGGGGATGTGCCAATCAACCCAATTTATTTTATGCCAGCGACAAATAGAGTGCAAGGTGGCCAACCCCTTAGTGCACATCCACTTTTTTAATTCATGGAGATCTGTATAGGAGGATATTGGATAATTCCCCATTATTTTATCTTCCCGTAAAAGAACACTTCTTCCATTTCCAGGGAGCTTAAAGGTATGATTTATAATGATGGGGAGGACCTTTTTAACAAGCTTCCAGACTTGCGAGCATGGCCTGGTTGGAGCACTTCCTTCTAGTAGAAGATTTCAATGCTAATTCATATATTTTGAGGCCAGAACTTGTTTCCACAAACAATATTTCCCAATGATAAGTCTCCAAACTATTTTTTCCCCAAGGGACGCATTCATAATTCCCGATAACCTAATAGATAAGCCTCCCTTTTCATAGGGAAGTGTTACCTGATCCCATTTTACCAAACTGAACTTTTTTGTTTCAATGTTTCCGCCTTGCCACAAAAATCCTCTTATTATGATCTCTATTTGTTTGTGGGTGTTGGTCAGTGCCAATATTGCTACAGATTGGTGAATTGGAAGTGTTGTAAGAATGGCTTTGATCAGTATCACTCTGCGCGCTAAATATAACCATTGCATTCCACAAATTTGAATTTTTTTCCTCATGTTTTAAATTTGGGTACTCCATAGTTCTTCCTTCAGATTTTATTTTGATATAGGGATTCCTAGATAATGGAAATGGCTCCAATTTTCTTGTGTATGAATATCTAAAATATGAGATATTCTTTGAAAGGTACATGGAGGCACATTCCAACGATAGATTATACATTTCGCATTATTTAGTAGCCCACCTAAGGCCTCCATAAATTTATCCAACACATTTTTAAACCTTATGGCGATAATGCATGATGCCCCTCCCATCAACAGTGTGTCATAGACAAACAAGGAGTGATTGATGCTTTTAACACCTTGGGAGATCTAGAGGCTAGTTAGTGATATTTCTCTCCTTCTCTTCTCCAAAGACCAGCTTAAAGAATATGCCATTATTATATATAGAAATGGTGATATGGGACAACCTTGCCTTAGCCCTCGGGAACTTTGAAAAAAATCACTTGACCTTCCATTTATCAAAGGGGCGATCCAAGGTCCCACAATGCATGCTCTGATGAATTCAATGATCTCATCTGAGAAACAAAATTTCTTGAGGACAACTGTTAGGAAGGTTAAAATTACTCAATCAAATGCATTCGCCATGTCCAACTTTATTATGATTCCTTTCTCTTTCTTTAACATACTTGAATGAAAATCTTCTTGGACAATCAACACATTGTCAAGGATCTGTCTATTTGGCACAAAACCACCTTGGTTTTCTGATATAATATCAGGAAGGAATTTATTTATTCGATTGGCTATGATCTTTGTGATTATTTTATAAGAATATTTACACAATGAAATAGGTCGGAATCGACTGAAGGTGGAGGGGCTTGCATCTTTCATAATTAGAGTTAGGTAGGATGAATTAGTGAAACCACCCAGCTTTTTTTTCTTAAATACATTCCTTATCATTCTAGTTAGATCCTTATTGATTATATGCCAATGTTTCCTGTAGAAATAAATTGAAAAACCATCCGAACCCGGTGCCTTATCTGGGTGAATACCCCAAACAACCTTTTCAATTTCATCTTCTTCGACTTCTTGTATGAGCTCCATATTTTGATCGGCGACTATCTTGTTGGGGACATGTTGTAGAAAGGTCTCATAATATACAATTTCTCCACGTGTTGTTAGGAGGTTTTTAAAAATTTTATATGCTTCTTGTTTTAAATAATTTGGGCCTCTTATCTCCCTTCCCTCAATCTGAATACTTTCAATCTAATTTCTAGTCCTTCTAATTTTCATTGAGTTATGGAAAAATGGTGCATTCTTGCCTTCTGCTTTTAACCATAGGCTTCGAAAATTTAATCTCCACATCTCTTCTTGTGTTCTATGTTCTCTATCAATTTCCCAATAGAAAGCCTTTTCCTGAAGTTGCATTTCTTTTGTTTCTTCCTTAGTTTCCTTTGTCTCTTAAAGTGCCTCCATTTTTTTTATTAACTCGGCCTTCTTTTTTTGTGTTTTTTTGTCATTTTCCTTGGCCCATCTTTTCATTTCCTTTCTCAAGTTTTTTAATTTTTTCTCCCACACTAAGTAAGGAGAGTCATATATTCTTTGGGACCAAACTTCTGCAATTTATTTTTGCAGATCCTCATTACTGTTCCATGTTGGGTAGTATCTAAAAGGAATGCGGCCTTGGTTTCCCAAAGTCCCAAGAGAGATAACCATCGGCTTGTGATCATATTTCATTGTATGAATAGTCATCGACACTATTGAGTTTTAATTGGATAAAATGTTATCCTGAATGATAATGCGGTCTAGTCTCTCCTTTATGTTGTTTTCACCTATTCTCTTGTTACTCCACGTGTACTTTTCGTTGTTGGGAGGGATGTCAAGTAGCTTATGTGTTTCCATTATATTTTATATTGCATCCCTTTCTAGGTCTGCATGGTACACTCCTCTGAATTTCTCATCCACATTTAGAACTAGATTGAGGTCACCTCCCAATATTACATTTATGTTTTGGGCATTATTTAGGGTCTCCTTAACAATGTTTTAGGATATTTATTTCTCCCTATAATGGTTTGGTGTGTATATGTTGACCACGCAATATTGCTCATTGGTGGCTATATCTTTTAAGTTTGTTATGATCCAGTGTTGTTTTTTTTTTTATGAAGTAGCTCCCATTTCACTTTTCTCCATAGAGTGAAAATACCCCTCGAGGCCCCTAGAGCTTGTTGAGTTGTTCCTTCATTATTTTTTTATTTTTTTATCATAATTTCAGATTCTTGGGCGCTTGTTTTGGTCTCCTGTAGCATTAGTATGTCTGGGATTTCCATTGCTAATATATCTTTGGTTGCAATGATTTTATTTGATGTCCCCATACCCTAGCAATTCCAGGAGACCACAATCATTATTTATTTTGGTTGGAGGCCGAGGTACCTTTCCCTCTTTGGTGATGTTGGTTTTTTTCCTTATTTCCTGAGCTTTTCCCAAAGAAGGAGTCCATGGGTTGTTTGGTGCCCATTGCCATCTCTTTTGTTGTCGCTTCATATCTGAACACTTTGTTTGACTTTCTCCTTGGTTTTTTTTGGTGTTCAAGGGAGAGTAAGGAGTATTTTTATTGGTTCCTTTTCAAGATTCAATCCACAGAGGGGGGATCTGGGCTAAGAGGGATATTGGGGGAAGATGGAGTGAGGAGAGGAGGTAGAGAGTGGTGTGGGTAGGGGGGGGGAGAGATAAGAATGGGAGGGTCTTCAAGAGGTCCAAAAGGGTTGGGATCAGTGAGATTGGTGGAAGTAAGAGGAGGGTTGAGAGGAGGAAGCAAGGAGGGAGGAGGGCCAGATTGGGAGGGAGCCTGAGGATGGTTAGTGGAAAGGGGGGGGGAGTGGTTGTTTTTTTGTTGTTTTTTTCTTTTTTGATTGTTCCCATTTAGCTTCCAAAGCTTATACTGATTCATCACCCCAATAGTGGAGGGGGAGGTGAGGAAGTCTAACCCAAACAGGGACTACGCTTGGCATATCTTATTCAAGATCAAAGTCTGGTGCTCATCTATTTAGATAGAGACCTCGCATGTCCATGAAATATGGGCCATTCCAAAATATTAGGTCTCTGTCTTCCCTTGTTTCAAAATGGAATGTATAGTACCCTTTACCATTGAATTTGATAGAGATTTTACAATTTATTGAAGAGGACCAGTTCCTCCCAACCCATTTCTGAACTGATCAAGGAGATGGCCAAAGGCCTATGAACTAGCCAACCAAGCCACGTTCAGAAAGGGATAACGCTGCTCTGCGTGGGAGGGAAGGAGGAAGAATGATCTCAGGAATGGCATCTAGTTTCTTCACAAACTTTGATACGAAGGGTCTGGTTCTTGGGGGTCCAATGGAGGAGATCAGCGATGCAAAATCATCTGTGTTTTCATCATGAGCAAGGTTCGATGATTGAGGAGGAGGTTCCCCGTCCGGCGGAGGGTCTAGTGGTTCCATGATGGCAGCAGAAGGTCGCACCAGTCGATTTTTAGCAGAGGGAACTGAGGAACTCAGGCCCTCAGGGTGTGCACGCAAATGGAGGTTCAAATCGCCTCAAAGTGCACACAGTGTGGAAAAAAATATATTAACAGAAGAAAATCATGCATAATAGAGACACCAGGATTTGGTCAGAGACTAGGGAAGAACCCCACAAGGGGGAAACCCGAAATTCATTCCTTCTTCTTCTATTATATGTTCATCAATTGTTTAGTTGCGATACAAAATACAGTCAGTTCACAACTACATTTTTGAACTGACATCTGATAATCCAAGAAAGCTTCTGCTATATCACTATTGCAAGAAACAATATCATCATTATTGCCACATCTATTGGGATAAATCACGTATATCATGCTGTCAAGGAGATGAGCCATCCATCACTGTTGTACCAAAGTCATATTCATATTGAATATACTATTACATCAAATAAAAAGTATACCAAGCCACTCCCATATCATCACTTCCATAGATCAATGTCCAAGCCATAACCTATCATTTTGATACTTCAAAATGTCTCCCATTTCTACTATATCAAGTCACTGACATACATACATTAAGAGAGTCTACTATATATGTTATGAGAATCACTATCATATACTATCAAGGTGTTTTTCATGTCATACATAGCATAAGGGGTGTATTTCATGTCATATATAATGTCTTCCATGTCATATATATATTGTTTTTCATGTCATATATGTGTTTTCTACCATGTTGTTTGGTTCTAATTGATGATGTCAATTAGAGTTCATTTAATGTCAACCCGGGAAGGTAAACTTAGAAGTGTTTATCTAAAATATATAGATCTAGAAAGATTCCTAATTTGTCCAAGATCTTAAAGTCCCCTTACAAGAACATATTCATTAAGATCTCTTTCAATAACTAAACAAACCTAGATCTAATAATTGTTTGAGATCTATGGTTCTCTTACAATAACATATTCTACAAGATCTCTTCCAACATTAGAACATCTAATAAGAACTTAAAAGCTGAAATGAAATAAACCTAGATCTAATAATTGTATGAGGTCTTACAGTTCTCTTACAAGAACACTTTCAAATAAGACTCTTCCAATATTTGAACATTTAACAAAACTTAAAAACTGAAATGAAACAAACCTAAATCTAATAATTGTATGAGATCTTATAGTTCTCTTACAAAAACACTTTCAAATAAGATCCTTCCAATATTAGAGCATTTAACAAAAACTTGAAAGCTAAAATGAAACAAAAACATAAATTAAATTATACCTAAAGTAAACAAATAAGCATGCAAGTGAGGTCATGGGGGCCCTCCATAACTCCACAAGCACACCACTTCAATGGAGACTCAGATGTAGAAGCAAAATCGAAGTATGATCCTTTATTTCAAAATCTCCATTACAAACCAACTCTAAGCTTCTAAGATTACATACTCCAAAATTCTAAGATTACAAAACTTCCATATTACAAATGGAGGAGATTGTACTCCTATTTATACAATGGGATGAGTAACAAACTCATAATGATCATCCACTAATCTCTCTTTAGTTCCATACATCTCTCAACCATGTAGACACATAACCCCCTTTTGTCCTTGATCTTCTCCATGAGGTTTATCTCTTCAAATTCGAATTTGATCATTCAAGGCCACATAAAGGTGTCTTGGAAGCTTCCTTGGCACCTACACATGTCACAAAAACAACCCACTTTCCATATATAATGTAAAATATATTATTTTCTAATATTTAATCAAGAATTTCTTTTAAAAATGCTTAAACATAAATAATATTTGGAAAATATAAATTAGACCCATTAATGGTGAATAATAGGGAAAATGAAGTGACATGGTGGTGAATAATGGGTGATATAATGGAAGCATAGGTGAAAAATGTATGGTAATGAGTGACATTTTGAAACCCAAACATACTCCCCAACTGAAGCTCTTGCATGTCCTCATGCAAGCTACTACAATGACTTATTTAATTTGATTCTTGGATGAGCTTCCTTTTACAAGATGTTTGGTTCTTGTGTAACAAACATCTTTCAATCACGGACTTCCTTTTAACTTTGCACATCTTTGGATAACTTTTATTTTTGCAAAGCATTTGCATCTTTTAATGATTGGTTCTTGTGTTACAATCATTATTTACTTTGTTGAGATCTCTTTTTAATGATTGGTTCTTGTGTTTACAATCATTATTTACTTTGTTGAGATCAATCATTTTAAGAAGTCATTTAATATGCTCATCATATTTAAGAAGTCATTTAATATGCTCATCATTTTGTAGTAGTTTTTTTTTTTTTTTATTGTGGGAAGACTATGTGGGTTATAATGTAATATGAATGAGGAAATAAAAAAAAATGAAGTGTGAAATTGCCCCTCCCCAATTGATGGTTTTTGGCAATTTTTTAATGAGAAAGGGAACAGTGAAATAGTGGAATATTTTTAGGGGATAGGAATACAACTTTCTTCCACAGGCAGTACAGAGCAAGACTGTCAAGGAATTATATAGCAGAAATCAAAACAGTAGAAGGTCAAGTCTGCAAAGGATACAATCAAGTCAAAGCAGCTGCTGAAGCCCACTTCAAGAATCTATACAGTGCAGATGTTCAAGGTAATGATGAGGAAACTGCTGATTTTCTCTCAAACATTCCCACTCTAATCAGCCCTGAAGAAAATGCAACCCTTTGCAGACCCATAATGGAGGAGGAAATCATAAATGTAATTTTGGCCATGGAGGCGGACAAGGCACCCGGGCCTGATGGATTCACAATCCATTTCTATAAAGTTTGCTGGCATATAATAAAGGCAGACCTTCAGAAAATGATAAGAGGATTTATGACAAAAGCCAAGTTAGGTGGAGGAACCAACTCCACTTACTTAGCTCTAATCCCCAAAGATACCAACCCTGAGACTTTTTCTAGATTCAGACCTATCTCGTTGTGCAATGCGTCCTATAAAATTTTGGCTAAGCTGTTAGCAAATAGAATAAAACCTCTGTTAAAAAGGGTGATCTCAAGTTCCCAAAGTGGCTTTGTAGAAGGAAGGCAAATCCTGGATAATGTAATCCAGGTCCAGGAGACAATTCACTCCAGCAGACAGCGGAAAGAGAAAGGAATGGTGATAAAATTAGACATGGCAAATGCGTTTGATAGAGTTAACCGAACTTTTCTCAGCAAATTTCTTCTTTCCTTTGGCTTTTCGCTTTCTTTTGTGCATCTCATCAAAGCCTGCATTGACAATCCGTGGATTGCCCCCCTAGTAAACGGTCGACCAACAAACTTTTTCCAAGCCAAGAGAGGCATTAGACAGGGATGCCCTCTCTCCCCCTATCTGTACATTCTAATGGCTGATTCCTTAAGCCGAAAGCTCAATGCAGAAAGAGTCACTGGTAACATTCCGGGCCTCAAAACATCAACAGGAGCTGAGCCCACGAATCATACACTTTTTGCAGATGATTCTCTCCTTCTAGGTGGTGCCTCCACTAGAATTGCTCGTGCTTTTGACACCGTCCTCAGAAATTATTGCAGAGTCTCTGGAGCAGCAGTGAATGAAAGTAAAAGTGAAGTTTATAGTTGGAATATTGATCAGCAAGAACTTGCTGGCATAACTTCCCTTCTTGGGTTTAAAGGACAATCAAACTGGGATAGATTCAAATACCTCGGCCTGCCCATTATATCTGGAATCAATAAAAGAGCATTATGGAGTGAAATAATTGCAAAAATGAAATCAAAGATTGCAGCATGGGGGGGTTTCTGGCTGACCAAGGGAGGCAAAGTTATCTTGATCAATTCAGTGCTGTCAACACTTCCAATCTTTCAGGCTGCTTTCATATTGGCACCTAGAAACGTCATGGAGCAGATCACCAAACTTCTAAGGGATTTTTTGTGGCAGGGAGGGAAAGGTAATGAAAACAAAATGCATCTGGTGAACTGGGAAGTTGTCAAAAGACCGAAGGAGGAGGGGGGTCTGCAAATTAAAGATCCCCAGCTCGTTAACTTAGCTCTGGGAGGTAAAATCTTATGGAAATTGATCCACGACCCCACTCACCCAGTTTGCAACACTCTGCGGTCAAAGTATGGCGTTAATAAAGACCTCAGCAACTTGGAAGGTAAGTCCAAAGACAACAGCACGCAAGTATGGAGTTTATGCTGTAAAAGCAGTAAACATTTCATAAAAAAATTATTCAGAATCCCAGGCAGCGGCAAACACATTCATCTGTGGAAGGACAGCATCATGGGGAACGCCCCTCTGGAAGATCACACGGATATTATAGAACTTAGAACGTGGCTGGAGAGAGCTGGAGTCAAAAGTCTTTACGAGCTTTCAAAATGGAACCAGCGTGGGGAATGGGCGGGTTGGGATCTACATGGTGTCCCGGACAGACTAGCGCATCAATAATCATTGCTGGAAGACCATCTTGTCGACGCTACCCCTGTTCATCGAGCCACAAAAGACAGTTGGGGATGGGGCAAAACTGGCGTTTACTCCACAGCAGAAGGTTATAGAGCATTGCAGGTTCCAAAAATCAGTAATCATAAGCCTGCTTTCTGGAAAAATGTTTGGGATTCTTTTGCCACTCCAAAAGTGAACTTTTTTTGCTGGACACTGATTCATAACAAAATCCTTACAGGAGACAATCTGGAGAAAAGGAATATTATAGGGCCTCATAGATGTGTGATGTGAAATAGCAATTCAGAAACAGTCCAACATCTCTTTATGGGTTGCAGCGTTGCAAAAGAAGTCTGGGGGCTCATCTTAAAGGACTTGCAAATTCCTGCCCCATTTTTTAACTCTGCAGCTGATCTCTTCGCTTCTTGGAGGCAACTCTACCCCCATCAAATCCCCCAACAATCACTCTGGAGCAGAATTTGGACAGCGCTTCCCAAGTACGTTTGTTGGCAGTTATGGTTGGCTCGTAACAAGCTGATCTTCAAAGAGGTTCGGCATACTCCGATACAAATTGTTGCAAAATCCAAGGATTTTCTGATGGAATCGGCCCAACAACAGTATATAAAAGAAGACCCTCATCTTCTGCCAAAACAAAAGATGTGGTTAGGTGCACTTGTACCCTATCCGAGCAGAAACTGCCCTACATTACAAAGAGGCAATCCGGATTGGCGCCTAAGAGATAAAGAGGATATCTTTCAAAGCTGGTGGTGGTCTCAAAATATATCCTCAATCTTCTTTGATGGGGCGTCTAAAGGGAATCCAGGGGCAGCTGGTGCTGGGGGAGTTATCCACTCTAAGGACGGTCATTCTAAAGACATCTTCTATTGGGGATTAGGTCAGAATTCAAACAATCAAGCTGAGCTACTCGGGCTTCTTAAAGCTTGCCAAATTGCAAGAGACAAAGGTGTTAAAAATCTGCAAGTATTCGGAGATTCAGAGCTAATAATAAAAAATTTAAACATGGGTGCTCGATTCAATAATCCTAGCCTCAACAAAACTTTGGATAGATTGAAAGGAGTTCTCCAATACTTCGACAACTGCAAATTCTATCATATACTCAGAAATTTAAACAGTGAAGCGGATCAAATGGCAAACAAAGGTAGTCTTCTCATAAAAGGGATTATTTTTGTTAACAACAAAAGTTATGTTCAAATGCCCTGAATCTTGTAATTGAGGAAAGCAGCAGAGATCAGAAATCTGCATTGTTATTGGGGATGGTTAGGAACAGACCCAACTGTTTTCAGATTAATAAAAAAAAAAACATATAAACGTTTCAGTTTAAAAAAAAATAGTGGAATATTTTCCAAATATCATTATTTTAGCATCTAAAAAGAATTTCAAGATTAAAGGTTAGAAAACATCATACCTTACTTACCTACAGAAGTGGATGAGTCATGCATGTTTAGTTGCTGCAATTCAGATATGAAGCTTCTTCTGCAAATTGTGGATGAAAGATGAATCTGTATTGTCGTATCTGCTGCTGGATAGTCTGATGAATCTGATGAGTCTGCTGAATATGGCTGAAAATATATAAGGCTTGGAAGGTATACAAAATATATAAGTTACATTTTCCTCCCCCCAACCTTATTTGTTGACTTGTCCTCAAGTCATGACAAGCTGAAAAAGAAATGAACGGAAATCTGCTTCATCTGCTACAAAATATGGGTCTTCAAGTCTTCAACGGTCGATGGCACAAATCTTACTATGTGATTAAATGTGTTGGTGTCGAACATAGTAAGAAGTTTTTGGCTTAGTGGCAATTAATGAATGCCACTAGCCAACACGAGAGCTCCCACCATTGATTCCAATGGGAGTCAAGATGCCTAACACATCCTTGTAGGTACGAATATGTTTGTTGTGGTCGAGTCACCTACAACATCCAACGAACAAGGGATATTAATGTACTCCCATTGTTCATTGGCAAGAGTACTTTCCATTAGGGCATGCAAGCCTCTAGGTGTTTTTACAAAGATAATTAGACTCTAGGACTTTGACTCAATGATATACATAGAAGCAGGGTTTTATTGGCGGAAATGAAAAATGGTAGGAAAAAAGGAAATGGAAATGGAAAATGGCTTTTATTGATGAGTTAGGAATAGATGAAAGGAAATGCATGGTGAATGAAGAAGAACTCTTGCTGTGAAAAATGGACATGGAAATGGTATGCTTTATGGATTTACAATTGGTGGGATTCAAAATCTTTTGCAAAAAGGGAGGTGCAAGGTAGTGGTTGTGGACATGGGTTTCTCTTTAGAATTTTTCATGAATTTAGTCTTTGGAAGACTAATTGTCGTCACAATGTAATCTTCTTTATGATCACTTGATTATCCTGTAACCTGTAAAAAAACTTGGTACAAATAAAACATAAGTGTGTTCAAGAAGAAATGGCCAGTTCCTTCATGATTGTTACGCAAAAATTTTGTACCAAATAAAACATATTAAGGAAAATCAAAGTATTGAAATTGACTTAATCATGATATTAATATCAATCCATTCTTAAAAACAACCATGAAAAGTAATACTCCCTGTTTGTGTCAGATGAAATATGCTCGGCAAAAATATTGGCATTAGAAAGATCTGTTGTGTTCTGCATATTAGTATGTCATATAAAAGCATTCAACAGGAATATGTTATGAGTTTAATGCCTACTTGAAGCTATCGAAACAAGATAATCATCATCTATAGAATCCTCCAAATGTTTGATAAATCGATCCTCAAAATTTGTTTCCAATTGTTCCATTTTTTTTATTTTCAAACCTGCATGAATTTTGTGGGAAATTTTTTTTTTATTTATTTATTTTTTAAATAAAAAAAAAACAAAAGAATGAAATTCATTTTTTTTAATAACAAAATTTAAAAAAAAAAAAAACAAACAAACAATTTTTTTTTTTTTTAATAAAGAAATCAACAAAACAAATTCTATTAAAAACTAATAAAGAAAATTTCTAAAAATAAACTAACACTAAAATGGATTTTTTTCCAATATCTTAAAAAACACACACACAAAATCCTCTAGAATCAATGAAAAATCTAGCTTTTTGTCTAGAAAAACTAGGAGAAGATAATGCAAATGCCAAATCTCTCCAAGATAAGTCAAATCAGATTTTTTTATCACTAAATTGAATATAGAGGAGGCATTTTAGTGAGACAAATGTTTTTTATGTTTAGTGGGTGGAGCTTGACAGAGATTTGGGGTCCAGAGAGTGAGAGAGCGTGAGAGTTGGTCTGCGAGGAAAACATGGATGCAGGTGTGAGGTTGGCAATTGTGGTGAAATTGCAAGCCACCAAAGATGACAGCCTTCTCAGCATTTGCGTTGGCAGTGTTGGCAATTTTCTGGGGGAATGACACGCCCACGCTTTACCAGTCCTGTGACACTATGAATGAAAGTATTTGCACGACTTCCATCGTTCAGAGTATTGCCTATGGCTTTTAACAAAATATTAGTACATGGAGCAGTGTTGCTACAGGAAAACCTTATTTCCTCTGGCGTTTCTGAAGTGCCTTGGATCTTTCTGTATGACAGGTTCTTATGTCTACTGTTCGTGATCCGGCCACAGGCCCTCGGCCTCTGCTCGGCTTTCACAGACTGATAGCAAACAACGGCCTTCCATAACGACGCGCTCAAGTGAAGAATCGTCCAGGTGGATGACTCCGACCTCTTGCTGAGTCCCGCGCACTCTCGACTGGTCACGTCGGGTTTACCACATGCTGACTGTTGCAAGTTCTGTTGTCTAAAATTCGGTGTTACCTTTCTATCAGTGGATTGGTGCCACGCTTGTGAGATTCTTCTAATTTGGTTATTTGTTTTTTACTCAGGTCTTAAGAGTATATGTCCGATCGCTGCATTTCAAGGGTTTTTTTTTTTTTTTCTCACCGACGTCGGCGTTTACTGGATTGGATGCTTGTTAACATTATTCAAAACTGTCCTATTCACGTGGCTACCAGTATCAGAAATGTCTGTTTGTGCCAAAATGATGATTGGAAGTACGTTGTGCAAAGGCAGCTCCATCGATTTTTCAAGGACTTCGGGAAGCGAACCTGGAGCTCTCCTCAGAGGTGATCAGATCGGTCCAAGGATCGCGTTTTATTTTTATTTTTGAGCGCGGGGATTGCTAGATTTGGCTACCTATTAGGTTTCTGTGTGCTTTTTCTCAGCCTTCTAATTTCTTGAAACTTTGTTTTGTAAGTTGTTGTGTTTTTTTTTTTTTTTAATATATGCAATGTATTTCACGATTTGTATTTTTATATTTTTTATATTTTATTTTATTAATGTTTTGTTTTTAATTTTATGGTTTTGTTTTAAAATGAAATCTAACCTATCTAAAAAAATGACTACTTTTCAAAAAGAAATTTTTTAATAATAATATATATATATACATAAATATTATTATGTGGGAATTTTTTTATTTTATTTTTTTTCAACTAAAATTCAAAAAAAATAAGTTTTATCTAAAAAATTTAAGATGATTTTTATTTTTATTTTTATTTTTTTTATTTTATTTTATTTTTTATTTTTTTATTTTTTTAATGCAGATCAATTTTCCAGCAAAAGTATTTTTATTTGAAATAAATCAATAGATTTTCTGATCTTCTTGATCGCACGAAGCACGGGAAGAGAGCATACTAATCTCTTGATTTTTTTATTTATACAGGTTAGTGCAACTGGATAATAAACACAATTAAGATCTGCAATCAAACCTCGAATTGTCTATACTCTTTCTGCAATGTCACGGGGGCATTTAGACTCTCGGAAGACAAAGCTTTCCGATAATCAAGCTCCTGGCTCACTCGTGATACAGAAACAAGACATAAAAATGCGAATTTATTCATTTATTCATGATGATTTAAAATAAGACTAAAAGAAAATTCTAATGAGAATGACTTCTAATGAGATCTCATTTTTGTTTTTCTAATCTATGCTACCTATCTTGCTTGAAATATTTATTTATTTCCTAAGTAAAAGAATGCTTCCAGTGAAGCCATCTACGGATTAAAAATTCAAAAATGCTCACATCAAGATTTAAAATTTTTACGTTATGTTTTACAAGTATGTGAGAATCTTGTCTTAGAGTTGGCTCAAGGTGATTGTCCTTGCTCTCCAAGAAGTACCTGTTCAACATTGTCAAATTCTTCATCCGTAGATGGATTAGTGAGAAATGGGGGGTTTAAAATAAAAACTGAATTTAAATTAACGATGTGCGAAAATAAAAATGCTCCAAACTTTGAACTCCTTTATGAACCTGCTGTCACCAAGTTCCACAAATTAGTCCATAAAAACACATGCATAAAATAATTACTAAATCCTTCTAGTTGCACTTCCCCGGCAATGGCGCCAAAATGTTTGGTTCTAATTGATGATGTCAATTAGAGTTCATTTAATGTCAACCCGAGAAGGTAAACTTAGAATTGCTTATCTAAAATATATAGATCTAGAAAGATTCCTAATTTGTCCAAGATCTTAAAGTCCCCTTACAAGAACATATTCATTAAGATCTCTTTCAATAACTAAACAAACCTAGATCTAATAATTGTTTGAGATCTATGGTTCTCTTACAAGAACATATTCTACAAGATCTCTTCCAACATTAGAACGTCTAATAAGAACTTAAAAGCTGAAATGAAATAAACCTAGATCTAATAATTGTATGAGGTCTTACAGTTCCCTTACAAGAACACTTTCAAATAAGACTCTTCCAATATTAGAACATTTAACAAAACTTAAAAACTGAAATGAAACAAACCTAAATCTAATAATTGTATGAGATCTTATGGTTATCTTACAAAAACACTTTCAAATAAGATCCTTCCAATATTAGAACATTTAACAAAAACTTGAAAGCTAAAATGAAACAAAAATATAAATTAAATTATACCTAAAGTAAGCAAATAAGCAAGCAAGTGAGGTCATGGGGGCCCTCCATAACTCCACAAGCACACCACTTCAATGGAGACTCAGATGTAGAAGCAAAATCGAAGTATGATCCTTTATTTCAAAATCTCCATTACAAACCAACTCTAAGCTTCTAAGATTACATACTCCAAAATTCTAAGATTACAAAACTTCCAGATTACAAATGGAGGAGATTGTACTCCTATTTATACAATGGGATGAGTAACAAAATCATAATTATCATCCACTAATCTCTCTTTAGTTCCATACATCTCTCAACCATCTAGACACATAACCCCCTTTTGTCCTTGATCTTCTCCATGAGGTTTATCTCTTCAAATTCGAATTTGATCATTCAAGGCCACATAAAGGTGTCTTGGAAGCTTCCTTGGCACCTACACATGTCACAAAAACAACCCACTTTCCATATATAATGTAAAATATATTATTTTCTAATATTTAATCAAGAATTTCTTTTAAAAATGCTTAAAAATAAATAATATTTGGAAAATATAAATTAGACCCATTAATGGTGAATACTAGGGAAAATGAAGTGACATGGTGGTGAATAATGAGTGATATAATGGAAGCATAGGTGAAAAATGTATGGTAATGAGTGAAATTTTGAAACCCAAACACATGTCATACATATCATCTTCCATGTCATATATATATTGTCCACCATGTCATACATATTGTCTGCCATGTCATATATATATATTTTTCCATGTCATACATATTGTCTGCCATGTCATATATATATTTTCTGCCATGTCATACATATTGTCTGCCATTTAATACATACCAAGTGTTTCTTCCTGTCATATATATATTTTCTTCCATGTCATACATATTGCCTTCCATATCATATATACCAAGGGTGCATGCCATGTCATACATATTTTCTACGATATCATACATACCAAGGGTGTCTTCCATGTCATACATATTTTCTACCATATCATACATACCAAGGGTGTCTCCTATGTCATATATATGCCTTCTGACATGTCATATATATATATACTATCTTCAATGTAAAAACATATCATGTCACAAAGAAGAGCGGGCCACAACAAACCACATAGAAACTAGTCACAATAATACGTTGCCGCTATATATATATATAAGATGATACAAAACATAAATGATGCCAATGAATGTGAATGATGTTGTTACATATACAATGATGTCATTGTTACTGTAATACCAATGTGATACTATAATACGAGCCAGAGGAATCTGCCATAAAGGCATTGGATGTGAGCCACATGTAGAGCGATGTAATGGGAGTGTGAGTTTTCTTGTAAAACAACTCCATATAAAATATAAATTCCATATAAGAGAGTGATATTCTACCTAAAGAGTGATGCCACAAAAAACATGGGATGACACAATATAAACTATGATGTGGTCCCTCAGAATTAAATGATGTCGTAATCTAATTTGATGCCATAATGATGGATGCAAAACCATGGTCCTCATAGATATTGTTATCACTATAAAAGTTTTTCCAAACTTGGACAGTTTATGTTTGTTCCTAAGTCATGGTCTTAGAATAGAGGTAAGGCATGTTTATGTTTTTAGAGTCTAAATCATAAGGTCAAAGTCTCATCTCCATCATCAAATAAGGTCCAACAATTTTTTTTCACACTTTAAAGGTCCCATGTCATGTTTCGGAAATCATCTGTCTAGTCACTTTGAAAAAAATTTCGAATAAGCCAGGAAACCACGTTTTTGTAGCGCAGATAGTATAAAAAACTTCTTTTGTGCTACGAAAACGATGGTCATTTCGTAGCACAAAACCCTGAAAATATATTGCACGCGCTACGAAATCGGGGATTCGTAACCAATCCCGTCCAACTGTCAAATACATCAAATTCCGTTAAATTTTCATGAGTAGGTGTCACTCCACGAATCCTTTCTCCCACATGCAACCATTCACAACCATCATGAGATTCGTTAAGGGTCATTTATCATCTGTCATTTTAAAATTTGAAATGGGATGGTTATCCTTGGTTATATTTTCTCATGCAAAAACATTTGTTGCATGTCTTTCTTCGAATAACAAGCTCATGGTAAGCATAAACCAGAGTTTTTGAACCAGTTATCAAGCGAGATTGAAATTTATCAAGCGAGGTTGAACCCTTAATCAAGCGAGCCAGTTTATTACAAGCTTTCTGAAGCTACAGGGATTCCAAGTGAAAGATGATAGAGGAAAAAAAGGAACCACAAATCAGGCCATTGTTTGAGAACAAAACCCGAAGGCATAGAAGCTCTCACTAAGGATAATTCAGCTGAAGAAGCTTTCAAGAAATTAGGATGCTAGAGATTCTGTGAAAAGCTACAGGGAGGTCATAATCAAGTCACAAAGGAATTTTCCATGAATTTCAAAGGTTCAAATACAAAATTTGGATGTTTAAACTTACCAATTTCTCCTGAAGTTATTTCTTTAGTGAAAGAGGTTCCAAGAGGGGAAGAAAGGTGGTTCAAGAATTTCAGGTTTGAAATGGAACCTTGTAAAATATTTTTGAAGCCAGAGTTTCTGGACACAGATTTAACCAAAGCAGTGCCAAGAGGTTATGTCAAAGATACATATGCTAACCTGCTCTCCAACATTCAAAGGTACTTCACTTGTAAAGGAAGATACCATAAGGTGTATTCTTACCATTTCAAACTCTTATTGCATTTCACTGGAATAATTTCTCTGGATTTACCTTTCTTTCTGTTTCGGATTTTGGCCAAGATGGCAGATAAGGTGCAGATGAAAACTCAGGCATGTGAAACTTCATTATTTCATCATGGTCTTGTCAAATTAATAGTTTTGCATGAGCTTCAAAGGGTGAAGAGAGAATGGTCAGCGTTTTTGTTTCTGTGTGGATTCGAGGTGGAAACATATGGAACAGGTGTTAGTCCTAGGGCCAAAGAAAAATCACCATCTAAAATCACTGACCCTGCAGAAATAAGATCGAAGAGGTTTGTCAAGTTAAAGCCTAGAAAACAAGTGAAAGGGCCAGAGATTAAAACACCAGTAATTATTCAAGAAACCCCTCAATCTGCACAAAAGAAGGTAACCAAAGGTAAGAAAGCAGTGCAGGAACAGTCAATCAGCAAATCAGCCCAGAAAAGGTTGACTGGAAGACAACTAGCAAGGGAAAAAGGCAAAACATTGGTTTCAGAAGAAGATCCAGGTTTAAAGGGTAGCTTGAATGATATTTTACAAGCTATCAATATTGAGGAATCTCCTTTAGTGCAGGAAGATTTTATAATTTTGGATGAAGGGAAATCTAAAAAGATCAAATCCTCCAAGAAACTGGATTTTAATGATGAAATTTCAGAGTTTGTGTTCAAGCCTAGAAGGCCTCTAACTAGGAATTCAAAAAGGTTGCAAGGATTGGATGTGGAATTAGAAAAAGCTAGAGAAATTTCAAAAGATTATGAGGAACCCATGGACCTTTCATCACCTATGCTTGAGGATGACAGAAACTGAGTTTTCCATACACAAAGAGAAAAGAGCAGTTATGAAGGAATGAAAGAAAAACTAAGACTAGCTAATCTTCAAGTTGCTAGGATTGAGAAGAAAGTAAGAGAACATGTGGTGGAGAAGATAAATTTTGACAGAATTAAAGCTCTGTGGGAACTTGAAAGAATTTCAAATCCTGAACAAATCAGCAGTGAAGCTCAGTTTTTCACCTGGACCCTGCCTGCAATCAAAGAGGCCAAGTTTTTTAGAAGGGTAAATGTGAATTTAAGGGCTACTAATAGGAGGTTAAAGAGGCACATTGAGGATCTTGAAATACAATTGGAAAACTCTGAAGAAAGTCAGCCACAGTAGAAGTAAGACAGTAAGTCACAAATCCCTGATATAATTTGTTTTGGGAAGGTCATCACTTTTGGAAACCATGGAAAAGTTGACTTATATTGTTTTCAAAGTCCATTAGCATCAAATTCCTCATTAAAGATTGTAGATATTCTCAAGGTTTAAATATTATGAAGAAACTGTGTAAATATGGAGACACACAGCAGTTTCATAGCGTGCTACGAAACTGCTGTAGGTGCAGTTTTAAACATTTTGATAAGGTTCCAAAAGGTAAACACTAGGTTTTTGAAGTTTTGATGCTGTTAGAAGATGGAAATCAGTCACCAATGAAGTTTCAGGTGTTAAAACAAAGTAATTTGATGTTAAGAGATGTGTTACAAATGCATAGTTACTGCGCTACGAAAACAGTTGATATTTTCGTAGCACAGACAGATCAGATCTCTGCACATTCTTTCATGGACTCAATTTTGCATAGGTGGATGGAAAAGGTTATGTGAAAGTGATAACACATTTTACTTGTCTTAAAAGGTTCATTTTTTTAAGCCAAAGATTCAGGTTCATTTTTTTGAGCCAAAGATTCAAGGAGCATAAATGAGGGTTAAAACTATATTGCATGAAACATGTTCCTACTTTTCAGGACAGATAAGGGACAAGTTAACAGATTGTAACAGCAAGATTATGGACATTATCAAGGTCGAATATTAGGAGGAGCAATTTTCAAACATAATATTTAATTTCCAGATAAGGTTGTTTTAGTCATAAGAAGGAGTTTTACTCCTAATTACAATAGGACTCTAGAACAGACAGTTAACTGCCACATGTAATTAATAGGCAATTTTAGAGTAAATAGGTGTCAATCTAAGATAGAACTCGAATTTCTTTGAAGATGGATTATAGAATCCAATGTTGCAATGACTCTATAAGAGAGATGAGGTCGAATTCCTCAAGGTTGGAAATTTTCATGAACAAGCAGACTATGTTATTGTAAAAAACTTTGTGTTTTTATCATAATACAGATGTTGGCTCACTACTCAGGATTCAGAAATATTTTTTAATGTGTGATCTTCTTTTGGTTTTCTGTATCTATATTTTTGCAGTGGTATAAACATATGTGACTTAGAATTCATTGGAAAATGCTCTAACTTCCTTCATATGCTTGTAAATTGTGTTTTGTTCACTCTATTTTTGCTTCCTTGATACACCTAAAAACTTTGAAATGCTCTGACTTCCATGATGAGCTGATGTTGATGTTTTGTGGGAAAATACCTAGACTCCATAGCCCAATAGATGTTTTTTGATCATTATTTCAACCATTCATACACTTTTACATTATTTATTCCTATAGTTAGCCATCTAATCCTTAATTCAAAATATTAAACCTAGTGAGAGAGCCCTCTCAGGTTGAGGAGGCTAAGCCTCAACTAAAAGTATGGTTTGAAATAGTTACATTGAGGTAGCCTGACCAGCATCTTATCAGGTCCTTTTTTGGTGATAATAGATATGATTCATGAAATGCAATCTAATTCGAACCATGGAATCCAACGATGAAAATATCTGATGCTACAGAAGGCATAGTGCATGCACTAAGGAATCCAAGTCACAATTGTTAATTTTGGGAAACTAGGTCCAAAACCCATGTTGTGATGATTAGATGGCGATGCCAATATTTTTATTGGATTCCTCTTTCGAAGAGGTGCAAGATCAATCTAAATATCATCTTGATCAGAGGAGCAGAATATGTTATTTGAATTTATTCCACATGTGCAAGGTTGGCTTGATTTATCCCACATGCATAAGAGATGTGTCACAAACCCCCATAGATGCCTATATATTCGAGAGACTTGGAGTGCATTTCACACATACATTTTTGGTGGAGGCATTTTCTTCTCTCTTGGATGGTGATGGAGCAGTGTTCTTGGTTCTGCGTTTAGGGCTTCTTGGTACAGCGTTTTGGTGGAGTATTCTTGATGAAATGTCTTGGGGTTGTGTGACACATGTGGGAGGCTGACCTTATGAAGACTTTGCTAGTTGAAGCATCCTACTAACCACTGTAACACCACCATTCTTTATCTCTATTTTTTGCTTGTCCTCCATCGATATATTGGTATGTTCTATCGGCATCTTAATTTCATTGAGCCCTAGAAGTTTAAATTATATTTGCATATAGCATAGAACATCTTTAGAATTTAACATGGTATCAGAGCTAGGAGAATACAAAGCCCATCTAGTTGAGAATCTAGGGCAGTGAGATAAGGAATATTTTCAGGTGACCGAGCTGCTGAAAGAAGGTCGAGTTAGGAGACCTCTATTTCAGGTCTATTGGGGTTGGTTGGTGCCCTAACCTTCAGTGTGGAGGAAGAATCCTAGCCACAGCTAGAAGAAGCCTAGCCGCAGCTAGAAGGAGCCTAGCCGCAACATTAGGGAAGCGTGGGAATTTCTGTAGCGGAGGCCAAGTTCTGTAGGAGACAACGGTTGTTTAAGATCTGTGTCGGATGTTGAGTTTGCTGGGCAGGTGGTCGAGGAAAAGAGGTTCTTTACTTTGGAGGACCACAGCCAAAGAGGGTGATCTAAATGGAAAATGGAATCCACCCATGGTATTCTGATCCATATTTATGTAGGAATGCAATATAATACACATGTAACCATAAATACAAATATGTAGTGGAAATAACACTTCATTTCATTAATATCAAAGAACTGAAATTTGCTTACAGACAGAATAGAAATAAACTAGATAGGGCACTGGTAGCTTATCTCTAAGAAGAGATGTGGTGGCTACAAGCCTTTGAACTAAGTTACAATGAGGCTCGAGGGCCAATTTATTATTTAGAAATAATGGAAAACCTTAAACATCCAAAACCATAACCCTATGAGATGAAGTGCCAAAACTATGGGCCCCGTTTGGATAAATTGGTGTTTCAACTTCCCAGGGACGTACCTTGGCATAAAATATCTTTTTGACGCGCTCAATAGCTCATTAGAAATATCTATCCGAGGAGTAAAACTTTTGTTGCAAGAAACATAAGCTTGGCAACTCTCATTTTTCCCAAAAAACGTCGTTTAGGGCCTCAAAACGGCTCCAGAAGTTTAGGACCCAAAAAACTGTCAAAAATAGTAAGTTGTGCCAAAACAAAACAAAATGAAAGACAATGGTGGGGCCCCAAGTGGAATAGGTGGGTGGCCACCAATATCCACCTGGATCATTCCTCCCCGCTTAGGAAGCAATGGTCCCCATTGCATTGAGTTCCTCCATGAGATGAGGAAACTTCTACTAAACTTGGTCCCTGGTGAACCACTTGCCTTGGTGCAGGAGTTGGCCAACTTTGACAACCTAATATAGTTGGATATTCTGTTGGTGAGTGTTCTTGATTTTCATTTCCATGATACAATCTGTGGTGGCATTTTCCATGCAGTCTAAGTTTAACTCTATTGTTGTGAGTTGTTCTGCAATGTCATAGGTGTCTAGTAGAGGTGGGAAGTAGGGACGAAGGCGGTCCACATTGAATACCAGGTGAAAACCAAGGAATGGTGGAATACTGAGCTCAAAGGCATTGTTCCCTACCGCCTTGGTGATGGTGTACGTCCCATATCTAAGTGGGTGAAGCTTGCGGTGGGATCCACTGAGGCGCTCCTTCTACAAATGTAGCCACACTTTGTCGCCCACCTGGAATTTGTGTGGTACCTGATGTTGATCATGTCGTTGCTTGTACTTAGCATTGGCTCTGTCCAATATGTCATGAACTTGTTGGAAGATGTGTTGAATGCGCTCGATGAAGTTGTTCGCTTTGTCTGCTTCATATTGTACATGAACTGAATTGGCCTGAGTATCCGCAAATGGCATGGCTACGTCAATGGCAATAGTGGTTGGAATCCCAAGCCCACCTAAAATGGGTTGTGGCCGGTTGAGCTGTGGAGAGCCTGATTATAACCGTGTTGTACATAGGGGGAGGCTCTCATCCCATGTGCATGGATGCTTTGAATTGTACATGCGTGGAATGTGTACAATCATCCTGTTGACGGCCTCTATCTGGCCATCAGTTTGGGGATGGAAATATGTGGACTTAGTGAGCTTGGTGTCCAACATTGACGAGAGGCTGGACAAAAATGTGTTGAGGAACCTGCTGTCGCGATTTGATATGATAGACTGTGGGATCCTAAAGTTCACCTAAACTCGTTCAAAGAAGAGTTTAGCAGAGGCTTCTGCTATGATGTTCTTCTTGCATGCCTCCATAATGGCCATCTTCAAGAATCTGTCGATGACCATGAAAACACAGTCGTTTCCATGCTTAGTAGAAAGAAGGCCTGACATGTAATCCATGGATATGGATTCCCAAGGTCGATTAGGGGTAGGTAGCGGATTATAGAGGCCTTGCTTCTTGATGGTTGGTTTGGAAATGGTGCAAGCAGTGCAGGATCTAATTTACTTCCCGACATCCTATCGAAGATTCAGCGAATAGAAATACTTCTACAGTACTACCACTGTTTTCTTGACCCCGAAATTCCCAGCGACTCGACTATAGTGTGCTTCCCATATCATCTTCGAACGCTCACTTGAAGGAATAAAAAGGTGTCCCAGGTGACATAACAGTGCATCTTGGAGGTGAAATTTGGAACTTGCGTACCCCCCAAGAGTGCCTTGTATGTGTGGCCGAATTCTGGATCGCTCTTGTAGAGAAGCGGCCAATCAGAAGTCACAAGAGTTGAGAATGGTGGTTAGTGCCACGATCGGTGGTCAGCTGAGGCAGTCTGCAACATTATTGGTGATACCCTTCTTATACTTGATGTTCAAATGAAACTGTTGCAGATATGTGGACCACTTTTGATGACGACCATTCTGCAACTTCCTTTGTGTATATATGAACTGCAGGGGTCGGTGGTCTGTGTGGATGATTGTTTCCTTACCCAAAATGTAATGCGTCCATTGTTGACAATCCTGCATAGTGGAATACATTTCTTTGTCATAAGTGGGATACTTGCGAACTGTGTCAGACAATGTCTCATTGTGATATGCCACTAGATGCCCTTGTTGAGTAAGAACTGCCCCAATAGCATAGTCAGAGGCATTTGTCTTGAACTAAAATGGTTGTTGAAAGTCTGGTAATGTGAGCACGGGGGCAGCTAAGAGGCGATGTTTCAATTCTATGAATGCCTTTTGTTGAGATTCCGACCAAAAGAATTTTTCTCTCGCTCCTCCCTTGGTGACTTGACTCAAGGGCCAAGTGATATGAGATAATCTCAACATGAACCTGTGGTAGAAATTATCAAGACCTGGAAAGCTGTGAAGCTCTGTTATAGTGGTTGGGGCTGTCCAGTCTCGAATGACTTGGATCTTGGTTGGATCCACATCCACCCCCCTTTCATCAATAATGTATCCCAAACATTGAACCTGGGTCATGCCAAAAGTGAATTTCTCCAAATTGGCACACAACTTGTGTTGTCGTAGTGTTTGGAGTACTTTTCGGATGTGGTGGAGGTGCTCTTCCCAAGTCTGGTTGAAGATCAAAATGTCATCCAAGTACACTACTACAAATGAGTTGATGAATGGCCTCAAGATTTCATCCATCAACCTCATGAAGGTTGTGGGAGCATTTGTCAACCCAAAAGGCATGACCAACCATTCAAAAAGGCCCTCCTTAGTTTTGAAGGCAATCTTCCACACATCAGAGGGTTCGATGGGTACCTGGTGATACCTAGACTTCAAGTCGATCTTGCTGAAATATTTTTCCCCTTTGAGTTGGTCTAGAAGATCATCAATCTGTGGGATCGGGTACCTATTCCGAACAGCGATCTTGCTCAGCGCCCGATAGTCAAATCAGAGTCTCCAAGTCCCATCCTTCTTTTGTACTAACACGATCGGGCTCCCACAGGGCGATGAACTTGGCCTGATGTGACCTTTCTGCAGCAGCTCCTAAATTTTCCTCATGATTTCATCGTTCTTTAGAACAGAGCGCTGATAGATCGGTCCGATGGGTAGTGGTGCACCTGGGATCAGATCAATGGGTTGCTTGACCAGACAGTGTAGAGGCACCCCTGTAGGTGAGGTGAAAATGTCCCCGTACTCCTCCACAACCCTGTCCATTTATTTTTTTCGTGCAGAGGAGCCATGTCTAGAGGTCGTGGCCACAGTCTTCTTCTTTCCCTAGGGGTGGATCATTAGGAAAACAAATTTCCTGGTTTGGGAAATGAGCTTACTGCATTGTTTTTCAGTAACCAAAGAGATAGTGGTAGGCGGTGGTACCTCTGGTATCCTGTACAACTTATTTCCCAAGGTAACAATAACAGCGTGTGGTCGTGACTCATACACAGCATGTCGCTTTCACAAGTATGGTTGGCCTAATAAAACATCAAAAACATCAATAGGATCAATGTCACATAATACCTCATCCATGAAGGGCTTGATGTTATAGGGAAGGCGGCACTGTTGGCTGACACGGAGATACCGTCCTTGGTGAAGCCACCCAAAGGTGTATGGTTGTGGGTGTGTTATGGTTGGCAAGCCCAACCGCTTCACGACATCTACTGAAATGAGGTTATTTTTGCTCCCATTGTCGACAATAAACTATAGCGAGGAACCCTTTACCCACATCTGGGAGTGGAAGAGACGTTCCGCCTCCTCCGGATCCTCTGGTTCCTCCTTCTGGATCTTCACAGTGGAAACAGTGTTGTTGGGCTCTGCATCAATAATCTGTAAATTCCCTTTGTCATTCCCCTTGTCAGGTTCTGATTCAGAGTCGAAGCATGCATCTGATTCAGAAGCCCTCATCTCGGCCATCAGCAACTACTTGGCCCGACACTCACTTGTGTCGTGAGTGGAGCTCTTATGGAACTCACACCACTTTCCCATGTCCTTATTTGGCTTCACAGTGTTGTTCTTTGCTTGTGGCTTTGGCAGGTTGTCTTGGGCCGCCATGCCTTGGCTTTGTCCTTTGTTCTGCAGTTTGGGGGCACCTTTCCCTTGCTTTTGATTTGCAGATCCAAAGTCTCGCTTCTTCCGCTTGATTTTTTGCTCAATCTTGGCAGTATATCGGTATGTCGTACCAAGCGAGGAGATGTCGAGGAACTCCATTTCCTCCTGAATTTATCTGTGTAGACAACTGCGATACTTTAGCACCAAATGTTTCTCTGAATCTTTGATACCCAACTTTGTGCACAGGGTATGGAACAGATTCGTCATCTCATGCACATCTTGATTCCTTTGTTGCCACAGCGTGGTCCATTGTATGTACTTGTCCTCATAGCTCCCCACAGGATAGTATTGTTCCTTGATGGCATCTTGGAAATAATTCCAAGTGGGTACGGCTGAGAATAGAGAGGGTTTTGTCTCGTCCTTTTTCTCACAGTAGGTTTCCCACCAGTCCTTGACTTGGAGGGTAGCTTTGAGGAGTGAAAAAATAATCTTCTCCCAGTCAGAAAAGTCATGGACCGAGATATATCCTTCTAATAGATTCAACCATCTATCTACGACATATGCATCTATTTGACCCTCAAATATGGGAATGTCAAATTTTACTTGCACCTTAAAGGGAGTCGCACCTCCATAGTGGTTGTTGGATGCAGATGCGCCGCCAGTAGGCAATCGTTGAAGGATCTGGGAAAATTTCTCCATCATCGCATTCCTTTATTTTTCCAGGGCCTCCTCGAGCAATATTTTGATAAGATCTCCTGCTCCCTCATCTTTCTTTTCGTCCCCCATGGGCGGCCGTCGGGGTTTGCGAGGATGATCTTGCAAAGGTTCAATCAGATCGAGCCGCAACTCCTTATACCCCGACCTCATTGGGGACATAAAAATAAGGATCGAGAAAAAGAAGACCACTTTGACACCACATATCAGATTCAAGTTATGAATCCATGGGAATGAGGGTTTGAAGCATATTTCAATTTCAATGTTTTACAGCAAACTTCAGCAAACTCCATGAATTTTTTGGGCGGAGATTTTGCAGATCAGATCTGAAACTTTTGGTGAAAATTTTACAAAAAAAAGACCAGATCTAGATTCCTTGCAAAAAAATACCCAAATTCCAAAAAAAAAATCAACCGAATTGGAGTTCGGATGAGAGAGATATCGCTGATTCAAAATCAGCAATGTTGCAGCAATTTTTATGACGACAATTCATGGACGGCACCTCCCCTGTCATTCCTTGCAGTTTTTAGTGTGAAATTTCAGATAAATGGTTACAGATCTGAGCTCCCATTTAAAATTCACCCAATTTCAAAAAAAAATTGGTCGAATCGGAGTCTGAATGAGGAACTTATCGCTGATTTAAAATTAGACATTTTTTCAAAAAAATTGTGACATATCTAAGAGTCTATAGTCTCCAGATAGCGATTTAAAACACATTAAAAGATGCAGAATGATCATTCCATTTCCAAAAATAGGTTATAATAAATATTCCAAGTTATATTGACCGAGGTATGCTCATTTTAAATCTGGAGCAACATTCGGAGCGGATTCCCTTTGGAGACGTGCCCTCCCACCCGAAGCTATGTAGGTACCTACTACTTCATCAACAATCAACATCATGGTTATGGGTCAATCGCACAAAATCCTTCTCATCGAAGTCCATTTTCTAGGCCGCACATTGTTAGTATCACAGTTGGTCACAAGCATTATAGGGTATCTCTATCCTCGGATCTTTGTTTTTCATGGTTCTGGGTCATTCACAAACCCACAATTTATCAAATTACATTTTCTAGGCCACACACTATCAATATCACAGTTTGTCATAAGCATTACAGGGTATCTCTATCCTCGGATCTTCGTTCATCACGGTTATGGGTTAACCACACAAAACCCTTCTCTTCCATGACTCTTCATATTCAACAAAGGCTTCTCAGAATGGAACTTCACACAATGGGGACCATTGCTTCTTAAGGAGGGAGAAATGATCCGAATGGAAAATGGCATCTACCCATGGTATTCATCCACCCATGTTATCCATCCACCCATGGAATTTACCCATGATATTGTAATTGACATCGACCCATGGTATTTATCCACCCATGGTATTGTAAGTGGCATCCACCCATGGTATTCATTCACCCATGGTATTGTAAGTGAGATCCACCCATGGTATTTACTCACCCATGGAATTTACCTGTGGTATTGCAACAAAAAAAAATGTTATAAGTAACAAGTCACATTTTGTAAAAGGAGAGATTGTCCACCACAATGTAGCTTCTACAGTTATTCTTTGTTTTAATAAAACAAGTTTCTTTGTGGTTTTATTTTCTTTGTGTTATCTCTTTTTTTTGGCATTCTAATTTTGCATATATCGTCATATCCATTTCAATTTTTTAGATCTTGGGGGATAGTTTTCAGTTACAATACCATGAGCGAATAAATACCATGGGCGGATGAATACCATGGGTCAATGTCATTTACAATGTCATGGGTGGATGGATAACATGAGTGGATGAATACCATGGGTGGATGTCATTTTCCATTCAGATCATTCCTCCCTCCTTAAGAAGCAATGGTCCCCATTGCGTGAAGTTCCCTCCTGAGAAGCCTTTGTTTAATATTAAAAGCCACTGAAGAGAAGGGTTTTGTGTAGTTAACCCATAACCATGATGAACGAAGATCCGAGGATAGAGATACCCTGTAATGCTTGTGACCAACTGTGATATTGACAGTGTGCGGCCTAGCAAATGGACTTTGATGAAGTGTGGGTTTGTGGATGACTCAAAACCATGAAAAATGAAGATCTAAGGATAGAGATACCTTGTAATTCTTGTGACCAACTGTGTTACTAACAGTGTGCGGCCTAGAAAATGGACTTCGATGAGAAGGATTTTGTTCGGTTGACCCATAACCGTGGTGCTGATTTTTGATGAAGTAGCAGGTGCCTACATAGCTTGGGGTGGGAGGGCACATCTCCAAATAACCCAAGCCAAACACTGCAATGTTTAAACAGATGAATGTGAAGCAGGTGCCAACTAAAGAGAGGTGGGAGGGAATGTCTCCAAAGGGAACCCGCTCCGAATGTTGCTCCATATTTAAAATCGGCATAACTCAGTCAATAAAAATTAGAATATTTATTATAACTAGTTTTTGGAAATAGAATGATCATTGTGCATCTTCCCATGTGTTTGAAATCGCTATTTGGAGACTCTAGACTCTCAGGTTCATGGTGGAACTACCCCGTCGTCACAAAATTTCTGAAAAAAAAAATAGTTGATGTTTAATCAATGATAACTCCCACGTCTGGACTCCGATTCGACCAATTGTTTTTTGAAATCGGGCGATTTTTCAAGGGGATCTCATATCTATAACCATTTATCTAAAATTTTGCACTGAAAACTGAAAAAAAATGACAGGAGAGCTATCTTCCATGAATTTTTGTCAAAAAAATTCCCACAACATTGTTGATTTTGAATCAGCGATATCTGCCTCATCCGAACTCCAATTAGGCCGATTTTTTTTTTTTGAATTTGGGTATTTTTTTGTAAGGAATCCAGTTCTGGTCTTTGTTTTTGTAAATATTTCACCACAAGTTTCAAATCTGATCTGAAAACTCCTCGCCCAAAAAATTCATGGAGTTTGCTGAAGATTGTTGCAAAACATTGAAACTGAAATATGCTTCAAACCATCATTCCCACGGATTCGTAACCTGAATATGATACCACTTAAAATACCATGGGTAAATTCTATGTGTGGTTGAATAACATGGGTGGATACATACCATGGGTGAATGAATAACATGGATAGATGTCAATTACAATACCATGAGAGAATAAATACCATGGGTGGATGAATACCATGGGTCAATGCCATTTACAATACCATGGGTGGATGGATAACATGAGTGGATGAATACCATGGGTGGATATCATTTTCCATTTAGATCAGAGGGCTTGGATTGTTGACTATATATTGAGTAGAGGGCTCAAACAACAGACTGAAAACTACAGCGTATGGGTTTGTATTTTTTACAATGATTCACATGACTTGGATGTTGACATTTTGTGACATGGTGACATTGCTCCTTTGGCTACAAGATGTACACCATGTGTGGCTGCGATATGGAGTGGATGGTATCACTCTTATGATACATGATAGAAGTGACATTGAGTTTTGACTGTAATTGTAACACATTAATGAACAACAGAAAAGCCTGGAATATCCTTACTAGGTTGATTAATAGTAGAAATGTTTGGTGTAAAAGGCATCCCAACCTAAGAACAAGCCATAACATTTTGTTCTGCAAATAAGGAAAGCGGCACTGACACAATATGTCCTCCTGACTGGTTTTTAAGAGGAAAAAAGTGGCATTGTAATTAATCTTGGCATAAGATTGTCTTGTCTAGTGCTTGAAGCATGTTGCAAACTGACCATTTCCAAGGGAAGCTGAGCAGATGCAGACCTCTGCTCTCTCGTAGCAATAGAAACATGAGTGGGGACATCATTAACACAATAATTTACTTCCTGAACTGTTGAACCATGAACATATCCAGGATAAGGAACTGAGTTGAGGGTAGGCATGATAAAATTATGATGATATAGCATTTAACACCCTCCAATCCCAAAATGCTCAATAGGTGGATTGATTATAAAGGAATTTTTTGAGAATCCTGAAGGAAGAGAGACAACACTACTTTCCACATTAGAACGTGTGGGTGAACTTCCTTTCCAACCATCATTAGGCTGCAAAGGATAGTGTTCAGATACAAGTTCAGATGCAAGGGACTGTCTAGATGATAAGGAATGCCCTTTTACACAATGGTCCGGAAGCGCAGGAAAATTCCCTAGAAAGGACTGAAATGGTGTTGAATACAAATCGTTCTTTGAATGTAATTTTTTTGTTTGAAATTGAAAATCATGGCTTCGCAAAGCCTATTGGTGTATATGTTCCACAGGGTTGTGGAGTTGAATTTTGTTTGTTTCATATGGAGTGCTTTGAAATTCTGAAGACTCTGCATCAAATTTTTCCCAAGACAATGACTGCATTGAGTTTTCTCTAGGTCAATATAGTTTGCTTGACTACATTGCTTGAATAAAAAGTCTTAACAATGATGAAGTTTCTATAGTTTTAATAGCAAGGATCTAGGGTGTGCATAGAATTTGCATAACAGATATTGAAGACCTTGATTTCAAGCTCAGATGAAGGCTCAGAAGTGGACATAGAACAGTGGTAAATTTCTATGTTAGGGCCATGTTGATGTCTATGCACTAAAGGATGGTCGAGACCCTTGTATTTGCTGGATAAAGAGGCCATAAGGCCTACAGAATAATAATAGTGAGGGACGAGCTTAATCATGTACATGCTCAGGGAATTGAGGGTTGGAACGTGAGATATATGCAGAGAAAAGAGGAAGGAAGTTTAATTTTTTTCCTACTAAGTGAGTATTGGAGAAGAAATCCATTGTTAGAAGCCAGATCCATGGAGCCTAAGATCAGTGACTCAGTAGCAGCTGAGTTACTGTATGCAGAAATTTTGTTGAAGACTATATGAACAGGGAAAACTAATATAGGCCTATGTTCAGTGACCTTGGTGGAGCTTTTACATTGATAGAAGGAAAATTGAGGATATGGTTGTGCAAGTATATCTGAAGCAGCGGAGGACCTTGTGAACAACTAAGGCAGATTTTGAAGTAGCAATATTCTCTGTGAGATTTTCCTGGTACATCAAGGACAAGAGACCAAAGGGATGTAAGTGGAGTGCATCTTCAACAAGTAAGTCATTTTATTTGTTCTTTATTTGTAGGAAGATATGGACAGTGACACATAGCAGAATATATATCATCTTGATCTTTGATATCTTCAGAGACATATGGAAAAATATAATCATGAAGGCATATATCAAAGTTGTGTTGCAGGAAAGCATAAAAGTGGGACTTTATTTTTCCCTCAAGTATCACAATCTGATGTCTAGCAGTTGATACATTCTGATTTATCTAATATGTTGTCCATCTGGATATATTTCTTGAAGAAGAAGATCAAGGTTCCAAGGACCAATAATGACACCTTTGCAGAGGAGATCGCATTAAGAGGGAGACCACAACTGTCTATTCTCTTGAGAAAATAACATTGCTGGAAGAAAGAAGAAGAGATCCTCTTGGCTCTAAGACATTCTCAAGGATGTTGAGAGTCATATGGCCCCAAAAAGGGGACATTCCGAGAAAGCAAGAAGCCATATAGATACCAAGGGTATCTAGCATCCATGAGTAAAATGTGAAGAAGCCGTAAAGCACCAAGTCTGGAAGGATGCTATATGAAGGATGATGTCTAGGATATGGTCCTGAGACCAGAGGACAAAGTTGTGGTCACCTCAATATGGCTCTATAAGATCAAGCATGGATTTGATGGGAGTGCTGAAAAGTACAAGGCAAGATGTGTTGCCTTAGACTTCTCTCTAGGAAGGCATTGATTATGATTGCACCTGTGATCTATTATTACCCTTGCTGCTACGCAAGGATGGATTCTTCATCAGATGGATGTGAAGACTGCCTTTCTGCATGGTTCAATAAAGGAAGAGGTATATGTGGAGCATCCTCTGGGGTTGAAAGTCCAGGATAGAGACTCTCATGTATACACGATGAAGAAATCCCTTTATGGGTTGAGGCAAGCCCCCAGGGCTTGGTACGAGAGGATAGATAGCTACTTAATGAAGTCGGGATTCACTCGAAGCAATGTTGATATGAACCTCTTTAATTCAAGGTTGATAGAGAAAAGCCTCTCATTCTAGTTCTTTATGTGGACGATCTCTTCCTGACTGGTGTTGACCCTCTCATTCATCAATTTAAGAGGTAGCTCACTTCTGAATTCGAGATGAAGGACCTAGGACTGATACATTACTTCCTAGGCCTGGAGGTCTGGCAGAGACCTGACAAGATTTTTCTCTCTCAAGGACAATATATTGTGAATTTGCTAGAAATATTTGGAATGATATAGTGGGAGTCTGTGTCGACACTAATGGAGCTCAACTTTAAGAAGTTGAGTGAAAGCGTTGTTGGGCCAATGCTAGAAAATCCTAATGAGCATCGTCAACTCGTAGGGGCCCTGATGTTCTTAGGGAACATTCGTCTGGAAATATGTTGTGCAGTGAACACTTTTATTCAACACATGGTTGATCCTCATAATATTCACTGGGTTGGTGCCTAGAAACTCTTGAGATATCTCTGGGGCACGATAGATCATGGGTTGAGATACACTGCCGGGAGTTTAAGACTCCGTGTATATGCTAATGCCAATTGGGCAGGTAGTGTGGTGGATCGCAAGAGCACATATGGATGTTACTTCACACTTTGGTCTACTTCGAGCAGGAAGCATAAGTCGGTATCATTGAGCACCGTTGAGGCCGAATACATTGCAGCGTGTATGGCCTGTTGTGAAGCCACTTGGTTGTGAAAGCTCTTCAGTGAGTTGTTCGAGCATGTGCTAGATGCCATCGTTATCCTTTGTGATAACCAGAGGGGGATTCATTTGTCAGAGAATCATGTGTTCCATGATCGATCCAAGCATGTTGATGTCTGGTACCATTTCATCTAGGATATGGTACAGTGAGGCGTCGTAAGGCTTAATCATATAGGAAATGATGAGTAGGTCGCGGATATTCTCACAAGCGCTTAGGGAATGTCATGTTCCTAACCTTCCATGAGAATCTTGGAATCATGGAACAACCCTATTTGGAGGGTCTTGTTGGACGATGAGCTCTGGGAGCTCCAGGGGGGCTTTGGGGATATCTTCTTGGAGCTATAAGAAACCACAGGGCTAGGCTTGTCGAACCTTGTTGGTGTGCCTCCGCCCCACTGTGATGATATTGATTTGGTTTACCTCTCTCTGATCTGTGCCCTGTATGCATCCTACCCATGGAGTTTCAGACTCATGGGAAGTACCTCTCATTTGGCCAATGAGGTGGGAAATGTGAATAGAGACGATATCAAGACTAATGGACGCATCAGAGATTACCGTAATCTCTATGTCTAGGATGGCACTTGTCCAACCACTTGATCTGGGATCAAGTCTAGTGAGGTTTCAGACCTCCAACTGACTTCGGGTCAGTTAAACCAACTTCGGGTTCGTATGTGACTCCTTTGAGTCCTATAGAGGTTTCGGACCTCTGAGCTGACTTCGGGTTAGCCGAGAGTGATGTATTTGTGACTCACATTTTGTTTTGAAATAAATAAGCCATCGAAGCAAGTTACGGCGGGATGACGCACAATGTTTGGATGGCACTAGTGGATGGCGTTCTCCCTAGTTGAGAGGGAGTGTTAATTTTGGGCAACTAGGTCCAAAATCCATGTTGTAATGCTCAGATGATGATGCCAATATTTTTATTGGATTCCTCTTTCGGAAAGGTGCAAGATCGATCTAAATATCATCTTGATCGGATGAGCAGAACATGTATTTTGAATTTATTCCACATGTGCAAGGTTGTCCTAATTTACCTCACATGCATAAGAGATGTGTCACACACCCCCACAGATGCCTATATATTAGAGAGACTTGGAGTCCATTTCACACACACATTTTGGTGGAGGCATTTTCTTCTCTCTTGGATGGTGATGGAGCAGTGTTCTTGGTTCTACATTTAGGGCTTCTTGGTACAACGTCTTGGTGGAGTATTCTTGATGAAATGTCATGGGGTTGTGTGACACATGTGGGAGGCTGACCTTATGAAGACTTGTTGTTTGAAGAATCCTGCTGACTGTCGTAATGCCACCATTCTTTATCTCTATTTTTGGTTTGTCTTCCATCGATCTATTGGTATGTTCTATCTACATCTTACTTTCATTGAGCCCTAGAAGTTTAAAGTATATTTTCATCTAGCATAGAACATCTTCAAAATTTAACAATAATTAAACATCTAACCACATATATTGTGCAAACTAAAGAACAAAATATATGAGCCACCAATGCATACCATAGAATAAAAACATTGCAAGCCAGATAGAGTGAGTCAGAAAAATTTATGCGTGCCTACTAATGAGTCATTGCAATAATGTGTAGAGTTACCAATCAAATAAGAGACCTTCTAAAATTCGATGACCAAGATGACAGATTGATGATGATTGAACATTTGAAATCATTTTAATTTATACAATATTAAGGAGCATCGATTAACCCTTTATAGGGTTTTCTTTAATCAAGCAGACTTTGAATTTTGAAGAGAATTTATTATTTTAAATTTTTCTCAAAATAATAATAACATTTAAATATATATTACAACTACCTTAATAATTCTTACCCATGGTATTATCAAAAAATTATATTTCTCTTTGGGGAAGATGGGCTTACATGGGGCATTAAGGTTTCCCTCTATGGAAATTCATTCCGAAGCTGCCCAATTTTCAACACCTGCATTATGTATGAATCCTTTAAAATTATCTACATAGATTCTTGGTGAAGTGTTTCCTCCATATCCATCTTAATTGCTTTTATTGGGCCTGGAGCTCTAAAGGATATGGCTTTTAGAATTAGGGCTTTCATCATCTTTGCATGAAGTTTCACCTGTATAGTCAAGTATTGATTTGTCACATGGTGACCTTTTGCAACTGAGGATGTTATATAGTACTTGAGAACTTTCAAGTTCTTATTGAGCTTGTCAACTTCATTTCTCAAGGAAACAGTTTCTTCTCCAAACCTCTCAAAATCCTCTTATTTCCTTATCAACTGGATCTTCATTACTTCTTCTACTTTCATTAGAGAAATTTGAGGTCTAAAATGGACCACCTTATGCAGGTGGCTCCAGAGACACACACAAGACAAAGAGGGCTTATGGAAGCTCAAAAATCAAAATGTATGGATTACTCTCTAACCAGGTTTAGCTTGTATATCTCATCTTTCTGATTCCAACGGCGCAAACGAAACTCAATTCTGAGTCTGTATGGAGGACTTAGGAGCAGTCAAAGTTTTTTGTTTACTTGGATGACTTGGCAAGTTAAGGGAGCCACAATTTGGACGAAACCCGACCACTGGATTCCGGCTAGTTCTGAAAAAATCCCGAGTGAAATTTTGGCCTGTTTAAAAACACTCTTACGGCTAAAAATTCGAATTTTCAAAGTTGACTATTTGTTTTAAATTAAAACAAAACAAAAAAATATTAAAAAAAAGGGGTGGGGGTCATGACACCCCTGGTTGGCACCAACCACCATAAAAATATATATATATTATATGTGAGGCTGGCGGTAGTTGAACCCATGGCCGGCCCTGCCCACGCGGCAACTCCTCCACGCCGAACATGAAAGAACCCCAACCAAACGCCACATTACATATAATTCGAGTGGCGGGGGTGGTTAAACCCACCGCCAACCCTCTATACTCCACCACACAGAGCCGACGGGGATCACGAGACGGGCCTCCCAATGTGGGCTTGACCCCTCCCCACTTGCCTTAATCAAATGCAGCAGGTTTTAAAACGTAAGCACAGGGTTTTCAAAATGAAAAAAAGAGATGTCGCGGGGTTTGTTGGGCGAGGCCGACCCCTCCATTAAAAATTATATTTTTTTAAATGCGCCAAGTATAGGAGGGTCGATATTTGACCCCCCAACCTCTCCTCAAACATTTAACTGAATTTACCATTGCACCCAACTGGCCCGCTTAGGTAACTCTGCCCAGAAATTGTACTTAAACCTCATTTTTTCACAGTGTGCCCAAGACATGGAGGAGCAGAGCGTGCATGAAATTTTGGGTGGGCACATATTTCGATGTAGGTGGAACCATGAGCAAGCCCAAAACCAGGGAGCGGAACCATGAGCCTTGAAATTTTCCTGGGGAGGTAATTTTTCTCCATGTCGGAATATAGTCAAGTTTATAGTCATTTTTCACAGTTTTTCGCAGGGAATGCAATGGCAAGGTCATATTTGCATTTTGAGTTGCATATTTCCAATCCACCCATGGAGTAGAATATTGGAGGAATCTAGGGGGAATCTAAAAGATTCCTTTTTTCCCCAGATTTTCACTTTATCAAAATTCAGAAAATGGACAATCGATTTTTCATTATTCAACGTCACGAATCTGATGGCATATTTAGATTTTCCATCTGAGCTTTATATTTTTTGATCACTTTTTGAAGTGAAGTTGTAGGTGTCAACTTTCAGCGAGTGAGCAGTTGATTTCACACCTTTCGATGCCACGATTGTGATGGTGATTTCAGATCTAGCAACAAAGCAGCTCCTTCTTCAGGCATCGTCAGCATGAGATATATGATGAGTTGATTTCATGTACTTCTTTGTCTTTCTGTCTCTGAAATGCATTGTGTTGTATAGATCCTTGTTGATGTTTGATGTGGGATCTTGCCTTGTTTTGATGTGAGATTTACTTTCTGTCATGGATATATATTATGTTTGCGATCCCTTTGATGCCATGTTGGCGGGATACTCAATGTCACATGTATGTTGTTTTGAGATCCCTTTGTTTTCCATGTTGTCAGGATACTCATAGTCATTATATGTGAGTTGTTGTCATACTGATAGGAGCCTTGTTGTGTATGAGAGTTCCTGTTGTGGAACATCTCGTAGAGAGGTCCGGCCACTCCTGCGTGAGGGAATTTTCCTTATATGACAGATAAAACACCATTCATGTACATCTTCTTCTTACAACACTTAATGCAGCGGCCTACACAATCTTGACACCGAGGCCCGGAGAGGTAGTCCCTCCCGGACGAACTCCATTATCAAACGACATGTTCTTATGATTGCTGATATTGACATGTTATGTTCCTCTTCTTTACAACATGGATTTGTTAATTAATGTTCATTAACGCTTTAATTAAATGCAATTCTAATTTATCAGTTGAAGTAAAAGGTCTTGGTTAAGGGATCAAAATTTACCCGGATCAAGTAGTATCAGAGTTGGTCTTCTTGTTGATTGGATTGCAGGTGTGAACATTGAACGTTCGTTGAGTTGATCCATGGAGAATGTCAAGGACATGTACAAGACCATCTTCAGGGTGTCTGAGAAAGAAGACATGTTGTACGAAGCTTATGAAAAAAAATCCGTAGAGAATGCCGAATTGAAGACCCTCCTACAGGAGGAGAAGGAGGATAAACATCGATTGCAGCTTCAGTTGCAAGCCACAATAGAGGCGTGGGAAAAATTGAAGCACAACAATGAAATTATTCAAGCAGATCATGATGCATTGAAGGCATTCCTACAAGAAGAGAAGGAGGAGAAGCAGCAATTGCAGCTCCAACTACAAACCGCGACAAAGGCCTTGGAGGAAATGAAGCACAGTAAAGGCTTAGAGAAGCCTTCTTTACCTGTTTCGCAATTGAAAGCTAAGGTAAAAAGTGTTGATTTATCTTAAGTTTCTTCACATGATATCATTTCGGTTGGAAGTGTGGAGATTCCCATTTCAAGAACCGGCATGAGACTCCTCACCAAGATGGGGTACAAAGGAGGAGGACTTGGCATTCGTGGCCAAGGCATAACCCAACCATTGGAGGTTGTGTAGCGACCTCGCTACGCAGTTTTGGGGTACACTAAAGAAGGATGTTCAAAGGAAATCAAGGGTGAAAATATATTGATGAACTCTCCAGGGAAGAGGAATGATGGGGACACTTTGCCATCGTTCCATGATAATGCATGTTGCAGTGAAAGAGTTGAGGCGAGCCCTCATCACCATGATTGCACCAGAGACAACCAGAGAAGGTATAATAAGTCTCATTATTCCAAAGTGCATTTTGATTATGGGAATGTTAATAACCACAGTCGTAAATCATGGCATCGAAAAACATGTCATTTTTGTGGTTTACATAACCATGTGTTTTCTAAGTGTTGGAAAAGGATGGCAGCACAAAGGAGGATGAGGCATGTAAAGCCTTCTCCCCAACAAGAAACGAAATCGGTTAAGCAGGTTTGGAGGAGAAAGACCTTTTGCACCCATTGTGACCGAAGTGGCCATCAAAGAGCCACGTGCTGGAGACTCCATATAGAGCAAGGCCTTAAAGACAAAGTGCTCGTGCATGAACCAGTCCAAAGAGCTGATCGACAAGAAAATCTCCCACAGGGGGTGACCCATTCACTTTAATAAGTGAGAGATGGTTTTTCTATATTTTTTTTCTAGAGGTGTTAGCTTGTCATGGACGTATGTTTGTAAATCATATGTTGCATGTTACATTGTAAAAGTGATGATGTGTTTTTTTGTCATTTATTTAAGAAATAATGATATTTTGGCCTTGTTTTATGAGTCGTGTGATGTATTTATTTCATGTAAAAGTGATGAGGTGTTTTCCATCACTTTGAAATGTGACAATGATATCTTGTCTTGTAATGATAGCTAGGGTGTGATTTACATTTGAAGTAAACTTGACCACCGAGTACAAGTTATAAACTCGTGGCAAGTATGGAAATGTTTTGGGTCATAGTTGGTCAATTTGAGCATATAATTTGTAGGGGATTGTATTAGAGGTTTGTAGAAGGTGTAGGTGTTAGTTCATCACTTATGGCTCCGAAGGACACGGGTCAAGGAGAAGGAAGGGCGAATTTTCAAGACGTTTATGGTGCAAACATAGTACACAACAGTGTAGATTCTTTTTGTAGAAATTATATAACTTATGTGTTATATGTCAAATATTCTTCTGATCTCACACTATTTTAACTTCATGCAAAATACAGAATCTATTCCACCATTGATCATTTGCGGAAATTAAATCAAGATTGCAATGCACACATGAAACAATAAAAATTCACACACATTAACACAGTTGTTTAACGGGAAATCCTGAAGCTGAAAACCCCAACAATCTGTATATAATATATGTCATAGATATCATGTAACAATACTCATACAAAGCTGATCATATCAAGCTCTCAGTACAATACAATCGCTACACACTAATTAGGTCTAATCTTGCAAATCCATGCATCGATCTTTGCCACCTGCTAGCCTGCCTCTACTGCTCAATCCCTGCTGAAGAATGGCTCTGAATGAGTTTGAATTGCTCCAGCCTTGCTCATGAAATCCTCATTGGCATCTCCACTGAGTGTGGATGCAATCAATGCATCACTATAGTCACAAATGATAGTCTATCTTGCCCTTTCACCTATCTCTCCACTGGTCTCCACTGAAACTGCCATGCACTATAGTTAACTATTGTATTGTTCAATTGATTAATGAGTTAATATTTGTGAATTAATTAACTAATTAATTCACTCCACTCTCACTAGTGTATCAATCAGTTAGACTAGATACAACTAGCCCAACTGAGTCTAACCGAGTTAAACTGAATACAACTCCATAACTAATTCTTCCAACTGTGTCATAACTCTGCCACTTGAGTTCTAACTGAGTCCTCCATGCAATAGCTCCAGTAAACCCTCAAGAATAGCGTAATTCCTTCTGTCATTTGATGTGCCACATCTGTGCACTGAACTGAAGTGCTCCAAGAGAATAAGTTGATGCTTAGAGTCCAAATATTATTAAGAGCTAATAATATCCATCATATCTATTTTTAGACTGGCAGTCTAAAAATAGACTCCGCCCAAAATGTTTAAAAATAGAAGTCCATCTATTTTTCCAACTTGACCAACCATCCACAAATAGAATCCTGCAACTCATAGAATATGATCGACATGTCTAAAAATAGACTTTGCGCCAAAAATAGCCTGCGGGCCCACTTAGTGAAGGCGACTCTTTTCACTAAGCTCATCATATTATTGAATCTCAACACTCCCTCTCAACAAGATAGGGATTATCTACCACACCGATCCTATCTCTATGGTATTCGGATTTTCTCTTGGTGAGCGCCTTCGTCAAAATATCTGCATCCTGATCTTCCGTAGGAATGTAAGAAAGCAACATGATCCTCCGCTGCATACAATATCTGATATGATGGTACTGGATGTCAATATGTTTATATCTATCATGAAATACTGGATTAACCGAGAGTTTAATGCAACTCTGATTATCACAATATATCACAGTAGGATCTAAATGAGAACCGAACAAACCGACCAGGATCTTCCTCATCCATATAGCCTCACATGCAGCCAAACTTGCTGCCATGTACTTGGCCTCTGTTGAACTAAGTGCCACGGATCTTTGTTTCCTGCTGTACCAAGAAACTGTTGTAGATCCGATACTGAAAATCCCTCCAGATGTGCTCTTTCTGTCCGTTGGGCTTCCTGCCCAATCTGCATCTATGAAGCCATGCAGCTTCACCTCATCCGATTGTCTGTACCACAATCCATACTCAGATGTGCCCCTGAGATACCTAAAGGCATGAAAGCTAGTTCACAGCATAGCATATGCCCGGTCGTGTATTGACTAAATACATGAGCGAACCAACCAAATGTTGATAAACAGTGGCATTCACTACCTTTGCCAATGTAGCATCCTCCTTCCTCCAACCACCAGGAAGAAGAGTGTCGATAGGCTTGCAGCCTTGTATGTGAAACTTCCCAGTATCTCCCGGGCATACTTGCCTTGAGACACAAACAGTTCACCTTTCTGCTGCCAAATTTCCAATCCCAGGAAATAATGAAGGAGGCCCAAGTCCTTCATCTCGAACTCCTTTGCAAGATCTGCCTTGCATGAGTGTATCAACAGTTCATCACCCGTTAGTATTAAATCATTTACATAAAGCACAATGATCAAAAGCTTACCCTCCACCACAATCTGGTCTAGGTTTGGATCTGCCTCACTCTTGGCGAAACCAAGTCCGATGAAATAACTGTCTATCCGTGTGTACCAAGCACGAGGTGCTTGTTTCAGCCCATACAGCGCTCTTTTGAGCCTGCACACATGCGACTCGCTGCTGAAGATTTCGAATCCTTCAGGCTGCTCAATGTATACCTCCTCCTCAATGATTCCGTTGAGGAACGCAGTCTTCACATCCCTCTGATGAATGTGCCAACCCATCTATGCTAAGAGAGCAAGGATGGTCCGTATGGAAGAATACCTTGCGACAGGTGCAAAGGTTTCTTCATAGTCGATCCCCTCGATCTGTGAGAAGCCTCGGGCAACAAATCTTGCCTTATACTTCTCAATGCTCCCATCAACAGCTTGCTTCACTTTGTAGATCCATCTCGAACCTACCATTTATTTCCCTTCCGGCCTTGGGACAATCTCCCATGCACTGTTTCTGACAATCGAATCATACTCTTCCACCATGGCACCTACCCATGCAGGATCCTCCACATTTTTCTCGAAAGAGGATGGCTCCGTCACGATACACTTCCTCATCAAAGCCATGTATCTAGTAAATCGGTCAGGTGATTGTCTCTGTCTACGCTTTGATTTAGGAACTCCTACATTCTACACTGCATCAAGATTCAGTCGCTCAGCTTCTGTAGTGCGCTTCTGCCCTCTGATGTTTGGCGTTGCATGAGTGGTTTCTTCCACTCCATTAACCTCCTCTTGTGGTTGATCCACATCTTGAGGCTCATATTTAGGAACAAGTAGCTCCTCCTATGCATGCAAGTGTAGCTCCCTCTCAAGCGACAACTTCATGGCTTTCTACTCATGAAATTTGATATCCCGTCGCACGACAGTCATCCGACTGTCTGGAAAATACACACGATAATTGTGGGGTGTTTCTGAGTACCCCACAAATATCCCAACCTCTACGGTCAGCTCCAGCTTCTTCTTGGCATCCTTCATCACATGAATGTAAACAGGTGAGCCAAAAATCTTCAAATGAGAAATATCAAGCTTCTTACCAAAAAACGCCTCTTCGGGTGTACTCGTGCCAAGTACTCTATGAGGACAACGGTTTTGCACATAAACCGCAGTGTTGCATGCCTCAGCCCACAAGTGTATGGGAAGGCCCCGATCATGCAACATCACCCATGCAGCACCCACGATCGTTCTGTTATTTCTCTCCGCGACCCCATTCTGTTGTGGGTTATGAGGTGCTACGAGTTCTCTTCGAATTCCTTCTTTGCTACAGAAGTCTTTGAATTCGCAAAAGATGTATTCACCACCATTATCGCTTCGAAGATATTTCACTTTCTTCCCCGACCCTTTCTCAAACAGCGCCTTGAACTCACAGAACTTTGAGTATGTCTCGCTCTTCTTCTGCATGAAGAAGATCCAGCACTTACGAGAAAAGTCATCAACAAATATCACATAATACCTGTGCTTTGTTGTTGAAGCAACCAAGAAAGTTCCACACATGTCTGTGTGAATTCTCTCAAGGATCGTCGAAACACGACTATCCTTCTCATGAAAATTGGTCTTCACAAATTTTCCCAAAGTACATCCCTTGCACTGATCTGAATGCGCAAGTGTACCTTTGGGAAGCCTGGCAGATATCTGCTGCAAAATTTTCAAAGTGCCATGGTGAAGATGGCCCAATCTCCTGTGCCACAATTCTCCCTCATCTCGGCTCACCACTCCTTCTACTTTGCATGCCATTGCAGCGCAACAATATACCTACAATTGATAAATATTCTTAACTCGAATCCCTATCCTCATGGTTTGACCAGTTGTTTTATGGCGTAGGAAGGCTCTTCCCTTGCTAAAAACAACATCATAACCCTTGTCTTCCAGCATCGCCACGGAGATCAGATTCTTCTTCAATCCTGGAACATGCATGAAATCTTTCAAGATGAAAGGTTTACCGGAATCCCTCCCAAAGGAAATGGTCCCGATACCAGTCACACTATATCTACCATCATCGCCCATCTCGATGTGCACTCCAAGATCCTTTTCCTCTAGATCACTAAACCACACCACTGTCAAGAAACCACATCGATCCCATCACACTTGAAACCAAGCATGCGATCAAAGAAAAATCCAGCTCAAACTGTGAGGCTAAGGCCTCTCCAACTACAGATCCAACAGCCAGCTTATTCTTCTTCTTTTGTGGAAAGTTAGTGGCGAAATGCCTGTGTTGGTGACAGTGAAAACACTTTGCCTTGGACAAATCCTGCTTCTTGCCTTTAGCTTCGGATTTTGAAGATTTCTTCCCTTTTCCTTTTCGAGCTTTGGCAGCCAAAGCGCAATTTTCTTCATCTTCATTCTTCGATGAAGATCCACCCCTAGTACCCTGCCTTATCTCCTCTTGCACAAGATCCGACCAAAGTCGCTCCCATCCTGGCAGTTTCTCCCGTCCATTGACAGAGTCTTCGTAGCTATGCCAACTCTTCGGAAGCCCAAGGAGAGCCAAGCTCACCAAGTCTTCTTCATCAACAGTAACCCCCACACTTCCTAGCTCATCCTTGTAGTGGACAAACTTCGTGAGGTATTTTGGAATACTGTCGCCTTTCTCCATTTTTATTTTTCTGAGCTTGTCTTTAAGCGCCAACTTCCTCTGGTCACTTCTGCTTTGGAATAAGTCTGTCAAAGCCTTCCACATTAAGAATGGAGTGGCTTTACCGTGAAGGCTGGACACAATGTGGTCCTTCACACCTTCCAATAGAATTCTTTGACACTTTGCTACCTTCTTTTACCATGCGTCAAGTGCGGCTGCATCGCTAGAACCATGCTTTGGAATATCAACATCTATGAACTCCTTCGGCCCATTATCATCCAGAGCCGCCTCCATCCTGTCCTTCCATGCTATATAATTGAATATCGAGAGACATCTCCAATCGTAATCCAATGAAAGACATTTCAATGAATGCTCAACTTGAAACCAAGCTCTTGCAACAAATTAGATTCCACACGGCCACAAAGAAAACTCAACTTGCTTCAATAATGCCAATCTCTCCAATGATAAATCTGATTTGATACCATGTAGAAATTATATAATTATCATATTATATGTTGAATATCATGATCTCACACTATTTAACTTCTTTAACAATAAGAATCTATTCCACCATTGATCATTTGCGGAAATTAAATCAAGATTGCAATGCACACATGAAACAATAAAAATTCACACACATAAACATAGTTGTTTAACGGGAAAGCCTGAATTTGAAAACCCCAACTATCTGTATATAATATATGTCATAGATATCATGTAACAATCCTCATACAAATCTAATCATATCAAGCTCTCAATACAATATAATCGCTACACACTAATCATGCCTAATCTTGCAAATCCATGCACCGATCTTTGCCACCTGCTAGCCTGCCTCTATTGTGCAATCCCTGCTGAAGAATGGCTCTGAATGAGTTAGAATTTCTCCAGCCTTGCTCACGCAATCCTCATTGGAATCTCCACTGAATGTTGGATGCAATCAATGCATCACTATAGTCACCACTGATAGTCTATCTTGTTCTTTCACCTATCTCTCCGCTAGTCTCCACTGAAACTGCCATGCACTGTAGTTAACTGTTGTATTGTTCGGTTGATTAATAAGTTATTATTTGTCAATTAGTTAACTAATTAATTCACTCCAGATACAACTAGCTCAACTGAGTCTAACTGATTTAAACTGAATGCAACTCCATAACTACTTCTTCCAACTGTGTCATAACTCTGCCACTTGAGTTCTAACTGAGTCCTCCATGCAATAGCTCTAGTAAACCCTCAGGAATAGCGTAATTCCTTCTGTCAGCTGATGTGCCACATCTATGCACTGAACTGAAGTGCTCCAAGAGAATAAGTTGTTGTTTAGAGTCCAAATATTATTAAGAACTAATAATATCTGACATATATATTTTTAGACTGGCAGTCTAAAAATAGACTCCGCCCAAAATGTCTAAAAATAGAAGTCCATCTATTTTTCCAACTTGACCAACCATCCAAAAATAGCATCCTGCAACTCATAGAATATGATTGACATGTCTAAAAATAGACTTTCCGCCAAAAAAAGCATGCGGGCCCACTTAGTGAAGGCGACTCGTTTCACGAAGCTCATCATCTTGTTGAATCTCAACACTTTTTTATGCTTTTGGAGGACCAAAAGCTCCTCAGTGGGGAGGATTGATCCAGGTGGCTCTAGAGACACACACAGGACAAAGAGGGCTTATGGAAGCTCAAAAATCAAAATGTATGGATTTCTCTCGAACCAAATTCAGGTTGTAGATCTCGTCTTTTTTATTCCAATGGCGCAAATGACACTCAATTCCGAGTCCATATGGAGGAATTGGGAGCAGTCAAAGTTTTGGGTTGACTTGGATGACTTTGCAAGTTAAGGGAGCCACAATTTGGACGAAACCTGGCCACCAGATTCCAACCAGTTCCGAACAAATCTCGGGCGAAATTGTGGTCTGTTTAAAAACACTCCTACGACTAAAAATTCGAATTTTCAAAGTTGACTATTTGTTTTAAATTAAAACAAAAAAAAGGGTGGGGGTTGTGACCCCCGCCACCCCGAGTCAGCACCAACCATCATAAAAACATATATATATTATATGTGAGGTTGAAGGGAGTTGAATCCGCGGCCGGCCCCACCCACGCGGTAGCCCCTCCACGCCGCAGATGACGAAACCCCAACCAAACACCACATTATATATAATTCGGGTGGCAGGGGTGGTTAATCCCATCGCCAACCCTCTATACTCCACCATGCGGAGCCGACGGGAATCACACGGCGAGTCACCCAATGCGGGCCCAACCCCTCCCTACTTGCCTTAATTAAATGCAACAGGTTTTAAAATGTAAGCGTAGGGTTTTTAAAATGAAAAAAATAGATGTTGCGGGTTTTTTTGGGCGAGCCACCCAATGCGGGCCCGACACCCCTCCCCACCCCCACCCCCACTCCCACATTAAAAATTATATTTTGTTAAATGCGCCAAGTATAGGAGGGTTGAGATTTGAGCCCCCAACCTCTCCTCAAACATTTAACTAAATTTACCATTGCGCCCAACTGGCCTGCTTAGGTAACTTCGCCCAGAAATTGTATTTAAACCTCATTTTTGCACAATGCGCCCAAGCCATGGAGGAGCAGAGAGTGCACGTAGTTCGAGGCGGGCATAAATTTCAATGTAGGTGGAACCATGAGTAGGCCCAAAAACAGGGAGCGGAACCATGAGCCTTGGAATTTTCCTTAGGAGGTAATTTTTCTCCGTGTCAGAAAATAGTCAAGTTTACAGTCATTTTTCATGGTTTTTCACAGGGAACGCAATGGCAAGGTCGGATTCACTTTTTGAGTTGCAGATTTCCAGTCCACCCATGGAGAAGCATCTTGGAGGAATCTAGGGGGAATCTAAAATATTCTTTTTTGCCCCAGATTTTCACTTTATTAGAATTCAGAAAATGGAAAGTCGATTTTTCACTATTCGACATCACAAATCTGATGGCATATTCAGATTTTCCACCTAAGCTTTATATTTTTTGGCCACTTTTTGAAGTGAAGTTGCAGATGTCAGCTTTTAGCAAGTGAGCAATCGATTTCACACCTTTCGATGCCATGATTGTGATGGTGATTTCAGATCCAACAACAGAGCAGCTCATTCTTCAGTCATCTTCACTGTGAGGTACATGATGAATTGATTTCAAGTGCTTTTTTTTCTTTCTGTCTCTGAGATGCATTGTGTTGTACATATCCCTGTTGATGTCTAATGTGGGATCTTGTCTTGTTTTGATGTGAGATGTACTTTCTGTCATGGATATGTATTATGTTTGCGATCCCTTTGATGCCATGTTGGCTGGATACTCATTGTCGCATGTGTGTTTTTTTGAGATCCCTTTGTTTTCCATGTCGGCAGGATAATCATAGTCATTATATGTGAGTTGTTGTCATACTGAAAGGAGCCTTGTTGTGAATGAGATTTCATGTTGTGAAACATCTCGTAGAGAGGTCTAGCCACTCATGCGTGAGGGAATTTTCCTTATACAACTGATAAAACACCATCCATGTACATCTTCTTCTTACAGCACTTAATGCAGTGGCCTGCACCATCTTGACACCGAGGCCTGGAGATGTAGTCCCTCCCGGACGAACTCCGTTATCAAACGATGTGTTCTTATGATTGTTGATCTTGGCATGTTATGTTCCTCTTCTTTACAACATGTAGTTGTTCATTTATGTTCATTAACACTTTAAATAAATGCAATTCTAATTTATCAGTTGAAGTAAAAGTTCTTGGTTAAGGGTATCGAAATTTACCTGGATCACCTCCCAAGGAATATTATAAAATAATAGTGGAAATAATAAAATAAGATTAGATTACATCATCAAATTTTAGAGGAAAAAAAATTAAAAAAAATAAAAAACTATCTTTTCAACTTGTATTTTCAACTTCTCTCTCTACGGTTTTACTCAAATTTAAGCGGGAGCACTCATTGGATGTAAAATTTAATTCGTCATCCAAGGAGTACTGATGTTGCATATTTTTTATGAACTATGATACATGAAAAAGGAGAAATACATGAAAAAACGTGATTGTAATTACGTTTGTCATGTTTTTCTCATTTTTTATGTAGTAGGGTCCATCAGAAGTATGCAACTTGGGTACTCTTTGGATGAGGAACTAAATTCTACATCCAATAAGCTCTCCTAGTCAAAATTTGAGTAAAACCGTGGGGAGATAATTTCAAAATACGAGTTGAAAAGTAGTTTTTTTTTTTTTTTTTTTTTTACTCTAAAAATGGTGAATCATCTCCCATGGTTGACATCATCATCTTGAATCCTATTAGTTCTTATAAATTTGATTTTGGTTGTACTTTTTTGTTTTGAGGCCCATTTTAGACCTCAAAATTTCTCTAATGCTTTGCTTCTTATAGCTGAAATTTTAGGGAGTTGACTTCTTTTTAATCTCTCCTTTCTTGTTGATGCAATTTTTCTTCAAGCTTGCTAAAGTCCTTGGTTCTATCTTATTCTAGGAGCCTTAAGAGAATGAATTATTCCTTTGTATGGTCAAGATCTTGATTATTCTCTTCAAGCTCCTAAATTTTGCATCCAACAAGTGCTCCCACTCAAAATATGAGTAAAACCGTGAGGAGATAAGTTCAAATTACGAGTGGAAAAATTAGTTTTCTTATTTTTTTATTTTTTAATATTTTTACCTTTTTACTCTAAAAATGGTGAATCATCCCCCATGGTTGACATCATCATATTGAATCCTATTGGTTCTTATAAATTTTATTTTGGTTGTACTTTTTTGTTTTGAGGCCCATTTTAGACCTCAAAATTTCTCTAATTCTTTGCTTCTTATAGATGAACTTTTAGGGAGTTGACTTCTTTTTAATGTCTCCTGTCTTGTTGATGCAATTTTGCTTCAAGCTTGCTAAATTCCTTGGTTCTATCTTCTGCTAGGAGCCTTAAGAGAATGAATTCTTCCTTTGTATGGTCAAGATCTTGATTCTTCTCTTCAAGCTCTTTATTTTCTTTTGTCAATCTACTTATTTATTTTAGAGCAACCATTAGTTTTTTTTCAAGGTTTACTTCAACCTTCACTTCAATGTATTTTTCATCCTCATTGTTTTTGGAGCATTAATCCATCTCCTTTAACCCATGATCTTTCTTGTGCTATTTTTCTTCTAGTTTTGGTTCAGTAAGCACAAGGCTAGATTCTTCATCGATATTTTTTAATTTTTACCTAAGTATTTTAGCTGAAGAGCATTGACCCACCTTGCAATTTACACAATCTGAAAGACTAGATTCCATCACTTTTGAATTGTGTTCTTTTGACTCCTTGGTAGTTGTGTCTCTATTAACCATTGATTTTGATACCTTATATCCTAAGGCCATCAAATAGAACTCCATTCTTTTTCTCCGTAGTACATAATTCGTTCCATCAAATAATGGGGATTTTCCAACCTAATTTACATTTGTTTTCACGATTGAGGAGGATATAACTTCAGATAGTTTGGATCATTTCCTTCTTGACTTTCTCATTTGTGTTCATAAGATATACCTTCTAATTGTTAGGTTGTGTTTGAAGGTACTAGCTCTGATACCAATTGTTGGACATACTGAGAGGGGGGATGAATAAGTATTTCTTTTTACAATTGTTATTTTATCCCAGTTAAGATCATTTAGTAGAAAAAATAATGCACAAAAAATTAATAAGTTTATTAATAAGAATGACGAGGACTCCAATCCTATTTTACAACAATTCAAGTTCCAATTTGTAAAATAACACTTACGGGCTCCAACCCTAGACGAAGAATCCAATATTCAATTTCAGACTAGGCTCCAACCTGTACTACACCCAGTTCTAGCTTGCTTTACTTGAGGACCCAATCCTCTCCAATTTTTCAGGCTCTGACCTAGTTTTCCACAAGGCTCTAACCTTGTGTGAGGACCCAAATCCTTTAGGCCTCCAACCCTCTTAATTTTCTTCAATTCTTCAAGATGGTTTTAGTGCTTCCTCGAGACTTCCAAAAATTTCTTCAATAGTTATTCAAGGTTTTCAACAAAGCTACTGCTCCAACAATTCCCTAAAATAGCTCCAAGATATACCTTGGAAAATTCTTCAAATGGGCACTACAAATGCCCCTCCAAGTTACTTCAAGATCTAGTTCAATCCAAGGTCAACATCAACAGGATATTGAATGTGTCACCAATGTTCTTCATGTCTGCTCAGGGAGTACTTCAAAATGTCTTCAATGACTACTACAATGTCTGCTCACAATCTAAAAGAATGATGTGAGAATTGATCTAAAATATGCTCCCCAAATTGCTTTCCAAGATGACTTCAAATAGGCTTGTTTCAAACTTCTCAATCTTGCCAAAGTTGGTACAACAAATCCTTCCACTTTACCCCAAGCAAGGATTTCTACAAAAAAAAACTTCACAAACCCTAATAAGGAATTCACAACTATAAACATTAACTAATAAGGCATAGGAAAGCATCCTAAAGAAGTTTCTCCCAACAACTCAACATTGAATTTGTCATCACATCAATTGTCCAACCCACACTTTATCTGAATTTGTTGCAAGGTGCCGTGGTAGGTCTGCTCTTTGCACTATCAAAAATATGAAGTCGCCCTAGGTAACAAATCAGCTCCCGAATTGGCAGAGGCTTTGTTCTGAGCTCTGTTCATAAAAAGAGTTCGAAGGTATGAGATATATTTTTTGATGTACGGGCTTCCCAAAGAACTACTTCTCTAAAGAATGCGAGCTACAAGAGAACCATAATTTCAGTGAAAAATGTCGGCCACAAAATAACCATGGTCTCTGTGTGATGCGAGGTAGTAAGATGTAAAAGTACGCTCCTATAAAAGTGTACTCCAAATGCAACAGGTTTGTTCAAAAAGGCCAAATAAAATCCGCTCCAGGTGAAATGAAAATCACATAAATCTTGTTTAAAACGCCATGAAAAAAATTACAAAATCCAAGTTTGAAGTTATGTGTCATCAATCCCAAGATAGCTATCGAAATATCTTTGTTCTTATCCTTTTATTTTGCTCAAATAATCACATTTCTTTTTCCTTCAGATCTTCGTTATCTATGTTACTTGGTCGAATACTCTCTGCGCTTCCCTTTTTTTTTACCTTTTGTTTCTTGACCAAATGATAATTCAAATGGTGAGGTCTCATTTCGATTTATAGTGGTTTGGTCATGAGTGAAAAAACTTGTCTGTTGGGTGAAGAGGCTGGCATGACCATTTGTGGAAGTTGACCTGTATATATTAAATCTTTGTATATATTTTTTTGCACATATATTTAGCCTTTCTCTTCTGCAGGTGGAAAACTATAAATTCACCAAACACATTCAACGCAGTGATTTTTCCCCGGAGAATGTTTGGGTAAACTCTAACAATAAATATGAGACTTTGGTAGGAATTTTACCGAATTATAGAAATGCATCTTACAAATGGTGCAGATGAGTGTTTTCTTCTGTACACATTACTCAAAGGATGCTAGAGGAAAAATACGATGTTCAATGCCCAATCCGTTCAATAAAAGGCTCTTGGTGTAGCCTCATTTTTGTGCAACTGATTCCATTCTTATATTGATGCAAATACTTCATTTGTACCATTGGTTAAAACTTCACACCATTCTTCCTGAACTTGGTGAGCGTCATGCATAGGTGTGTCCTAAATTCTTGTCCTCTAGGGACTTTTAAACCAAGTCAAATATATTGATGCATTGTATTTTTGGAGGGTGGATGATTCTCGACTTTGGCAATGTCTCTGGACATTGGGATAGGGCCTTCGTGTGAAAATCCTTCTTGGTAGGCCTCTCCTTTGCTTAGGCCATAGGCCATCAATGGATGACATCTTAACAAATACCATGAAGTCATTGCTTGGATTACTGGTCCTTTGATTGTAGAGATAAATTTTGACCACAAAGATTTGGTCTACCACAATTATTTTTCCCTTTCCACACATGGATATTTGTTTATACTTGGCTTCAATTACAGTGACAAATTCATCTTCTTTGGCTTATGTCTTGATATTCTTCGAATCGTGTCATAGATTCAGATCATGCCACAAACGTATCTTAGAAATGTAATTTAAACTTCTTTTAATAGGTCAATAACTTGATCATATAGGCACAAATATTTCTCCACATAAAATTATAACTATGTCATAACATTATAAACAAGTACTTGGACTTGATCAAAGGAATAATTATGTTGCTTTCAAGGAGCTAGGACCTCTATTTATACATAAGAGAGTTTGGTTAGGAATTCAGTTAAACTTCAGAGACTTGTCTCAACAACTAGAAATTTAGATCATCATTTTGAAATGGACACAGGTCACCACTTGGATGTTTGGGAGATTACACAACTTGGAAAAACATATACTTCATATAAGTTATTGAGATATATATCCTTATTTTTTCATTAAGTTGGCCTCTTCTAATACTAATTTATGAAGAAAACTTGGTCCTTGGTAACACAAAGATGATAAGGTAACTTGATTATCACAGAGGGTATAATTCATATTTCATAGAGAACTTGGCCCAAATCTTCAAATACCACTGCTCTTCAACTTCCAACCTTTGATACCATGTTGTAAATTCAATTAAAAGTATGAATTTTTTATCATGATAATTACTTGTGAATATATTTAGTATTCCTTTTTAGTTATTCTTTATTATTTATCAAGCAACTATCAATTTAACAAGAGAAATGAAGATCACGGTGCATAATATACAAAAGACACCTGAAGTTAGGCGAAACACTAGGGAAAAACCCACAAGGGGGAAAATCATCAATCCTTTCCTTATAGATTCTTTTTCAACAAGAGAAACCTAAGTCGAAATGACGAGTGATCCAAGTGTCAAGTCAACCCTCTACAAACAACCCAAATTCTTCCATAATTTTGTCCACGGGTTCTCAATAAGTTTTCCAGTTGACCAACATGATGTTTGCAAGGAATGCATTCTTGGAAAATATGTCAAAGCCTCCTTTCAGGGCCAAGATACTAGAGTTAGAGCCATCTTGGAGTGAGTCCACTCAAATGTGTGTGGACCATTTTCTACATTCATAGTTGCAAAACACAGGTATTACATAATTTTCATAGAAAGAAGAAAGAAAGAAAAAAGATGAAGTGTTTGCAAGATTTGTTGAATTGAAATCATTGGTTGAAAATGAGACTTGTCGGAAAATTAAATCATTGAGAAGTGATAATGGAGGAGAGTTTGTGTTTAATGCTTTCAAATATTTTTGTACCAAGGAAGGAATTAGAAGAGAATTGATTGCACTTCACAACTCACAACAAAATGGGGTGGCAAAGAGGAAAAATAGAAGCATTGTAGGGGTTGCAAAAGCGATGTTGCATGATGAGGGACTACCACTATATTTGTGGGCATAAACATGAAATAGAACAATTTATTTGCAGAACTAGAACCCTCACAAAAAACTTGGAATGATCACACCCGAAGAAGTTGTTGGGTGTGTGTTATATTCTTTCCAAGACTAGTCGCACGCACGTGAGGGGTAGGCAGGGTCACAAGGGGGGTGCTAGCCCCCCTTGTTCGTTGCATCGGGCGCAACAAGGGGGCGGAATCCTCCCCTGTCAGGGGGTTTGTAGAGGGGAGGTAGCCCCTCTGCACAGGGTCTAGGGAAGCACCTCAGGAAAAAAACATTGGACACTAGAATAGGTGGGAAAACCTACCTATGGTTTTGTGCATGAGTTTTGCACATGGTTTTGGCATGATGGTTTTTTTTCCATGGTATTTTGTAGATTCAGTCAAGGGAACTATGGTTATGTTCTAATCCAGGGTTAATGGATTGGGGTTTATGAATTATTCGACATGTATATATATGTATTGTAACATTGAAAGGAATATAATGAAAAAATCAATCTGGTAGTCGTGGTTTTGGGATCCAAAGGAAAATATCTGTGTATATTTGTTTTATGTTTTATGTTCTCGGCAATATATATTTTTATTTTAAGAATTCGTTTGCATGTAATTTCTGTACAAGGTTAAAACCTACATAAGATTTCTCTGGGAGGAAGCCATATGTTTTTCATTTTCGAATTCTTGGAGCTACAATCGATTGTCGTGTCTCAGAAAAAATAGTAGGAAAAAGTTGGAGCATACAGATGAGATGGGGATCTTTGTAGGATACACAGATAAACCTCATAACTACCAGGTGTATTTTCCATCTCTCATGATGAAAGTGATGAGTAGAAGGTTATGATAATATCTCTAGAGTGAGAGTTGATTATTGAACTAGAGGAGGAGCTTCTAGCTCCAAAAGAGGAGCCTCAGTTAAAGCCTCAAGATGTTTTGAAGCATCTACATGCGAAGGAGTAGAGAGAAAGCAGAGTGGAGGAACCCACTCAACAAAATATTCTAGAGAGGGAAGGAAGAGAACCAGAGAGGTTGAAATATTGGTGTAGGATGCATGTGGGAGATCCTACATCCTTGCACGAGAAGAGGATATCACCATATAAATACATTGGTTACATAAAATTCATGGCTAATCTCATTGATTATGAGCCTTCTTCATTTGAGGAGAAATTTTCCCAACCATTATGGGTAGATGCCATGGTGGAGGAGTATGACTCCATCATGAAGAAAAATGTATGGGAGGTGGTGCCAAGACCAAAGAACAAGTCAGTGGATGGTTCCAGATGGATATAAAAAGTGAAACATGCAGTTGATGGGAGTATAGAGAAGTACAAGGCCAATTTTTTGGCCAAAGGCTTCTCACAGGTAGAGGGAGTTGTTTATGAGGATATATTTTCCCCAATGGAAAGATACTCCTCCATGAGAGCCACTATAGAATTAATTGTGCAGATGGGATGGAAGATCCACCAGATGGATGTGAAGACTACCTTCCTCAATGGAGTGGTTCAGGAAGAGATTTACATAGAGCAACCTGAGGTGTTTGAGACATTTGACAGGGAGACACATGTGCTTAGACTCAGGAGAACCCTTTATGTTCTCAAGCAAGCACCCTGTGCTTGGTAAACTTGGATAGACACATATCTCAGGGGATTGGGCTTCACCAAGAGTGAAGCATATGCCAATCTCTAATTGAATCATCATGGTAGATTGAAAATTGCTCAATATAGTCCTGTATGTAGATTACTTGATACAGACAGGGGATGAGTCGTTGATCTAGCCTTGCAAGAAGGACCTTGTAAGAGAGTTTGAGATTAAGGACATGGGATTAATGCACTACTTCCTTGGTTTGGAGGTGTGTCAGGAAGAAGGAGAGATGTTTTTGGGTCAGGAGAAGTATACCTTTGAAATACTTCAAATATTCCATATGAAATATTGCAAACCTATGGACAATCCTCTAGCTACCAACTAGAGGAAGGAGGATGCTTCTATAGGGAAGGTACTAGATGCTACCATCTACATGTTGGCATTATTGCTAATGTGTTGTCCTTGATGGAAACCTACTTAAAGATGTCAACATTATGATAACATGGTGATTATGTAGATTGATACATATGCTATAGGTGATATGGAAAAAGGAATGCCACTTCAGAGACAGATGGATAAAAAATTGAGAAAGTATATGTGGGTCCTGAGAAGCAAAGTCGTGTACATACGCAAGTATTGTGAAGAAAACTCACGTACAGAATATGCACCATGGTAATATGGATAACAGGGGTCTTTACCATGGAATTGACCCATAGCAATGAGTGCGAAAATGTTTATTTGATCCCATCAAAGAATACCACCGACAATACTAAGGGATTGGCCTAAGGTATTGACTAAGGCTAAATATATATAAAGAGATGGAGATCAAGATGTTGGGTGTGCAAGTATTGGGTTGTCTATGAATGATTTGATCTGAAACAGGTGTGCACCAGAGAGAAAGGAGAAGACCTAGATCTGAAAGATCTAAAGTGTGTTGAAATATATGCTTGATTGATTTAATTGTTGCAAATGTCTAAGTAGTTAACATTGATGAAACTGTGATGTTGTGATCTAAATGATTTATTCAGAAGTCTGTGGTATTCAGAGTAAAGTTGGAAGAAAATGAAATTGTGTTTGCATTGAAAGTTTTGCAGATCTGTATGCATGTTTGTTTGGGAATAGCCGTGTACATACATGGATCCATCTCTGCAGGATCGCGTATATATTCTGCGAAATATTTTTCAGTATGTGCATATCTGAACATGGGTGTTGTGCATGGTAAGAACATACATATGCAGATATTCCTTGTGGAAGTCATGTATACAAACTAGGGTTTGAACTGATGATTAATGCTTATAGTTGATGATGTCTGGTTTATTTAATGTTTTCTATTGACGATGTATCTATCATGATTGTTTATGTATGATAGTGAAAATTAAGAAGTTTGACTGTGTATATGATCTATGGTTGGTAATTGGTTCAGTGATCTATAACTAATGAAATGTTCTATGTATGGTTCAATGATTAATAATTTAGTGCTCAATATTCTGAGTTCTGTATGCAAGTGTTATACAAAGAAGGCACATATATATGCGAGTCTTATTTAGTACAGTCGCATACATAATATGATGTTTGTTGTTTCTAGTTGGATCCAGTCTGAAATTTTCTAAGAAGTGGTCCACAAGGAGCTGAGGGTTGTAGCCTTCATAAAGGGGGTAGGAGATCCCTTCCAGTAGGATCAGTAAATAAGTTTACAGGGTTATAGATCCCTTTCAATGGATGCTGGAGAATGAGAGAATATTGTAGCCTTATGCAGGTAGGTTCATGCGTACTAACAAGGGTCTGCATAAGTATAAATGTAATATTTTTCTTTATATCATAAGAAAGAAGACAGAGACAGTGGCAGCGGTGGTTTTCTCAGTGATCTATAATTGATGAAATTTTCTATGTATGGTTCAATGATTAATAATTTAGCGCTCATTATTTTGAGTTCTGTACGCAAGTGTTATACAGATAAGGCACATATATTTGTGAGTCTTATTTAGTATAGTCGCATACATAATATGATGTTTGTTGTTTCTAGTTGGATCCAGTCTGAAATATTCTAAAAATTGGTCCACAAGGAGTTGAGGGTTGTGGCCTTCATAAAGGGGGTAGGAGATCCCTTCCAGTAGGATCAGTAAATGATTTTACGGGGTTATATCTCCCTTTCAGTGGATGCTAGAGAATGAGAGAAGATTGTAGCCTTATGCAGGTAGGTTCATGCGTACTAATAAGGGTCTGCATAAGTACAAATGTAATATTGTTCTTTATATCATAAGAAAGAAGATAGAGACAGTGGCAACGATAGTTTTCTCCCACATTGGGTTTCCACCTAAAAATTTCGGCATTCTGTGTGTTGTTCATTTGTTGTGATTCCTTTATGCTCTTTACTAAAAATTAATTAATCTACTAATGCAATGATTGAAGATAATCATCTGATGAAATACATGAAAAATTACTAAACTGGATATCTGCTAGTTTCCTTCTCTGAAGTAGCATACATACATAGGTTTCTTTAATAGCAGTAGTGTACATATTTCGGAATATAAATTTTTTAAGTTTGAATTTAAAATATTGATTCACCCCCCCACCCTCTCAGTATTTTTCCCAACACTACAGACAACTGGTGGGTTCATTGATGTATCTGGTGAACACAAGTCCCGACATATGTTATGTAGTTAATCGGCTAAGTCAGTTTATGGTGAAGCCTACCAAGCTTCACAGGAAAGTAGAAAAACATGTTCTTAGATACCTCATAGGCACAACAAATTTTGGGTTATGATATAGGAGGATTGATGTTTTGAAGCTCCAAGAATTAATTGATGTAGATTAGGCAGGGAGTCCATCAAACAAGAAGACCACTTTAAGAGCTATCTTCAATGTTGGGTCAACAACTATTTCCTGGTATAGCAGGAAACAAAGATATGTAGCACCCAACTTAGCAGAGGTTGAGTATATGATTTCTAAGAAAGAAACATTCGAGGCCATATGGATGAGGAAAATTCTTGTTGATCTTTTCAGTCAAGAGATGGGTCCTACTATGATTCACTATGATAATCAGAGTTGTATCAAACTCTTTGAAAATCCAGTATTTCATGGCAGGTCCAAGCACATTGATATCATGTACCATCACTTGAGAGATTGTGTGTAGAGGAGAATCATGATGTTGCTATACAATCCCATAGAGGAGTAGGATGCAGATATTTTGACAAAGGCATTGTCAAGAGGAAAATTCGAGTTCCACATGTGCAAGATAAGGGTGTTGTAGAACCCTTTTCTTGCTAAGAGGGAGTGTTAAAATGTAGCAAGAAAAGTATTCATTTGACTTGTGCCTTAGTCAAATGGATAAATTCAATTTTCTAGATCAACAAGATGACTTGGATTGCAGTTAACTGGAGTGAGATGGCTTTGTCTCCTATTTAAGTCAGTAAATTTGACTTATAGGCTAGAAGTAGAGTTGTGCATGGGTTGATTGCTAAAATTTAGAAATCTAGTGGAGTTATTGTTACTTAAACTCAATTAACTGATCTATCGTCTTTAATGGAGTCAGTAGGAGTTTAATTGAGTAGTTATAATAGTTTTTAACTCACTTATCTCTCATTTAACTGATTAATTTACTAAAAATAAAACCATTCATGCATGGAATTTGAATTCCCTAGTTTGAGTGGAGGAAAAGGAACATTGTAATTATCAATTGTATACTAGTTGAGTGCACATACTTTGCATTGAGCAGGTGGTATATTCCTTCGTGATTTGCGTAAGGAAATGGGGAATTATCCTAGTTTTTAGGGGCTAATTTCCTCCAGGATTACGCAAGGAAATAAGAGGATAGTTGAGGTCTATTTTGGCTAAGTGTTGGTTCGAGAAGGTCAGTGAGCAGGAGATTATAATTTCAGTGCAGTGTGTGCTTATGGACTGCAACAAGACATTGTAATTGATCCATATTCTCATCTAAATTAATGCAAAGCAGCAAAGGGGTTTTTCCTTGTTTGGTTCCCCTATAAAATCATTGAGTTCCTTGTGTTTTGATGGTTGCATGTTATTGCATGTGTTTCTATCATGTGTTTTCCTTTCCACATAATAGTAGAAGAATTTGTTGTCTCTTGATTTCAAATTCATTAGTAGTAGAAAATTTCTTGCAATTTCTACAGAGAGAGACTATCTACACGTGCGAGCTAGAAGAGAGATATATAAAAGATTATTTTATCCTTCTTTTTCATCCTCTTAGAGTCTTCTTGTCCTTCGCTTGCTTCCCAAAAAAAAATTTGATAAAGAGATGCAAATTAGTGATGGATAAATGAGGTCAAGCTGCCTTTATATAGTGATCTGCTGGTTCGAAGGGGTGTGCCCCTTCCCTGGGCTGACTTGAATTTGAGGGAGGCCAACTTCACAACTTTTGGAGCCAAAAATTACAATTAAAATTTTCAAATTTTCTTCTTTTAAAATTCACAATGGATCTTTGACTCAAAGTAAATTTTATTTTTACTCTAGAATTTAAAATATGCGTAAAAATAATCATTACAAGTACATTGAGTTAGAAAATATACATTATGAAGACCGACCGTAGTTACAAATTCAACAGTACCTTCATCCACCAGTTACAAAAGTTTCCACTCAGTATTTTCAGACATAAATAACATCCATACCAAGATACCATTGAACAGAGAGTTTCAACTCACTTTCAGGAGAAGAGAGAGTCCACAGTAAAGAAGGTTCATCATTGGATAAGCTATTGAAGGGAAAGAGGAAACCTCTCCAGATGGTTCTTTAGTGAGTCAAGCACTAGAACTTCAACCCCAAGGCAACACTTGGTGGTTCAACAACCCTTATAAGAACCTGAGTGACTCTTTCCAAACAAGTAGGTTCACAATCCACAAGCTTCCATCAGGTTCTTTAGCCTTATAGGAAAACCAATGCTCTCTATAATTATTTTTATCCAACAAGCATATATGATGGTTATTCAGTTGGTTCAATCCTTTCACAACTGGACAATTTCCCACTCTAATCCCTGCTCTTCCTGTATTTTCCAGCGTTCTCTTCCATTTCCCGTGTGTATGCACTATAGGGTCATTATAGTGTGTTTTCCCTTCATTGTCTCTACACGCAAGGGAATGTGAGAGTGTGCCCTCCCCCCTTTTTTACATTTTCATATGCATCCCTTTTTCTCCCAAATAGACTAATTGTTTGTCTTTTCCACTGCTCCAAACATTCAGCCCCCCAGACAGCGCAACCCAAATTGCCTTTTAAAAAAATTCCCTCTTCGTGCTTGATGTTGGCAATTAAAAGAAACATAGACCTGTCCTATTTTGTTCAATGAGGTTTATTTCCTAGTCAGCCTGTTTAAAAGCACTTAGTCAACGAGGACTAATATTTAAAACAATTCCCTCAAGCAGTCTCCCTCCACAAGCAATTTGGAATTCATGTTCCCTCTCTCATCCTTAAATTAATTACAATTTTATTTACAATGGAAAATATTAACCAAGGGATATCACAGTCCCCTCCCCCTTGGAGGGAACACCTTCCTCGGTGTTCAATAGCCATATACAACAAAACATGCTTTACACGAAGCATTGTTGATTATGGATCTTAATATACACAACTATGTACAACATTTACATTATATTTACATTTTCTTCTACCCAGTAAATAAGAAAGGATATGTTTCCCACATCTAGTAATCCATTTCCCATGTGGCTTCTTCGAGCCCAGAGTGCCTCCAATGCACTTTGAATTGCTCTATTACTCGATTCCATAGTGTTATTTTCCTCTGATATAGGATGCATATAGGTTTCGATTGGAAGTCTCCCTCTAGTTATACCTGTAACACATACCAACCGATTACAAGATTAACATCATGCACATATTTTTTAAGCAATGGAACATGGAAAAAAGCATGCACTCTAATTGATGGAGATAAGGCCAGCCTATAAGCCACTAGCCCTATCTTTTCAAGCACTTCAAATGGCCCACAAACCGTGGTTCGAACTTGGTGCATAAACCAATTACAAGGAGCTCTTCTTGGGTCTAAATCACAGGAAAACATTTTTCTCTACTTGGAACTCTTTATGAACTCTATGTTGGTATGCATAGCTCCTCTACCTATCCTACGCCACCTTTAAGTTCTACTTAATAGCTTTCATTTATTATTCCATTTCCTTCAACATATCAGGCCCAATAAGTACCCTATTCACAAGATCACTCTAGCTAATAGGAGTGTTACAATTCCTCCCATGAAGTGCTTCAAATGGGCTCATTTTCGGTGACTCTTGACACACATTGTTATATGAAAATTCCACACGTGGAAGGTACACTTCCCACTTCTTTGGTTGGTGCATTATGTACATTCTTAGCATGTATTCAAAAATTATGTTTGTTCTCTATGTTTTTCCATAAGGATGGTATGTTGTATTGAATGCTAGCTATTTTCCCAAGCCTACAAATATTTCTCTCTGAAATTTTGAAGTGAATTTGGCGTCTCTATCCAAGATAATTTTCTTGGGTACTCCATGAAATATCACAATATCCTTTATGGAAAATTGAGCCACCTCGCTAGCTAAATTTGTATATTTAACAACCAGAAAGTGAGCCACCTTGCTCAACTTGTCGACCACTACCATGATTGCATCATGTTATTTTGGAGTCTTTGGCATCCCTCTAATAAAGTCCATCAAAATTACTTCCCACTTCCATTCTAGAATGGGAATAGGATGAAGTAAGCCAGTTGGGTGCTTTCACTCAACCTTCACTTGTTGGCACTCTATGCACCAAGAAATAAAATCATCCACCTCACTTTTCAAATCTGACCAAAAATATAATTTCTCGGTGGTTGTAAGATTCTTTTGGTAACCTGAGTGACCGAAGTATGACTTTGCATGAAACTATTTTAATATGAACCTCCTCAAGCGAGACATAAATCCTATTTTTTATTTTAATCAACCCCTTTTATGTAAGGCATTATTCCTTACCTCCATTGCCTTGAGAGCCTTGTTGAAGCTTCTCCTTTAATTTTTGATACTTTTTTTCTTATTTCCCAATGTTTTTTGTCACTTCTTTAAGATAATTTCTATAGGAGCTTATGATTGTTATGTGATGTATTTTCACTCTCTTGCTAAGTGCATCATCCACTCTTTTCTCTTTTCCTTCTATATATTTTATTTCAAAGTAAAATTCATCGAGCTTGGCCAATCGTCTAATGTGCCTTGCATTTAACTTGGGTTGTTCAAATAAATATTTCAGCCCTCCATGAACAACCATTAGAGTAAATTTTCTACCAAGAAGGTAGTGTCTCCACATCTTCAATGCATGGATGATGACACCCAATTCAAATTCATGGCCAACCATCTAGCTTGCCTTACATTTAAGTTGGGTTGTTCAAATAAATACTTTATTCCTCCATGAACAATCATTACAGTAAATTTTCTACCAAGAAGGTAGTGTCTCCACATATTCAATGCATGGATGATGGCACCCAATTCCAAGTCATGAGTTACATATTTTTTCTCATTCTCATTTAATATTTGAGATTCATAACAAACCACTTGGCCTTCCTTCATTAGGAATCCACCGAGTCCCTCCTTACAATAATATATACATACAATGAAATCATTTGCAGGTTCTATTATTCTTAACACTTGTGCATTGGTCAACAACTGCTTAAGCTTATTGAAGCTTACAACACAATCAGTTGTCCATTCAAACCTATTTTATTTCTTTTGGAAATTAGCATTTGGACAACCAATCTTACATAAATTCTTAATAAAGCTCCTATAATATCCTAAAGGTCCCATGAAGGACCTAACGTTAGCCACATTTTTAGTTTTTGGCCATTACATGATAGCCTTGATCTTCTCAAGATCATATGATACTCCCTCTCTTGAGACAATGTGTCCCAAGTAATGAATCTATGACTGAAATAAATCATAGTTACCAAGATTTACATAAAACTTATGCTCTCTTAGAAATTGTAGTATTGTGGCCATGTGTTCTTCACGATCCTCCTCGGTCTTCGAATAGACTAAAATGTCATCAACCAAGACTATGAAAAATTGATCAAAATAGGGGCTTAGCACGTGCTTCATGAGGCACATAAAATTTGTAGGCGCATTGGTAAGTGCAAGGGGCACTACCACGAATTCATAAAGCCCATACCTAGCTATGAAGGTTGTTTTATGGATGTCCTCATCCTTTATATGCACCTCATGATATCTTCATCTCAGATCAATATCAGAGAAGAATGTTTCTCCTCTTAACTGATCGAATAAATCATCGATTCATGATAATATATACATATTCTTGATGGTCAATTTATTCAATTACTAGTAATCTATGCACAACCTGAGTGTGCCATTCTTCTTCTGAAAAAACATAACTAGTGCTCCCCATGGGGACACGGTTGGCCTTATGTAGTCCTTTTCCAACATCTCCTTGAGTTGGAGCTTCAAATCAACTAATTCTGGAGTGCACACTCTATACAAAGCTTTGTATGCTATATTTTCCCATGGCACTAATTCAATGGAAAATTCTACTCTATAGGGAGGAAATACAAGAATTCCTAGAGGAAACACATCACGATATTGCTGCAAAACAAGATATATGTTCAGAACATCACTATGTTCTTTCCTTGCACTCTTATTAGTTTCAACATTGCTCGAAATATGCACAATGCATAGAAGAAATCATTTTCTAAGACTTCACTTAGATCGCATAGTTGTGATCGTTCTCACTGAGTGGGTTTTTAATTTCCACACAATATTCTATGTTTTCCAACTTCATCCAACCATTCAATGTTATTCTAAAAGCATTCAACCTTGGTTCAATGCACATATAACCAATCCATTCCTAGAAATACATTATATGCTCCCTGTGGAAGCACATTGAGGTTTTCCACTATTTTCATCCCATTTAGTTTGATTGGGAAAGACTTCACCCAATGCTCAACTCTTCTTTTCGTCCTCATGGGCAGTTGAACTAACCAAGACTCATCACGTGCTTCTTTGTTTAGTGTGCTTTTCTTAACAATAACAAGGCTTATGTAACTGAAATTTGAACTAGGGTCAATAAAAATTGAAATATTTTGGTTATGGAGCATACCTTCCATCTCTATAATCACTACCTAATGATTAGCTTGGCGAATATATACTATTGCATAGATTTTGGGTATGATTTGAGCCACATCCTTGAATATATCTGCCTCCTGCACATTGTATGGTATTGGGCCAACATGCTTGTGTTGTGGAAAATCCTTCCTTAGGTGATTCCCTCCACAGCTCCAACACTTATGTGGACCCTTCTCATATCTTTTATCTTTATCTTGAGTATAAAATCCTCTGCTGGAAATGTTGGACTTATAATATTTTTCGTGGTTGATAAGGGTCGTACTTGCTCCCTTCGTTGTCATTTTCCTTTTCCCTTTAAACTTGGCATTACCCTTGAATTTCCCATCCGATTTCTATTTAGGCCTACGCCTAGACTGCTCATAGAAATGCTTCCATTTTTTAATTGTGTCCTCTAATATCTTAGGCTCGTCAAACTCAATTATCCTTGAAAGGGTATGGAAGCCCACCGATATACCTTTGAACCTTTTCCTTCTCTTCCTTGACATAAGACACATACCTTAACAACTCTGAGAATTTTGTGGTTTACCCATTGTCTGTCATTTATCCCAATTTGAGCTCATAAAACTCCTTCACCTTACCATGTAGAAATTAATGTGTAGATTTTAAATTGTTCATGAAATTTTCTAAATCACAAGACTAGAAGTTACTCTATCGATCTGCGGAAGAAAATTCATGATCAAGAACACAAATAAATAACATGCATCAAGATTCAACACACATACACATATATTTTTCTAGGGGAAATAAACTGCTCAAAACCCTTTACTATTTGTATTGCATTAATCAAAGAATCTAGATGAATACAATATGCTTGCTCAAGCTTGAGCACAACTTGCACCTGTATCTTTTATCCTCTACCTAACTGACTGAACCTGACCACTACTTAGCCAAATTTTCAAGCCTCCAAGCTCCTATTTCCTTGCGATCTTCATTGAGGAATTGGCCCTTATTTTTTAGGGAAATTCCTCAATTGGATTGTGTGATCCCTATAGGTCCATCCTTTGACTACATGCACCCACATGTATAACTTGGATTAGTTCACAATTGATAGTACATTGCCCTTGATCTCAAATCTCAATTGGGTAACACAAATTCTCTACATGCATCAGTTATTTTGGGTTGATTGATCCGTTAACTAGATGACCATTGAGTGTCACTGACACTCAAGTTACACTGCACAACTTGACCCTCCAAAAGTTTCTCCAACTGTTGGAACTAGTTTAAGTAACAATAACTCAACTTCACTAAAACAAATTGCTAGAAATTAGTAATCAATCATACTAAACTAAACTCAAGTGTCTCCAACTCAAATTCACTGGGTTAACTAAGTGAAAAAAGCCATGTCACCTCAGTTAACTACCTCCAAGTATTATGTTGAAATTTAAATTCGAATTTTATTCTATAGTTTGACCAAGACGAAGTCAAAACTAGATTTTTTTGCTGCATTTTCAACAAAATTGTTGGAATCCATGAAACTTAATATTTGATTTTTAGAAACCTTGTTCAAATCACCAAACCTCAATGATATAATTGGAATTGGGGAAAATTTAATATTTTCATTTCAGAGACCTTGTCCACATTTCTAAACCCCAATGGTATTATTGACAATGAGAAAATTTAATATTTGACTTTTAAAACCTTCTTATCATGGTATTACCAGTGTCATGAAGTTTGATATTTGACATTTAGAAACCCTGTCTAACATTTAATATTTGACTTTTAAAAACTTGTCCAAATTTGAATCCTTATGGAAGTAAAGAACTTTAATATTTTTATGTATTAAAAGCTTCATGAATTTTCCAATTGATAGTTGACTTTTAAAAACTTGTCCAAATCCAAACCCTAATGGAATCAATGAAATTTAGTATTTTTGTCTATGAAAAGCTTCATGAATTCTGCCTATGAAAAGCTTCATGAACTCTGTCCAGAATTATTTTCTTCGTGTATGAGATATTCATGAAAATAAGTGATTATATGCATACAGATATTCTCTTTTACATAATCCATTAATTACAATTTCACTTATGGAATAAATTATTACCAAAAATTATCACATTCAAAATAGAAAACAAAATTTCTTACCAATATTTACTATTCCTAAAATTTATATAAACCTTGCTCAAAACACTATGAACTTATATATTTTAAGTTTCAAGTTCAACTTGGGGAATAAGGCAACTTCAAACATTCTTATAGTTATTGAAGTTTCAAGTTTAATTGGGGAAAATAAGGCAACTTCCGACATTCAAAGAGTGTGGATAAAATTATTGCCACATTTCAAAATTCATGAATGTAAGTATATGCATATATATGTTCTCATATACATAATGCATTAATGAAAATTTCACTTACGGAATGATTATTACCAAAATTTATCACATTCAAAATTTCGTACTAGTATTTATTAACCCTAAAATTTATGTAAACCTTGCTCAAAATACAAATGAACTTATACACTTGGAAATTTCAAGTTGAATTGGAGGAAATAACACAACTTCAAACATTCTTTGCACCAAAATAGGTAGGATTCATATGCAATTAAACATAGTTATTGTCATCCATTATTTATGCATTTATTAACACAAAAATAGGTAGGAATAAAAATGTACACATGTATTTCCACTAGATACTACCCACAAAAATCTATAAGTCCTTTCCCTAAATAGGAATTTAATTTCTCCACTTCAAACCTCAATTTACTTCCCATAAAGCTCTCTTAAACTCATATTAATATACATTCTTGTTAAGATATATTAAACTCAAACATCATTTTAGACCTTTGCTTGAACATGTGTATATGTCATAACCATATAGACAAATTTCCTTATCAGAAAATTAACACTACAAACTTTTCTCAAATTTATTGAAGAAACAAATCACCAATAATCAAATGAACAAATGACACACTTATCTGAAATATCAAGCTGGAAATTAATCTAGGAATGAGATTTATCGATCCAATCATACATTTTTTTATTTTTTTTACAAGGACGTAGCATCAAAAAAACCCAACAATTTGATCCAATCATACATTCACCTACACAACTTTCTACAATTTCCCACCCCTTAGCCAAGTCACGATACCACAAAGGGGAAAACTAATATCTCACTCTTATTGGGCTAGGGGAAAGCAACTCCACACACATAATAGGTTTAGGGATCTCGTTTCCCAATTGAACCTAGGCCTCCACAATATCCAAATGCCTCTCAGTTGGTTGGCAAAGTAGATAAGAGAGTCCCTTCATTACACTACAGTCCCTTAGTGATTTCACCACCTCTTCCTTGGCATGCTCAACCAACACAGATTAAATCACATCCCACTCTACTGAGCTAGAGTCTAGAGCTCTTCTACAATTGTTTAAACAAACAAAAATTATTTTTAAGGAACCAAAAACACACCAAAATCATTCTAATCCACGATTAACACTTTTCTAGGCATGTTTGTGCACCCAAAACATAATTTAATCTCCCAAAATCATTTAGCCACCATTCCACTTGTGGTTTTCACTTCTTGTGCACCTATGTCATTCTGCGCCCAGTTTGTGCCCCTCTTTGTGCATGTATGCCTAAATTCTTGTGTGAATGAAAGTTTCGTACCCTTTTTCCTGCATGGATCTCTACCCAATTCCAAAACTTTCCATAACCAATGTAATATGTTGTTATACAATCTCACATTTACCTCAATCTACTAAGTAATCTGCGGGTCAAGTTCAAAATCCAAGGAGTGTACTCAACCCATTTCTTCTATTAAATTTTGAATAACTATTGCAGCTACCACCCCAACTTCCATATTTATGAGGGTGGTTGATCCAACTGCTAGTTATTCACTATTAATTGGTTATTGGGAAATATTGAAAGGGATCGAATTTTAAATTTGAATTTCATGGCAAAACTTTGGTAAGACAATTTCCCACAACACCCTCATTGTTTTCCCACTCGTGGTATCATATCCTGTATCATTGCCCATATGTTCTAAGTCAATTGTACTAGTGTATTCATTACTCAAGCATAGAGGTTAAATATACATTGTTCTTGGATTCGTCCAGTTCATCTTTGTCACAGTAATGACTCATCTATGCTAACATAGGCAATATAATACCATTAACATAATTAATTACAATTTTCCCACAACACCCCTCATCGTTTTCCCACTCGTGGTATCATATCATGTATCATTGTCCATATGTTCTTAGTTGGTTGTATTATCATGTTGATTAATACAGCATATAGGTTACATATACATTGTTCTCGGATTCATCCAATTCATCTTTATTGCAGTAGCAGCACATCTATGCTAACATAGGCGATATAATACCATTAACATAATTAATTGCAATTTAATCGAGGGGTCAAGATAGGAATGTTACAGTTCCTTTCAAACTACACTTTATGAAAAAGTGAATTGCAAAATTAAAGAGATCCACAACTTTCTATCCATAGATAAATGGGTTGATAGAAGTGGTTAACATAACATTGGTTTAGTATTCAAGGAGTTCTAATTAAAAGCATTCAAAAACATAGGATGAAAAATGGATTCATAACCAACACTCTTATAACAAAGGACGAGACTTCTACTAGTAAGCGGTCTTTTGGAAAACTTGATTCAAGCATTTTCCATCATTTCCCTCATATAAATGTTTATATATATATAACAAGCAAGAGCAATTAAGACAACATAAGAGATGAATTGATGCAAAAAAAAAAAAAATTGTTGAGAAGATTAAGTACATCCATCTGCAAATACAAGAAACATTGAATAAAATCATAAGAAAATTAGAAGGTTCTACGTCATTAACACAAAATTGAGAAAACATTCAAGGTAGGAAATAGAGTTTGGTTGCATCTAAACAAAGAAAATCTCTAGGGTCCTACTAAAAATATCAAATCTCTATGATATGGACCTTTTAAAGAATTAGAGAAACTGGGCAATAATGTGTATAGACTCAATCCACCTCTATATATATGCATTTGCTCAATAATGAATGTGGAAAATATGAAACTCTGCAAGCCTTCCATATTGGATCCAAAAATTGATGAGCAATTCCTACATACCATAGAGGAATTAGCAGAATAGGTAGAAGATACAATCTTATAGAAGTCGTCCAAAACTACTATACATGAGCAACGTGAACCATGGTAAGCTAGGTTGAAAAAGCAACTTCCAAACAGTACTCCAAGGAAAATTTCCCTCACATCATTCAATATACACTTTTGCGGGCCAAAACCCTACTTAAATGGGGAGGTATGATCTAGATGGGTTATCATATAATTTTTCATCTATCTTGGTACTTTCTAGATGGAAAAATTAGAAGAATTAGCTCGCAGATTGCATTTTATGGCAAGTCCCAATCTGGTGATTGGGTCCAAAAACTTCCAAAGTTGGTTCAAGGCATCAAATGGCACTTTTAGGGGTCAACTTTGTGAGCATGACTCCCAATCCCTCGACATTGTTCTACACACTGAAAGCTTTCCAACATTTTGAAAATTGTGTTGACCTACCCTATTGACTACCTCAATACCAAGTGGATGTCGCATTAATTACCATTTGTCACACATGGCCTAATTAGGTGTGGAATTTCAAGATGGTTTTACAGGGTCCAAAACCCTAACACCAATTCAGGTTTGAGTCATGCAACAACCCTAACACTAAACCTAAACAACTACTAGGCTATGTTAAATATTGAGTCACTAAGAAAGAAGGGGGTTCCATTATTTTGGTATTGTTATTGTTCCATAGTTGACTAGAGCATGTAGTAGTGGGATATTGGAACATAATATAGGAGGTAAAAGATTCAATGGCAACCATTCGGGCCACAATATCCACGACATCTCCATAGTGAGTGCTTGTTTCTTTGTACTTGAATTTCATTTTTAAAAAAAAGTGCATAGCATAAGCTTCACCTTCTAGTTTGGTTTTCTCCCAAGACACATCTTGTGTTCATTTGTGTGGATGGTGTGTTCATTTGCTTGTTCCTTTCATTTCAATTTTAGTGATTTCCGTAATTATGTGTTGTACGATAATAATCTTAAATCTAAGATTTAAAGTAATTAACTGCATAATAAAATATTTCAGATAATTATAACATCTAATATGATACCACTCCAATGGAGTATATATGACAATGTATACGTCAAACACATGTATAGGTCAAACACACTGAATGATAGTTATGTTATCATACCAAGTGTGAAAGTGTATGTGTTGTACATATGTAAGAAATGAACTAGAGCTTTGTTGACTACTTTTATTCGGCCATCTATCTAAGGGAAGAAACTAGTATATGGCATGAGTTTAGAGTCTAACATTGACCATAAGCCATTGTGTAAATGGCTAAAAAATCTATAATCTCAATTAGACACTATGGGATGAAGGTCAACCAAAGTGAGAGCAAACATAGGTGAAGTAAAGGTGGATTGTACATAAAGTAGTGGTTTTCTTGTAGGGGATCGTAATAGTCATCTTAAATAAATAATGAAAAATAACTAAAACATAGCAATGATGGTGCTTAGTCGTGGGAAAACTTGAAAGAAAATATAAACTAACAAGTTTCCATGGTTTACAAGGAATAGTAAATGGCTTATACATACCCAAATGGCAATTGGTTGGTTTAGCAATAGAACAAAGAACATAATAGTGAGGGTAGCACTTAACATTCTACTTCATGTGAGGCCAGTAGAAACATTGTTGCAACGTGATTATTCTCTATCACTGCATAATGTTCGACACACTTAGAAAAGTGAGGTTTCCAAATCAAGAGTTGTTTGGGTTCCCTTGCGACCACACAACTTATCAAAGCAATAAGGATGATCATGATGTAAGCGAAAATGAACAAAATATATAGTAAGCCCTATGTAGGTGTTGTCTTTGTGCAGAATTATGTATAAATTATTACAAATTGTATCATTGTTATATATATCTTTTCTCGTCCTTCTATATTACAACCCTTGGTGTTAATTACAACTGTAAGGGAGATAGGAACTCTGCTCAAACAATCCATCGCTTTATTGCCCTTACCTTTTCTTATGTTTGATGATTAGATAGAAATGTTGCATGTATATATATATATATATATATATATATATATATATATATATATATATATATATATCCTCTACTTCAAGTGGCAAGGGTTCTCCAATTTGTTTGTTTGAAAGGGTTTGTGATCTAAGTGTATCACAATATCTTTCTTAAGAATCACATGTACAATAACTCTTGGTCATATGTAGAATAGTTGTGTAGTACATCATTGGATGTTCCAAAGTGGAAGGAAATTGGATACCCATGTTGGATGATGGCAACTCTCATGGTGTAATCTAATGCATCAATCCTTATCTTGAAGGGTTGAGACTGATTTGGAAGTGCCAAAACAAGGGCAACAGAAAGCTTATGTGTTATTGTATCGAATGTTTTCCATAGTGCTTTGGTCTAAGAGAATGTCTACTTTTTCAAACCCCATCCTCTGCTTGAGGGACCAACTAGGTGTGAAAAACCTTCAACAAAAGCCTTACAAAAGTTTATCAAACCCAAAAATTATGAAATTCTACAAGGTTCTTGGGCACAACATAATTCAACACAATCTTTACCTTTCTAAAACCACTACAAATTAAGTTTACAAAGAGTCTACAATACTTTTTGAACATGTTAAAGGTATTAATCCCGTGACAAAATAAAAATCAAAATTTCATCAAGGTCCACCACATATTGGTTTAGGAAACGTTTAAGTAAATTATTCATTGATCTCATAGATGTCACAAGAGCATTGGTGTAAACAAATGGCATCACTAACCATTCAAATAGTGATTCTCATGTTTTGAGCATTGTCTTCTAAGCATCTTCAAAGTGGACTAGAACTTTGATGATATCTAGTTTGGAGAATAGTTTTAGTGAAGCACTACAATCTACATTGATTGAAGAGGTCATCAATATGAAACAATAGATCTAAATCCTTCATTCTTATCTTATTAAGAGTCGTATAGTATATGCAAAGGTGCCATGTGTTATCTTTCTTAGGAACTAAGACTATAGGGCTAATGCCTAGAAAAGAACTTGCTCTGGTTTTTGTACATCTGTGAGCTCTTGTATTTACTAGGGAAGGTCAACATTCTCCCACAAACTATGGTCGAGTGGACCACTACATAATGGTCATCCTAGAAAAATGATTAACTATGTTTTGTATTGGGAAAAGCACTAGTACTCTATTTGGCTCCTCAAATTGGTTATTGTTTTCATTTGACGTTGCATTGAGTTGACATTGTTGGGCATCTTGTTCACTTTTCCTCTGGGTTGTTGATAATCTTTTGGCAATCTATCCTAGTTTCCTTGCTACTCTAACTGTGAGCAGAGCAAGTTTATGAGTGGGGAATTATCTTCATAGCCTATTTCACTTAAATGAGTTGCGTCATCCAAAATAGGAAGGATTCCAAGATAGCGTATGTATGACCTGCAATTTGTACATACCACCTTAATGGTCTAGGCTCAAGTGGCACGTGGTGATCCAAAATGTAAGTTTGTCCAAGGATGACATCACTTACCTCCAATGGTGCCACATCACATAAGATTTCATCCTATAATTGATGGGGTACATATGGCACAACACATTGCTTCTTGACAAATACCTCTTCAACAATTTTCAGCGTCATTCTTCTCACTGCTTTCAAAGAGATTATGTTCTTCTAGCTGCAATTGTCAGGATTAACATGCACGTGTTGTCCTCTCACCCATAACTTGGAGTGAAATAACCATTCTTCTTCTTCCTCCCCTGGTGCATCAACAAGGAGTTTGGTGTCAATAGGAAGCATTGCTTTGATGGCGGTATGCATTTAGACACAACATTCTAGTCTCTACACCAATGTTGTGCCATACTTCCCTGATTTCATGGTAAGACATGTGGGAGGTTCGGAATTTGGCATTGCTTTGACTTCTTTCTAGGTTCTCTTATGTGCTTTATAAGGTTCATTTGAATGAGGATGATTGATGATGATCATCCCATATTCTTGGAACCCTCGGTGCATTGAAAACTTCATTGTTGTTTTTTTTTCTGCTTCCATTAGAAATTTCCTTTACCCTTGTCTGCAACAAGGTTAGACTGGTGGTCTTCCTTTGCTTGAGTGCGTGACTTATGGGTTTACCCTTTGCTTAGTCCTTTTCACGTCTCTTCCAATTTTGTTGCATATCAATATGCATCTACCAATGGATTGATGATTGAGAATTCCATTTCATCTTCCAGATATCAATGCAAGCATGATGTGAATTTCAGGATTTTCAAGTGGTGAGAGCTTCAATTAACTTGGCATCCAATAGTATTCTACAATGAGATCCATAATACATTGGCCCTGCTTCTGACGAAGTTGTTGCCATTGTGAGTATTCATCATCAAGTTGTCCCACTGGGTAGAAATTTAATTTTAATGTGTCTTGAAACTATCCCATGGGAATATGGATTGATGCTCTGCATTTCTTTACTAAGAAAATTATTCAAACCACACGAGGATGTTTCATAAAAGCTTGAGTAGAAAACAAAACCTCCTCTTCATTCGTTAATTGATTTACAACCAAATATGTTTCCAAATGTTGTAATCATGCATCTAGGGCTTTTGCACAATTTCTCCTTCAAACAATGGAATGTGACTAGTTGCATATAGTCAATAGATTCATTCCACCAAACAATGCTTCATCACAATGTGCATTTTTACGAGGTTGATCTCATCAAGTCTGTGAAATTGGTTATCCATTTCTCCTCTTTGCCTATGTAGTGTTTCATCCCTTTCTCCTCTTTTCCTATGTAGTGTTTCATCTACAATGTTTCGTGCCTGCACAACAGAGATACCCACTTCATCTCTTATGGTATTGTTGCCTCCATGTGCAGGGAGGCAGAGAGGTAGTCAAAGTTGGATGATGGGATCACCACTAAATTCCTATATGTCAAGTATGCCCAAACTCGCATGTGAATAGGAAGGATTCCTCAGGCTTGCTACAACCATAGTATTAAAACCGGAACTGGTGACTGGAGCGATGGACCTAATGAACCGGGTTTCTGACCAGAACCGGTCTAACCAATACTGGTCGAGTCTAAATGAACCGATTTTTAAAAAAATACATTAAATAATTAATTTAAATAACAAAGAAAAAAAAAAACATCATCTAGCTCAAATTCTTCAAACTTAGATTGCTCAACCTTATAACATGATAGAAATTGAAAAAGTTTAACATGCCTAACCAATGATTTTGGGTTGAGTGAAGGGTTCATCTCCTCGACCTTAAAATGCGGTAGAAAAAGATTAGCATGCCTAACCAGTTGTTTTCCTTTGAGTGAAGGGTACATTTATGTTAAGGCCGCGATAGGGGAGTTCAACAATCAATGCCACCAACATCAACAAAGTTCAACAATCAATACCACCAACATCAAGGTTCTTAAAGGGCTTCATGCTTTTGATCAAATGCCAATCTCATACCCTTACACATGATAGAATCAAATGGAAACATTGCAAACCCCCAAACCATGAAACCCTTAAAACCATCAAGTCTTTTGAATTTTGAGTGAAATCTAAAATTCTAGTTTCTCCGTATGAAATCCAACAAGGTTGAAACCACTCTCAAACATCCCGAGTCATTTCATGGTAATGTTAAAAATTTAACATTACCATTAATCGCCGACATTGCTAGGGATGTCAGGAAAATGACAAGGTAGGCATGCTTTTCTTAGAGGGGATGTTTTTGGAGGGAAAAAACCCTAAATTTCCCTCAAAAAAGCTCCAAAACTCACAAAAATGCATTATGTGGGGTCCATAGTGGGCTTGGCAATGAACCAGTGGGTTTAGGATGGAACCGGCTGGTTTGACCCGGTCGGCTAATGAACTGACCGATTTGACCGGTTTCCGGTTCAAGCCAGCCGGTTTTTAATACTATGGCTACAACACAATGTTGGGGATTGTGGTGATTGTTGTGCAACTTCTATGCAAGAAAGTCGAGGCTGGAAACTTCTAGCTCCGATACCAATATGATTCCCGGTGCAAATTCAGGGACAGAATGTCAAAGAACTAACATCCTATAGGTGATGTGGACAGATGGAGAAATTGATTAATAGAAAATGAACATCTAATAAATTCACACAAAAGGAAATATTAAAATCTAATCTCAGTCAGAACAGATCTATTGAACAAGAAAAATATTGAGCACACTAAAGTCTAGATTGTCCAAACCCCTCCTATATGATATTCTTTATATAATGGAAAAGGTCAGTTATATTAGGAAAACTGAAACAGTTCAATTATGTGTAAGGCAAAACAGGTTCCAAATGACGTGTTGTCATCATAACCACTCTTCTGGGCAAGCTGGTGCACCTCTAGGTGATGCATGTGCTCCAGGCAAGCTAGGCACCTCTAAGTAATCCATAGCCTCCAAACAAGCTGGTGTATCAGCAGAAAGTGATTTTGGGCACGCAAAGTCCTGAAGGACCTGTGCACTATCTCAGAGGCTGTATATTGGGCACGCACTATTCTGGGGGCCTTGTATTGGGCACATGCAGTCCTGAGGCCCTTGAATGGGGCCACATAGTGCCAGAGTCTAAATAGGGTGCATGCACAAACCTGGAGCCCATTTAGAGAGTGCACACAATGCTGAAGCTTCTGGAGGGCACGAGAAGTGTTCTGATCAAATAATCTACAACAGTATCATATTATAGCAATTTATGCATCTTGGATAACTAGCAACTTTATCGTTAAGTTTGTCAACATAAATCTGATAAGCATAACAAAAAAAGGCAAACATCTAGAAACTCACTTTGCTATGAATATAGCAAAATAGAATATGAATTTAGAATATAATTTCTAGCAGAAATTCAAAAAGAAGAAAGGCACCGCAATTAATTCTTCAGCTTACATCATTTAAAGCCTAGATTCATCAACCCAAAAACCAAGAACTACACTATATATTCATATAATGAGTTGGTATGTAGTACTCAGAACTATATTATATGTGCACAAGATGAGTTGGTATTTGGCACCAAGGACTATATGACGTATACATAATGAACTGGTTGTTGGTTGGTTTATGGACTGAATGATAGCTCCAAGGAAAAAAGTATGATATCCTGTTGTCCCATTTTGGACAGTAACATGTGACTAAAACGTTATTTGCCAGTTGAAAATTATGTTATCTCTAAATATTGCTACTTATCCACAAACCCTCAGTCCTTGATTTGTCACTCAGTTAAAATTTTGTCACAAAAAGATGAAAACAATCAGTGTGAGGTATCAAGTGTAGTCTGAAATTCCTGTATTTGATGGAGAAGATTCACTTACACAACATGCCTGAGTTGAGGACTATATGGAATTACATCTTATTCAGGTAAATAATTCAAATTTTCAATCTTTCATCCAGATGGCTCCGTTAAATGTCCCTTTTACATAGACACTTTGAATGGTCTGTCTCTCCATTTCATTTTGTGTTTGTTCACATTAGCTTTCTCCACCTGTATGTGGAACATCAATTTACCAGAATTCTGAGGCCAGGATCTCTCTTGAATTATTACAATGAAATGAAATAATTACTCCTTTTTTACTCTATTCTTCTACTTGCTAATACTACATGACAAAGAAAACCTAGCTTAACTGTTTTCTCAAACAACAAAATAAACAGAAAGAATCAACTCTCCATCTCCAAGCTTGTAAGTCTCGGTTAGGCATACAACAATTTGCCCTGCAACCACAATGAAAATAGAATAGTAAACATCTAAAAAGGAAGGCTACAAAAAAGCAAAGCCTTCACTATAAATATGCAAACTACCAAATAAAAATTGCTGTTCAGAAAGAGAAATAGGCTGATAAATGCTGAACAAACATGTGGATTTAATTATGCAGCTCCAAAAAGGAAGGCTATATGAGAAACAGAGCCATGTTTGCCCATTCTAAGCCTAAAGAATAGAAGCTTCCTTTCTATATTAACCTTTGTAATATATAAACATCAAATGCATAATGGACTGTGCTAGATTCTAGAGTAGTTTTAGACATGGTGACATTCTAAAGTTTGAACATAGTGTTTTATGTAGTAACATATTGCCAACATTTCACAAGGGACCACACAGTGGTAGGCTTGGAAATCCAAGATGCAGAAAAGTAGGCTACAATTCTTTGTATTTGGGGTACTGTCCTTTTATCTGATTTACCTGAGTGAGCAGGCTTAGATTAGAAACGATTTACAAACACAAATATAGGCCTTGAAATGTAATAAAATACTTCTAATAAATGCCGTAACTGACACTCATAATGAAATAGCAAGATTAACGTTGAAGTTCCAGAACTAGTGCTATAAGCTTTCCATCCAATTCTTTTACTAACTATATCTAAGCAACCCAACGTATGATATCTGGATGTATTCGACCCTAACTCTTTTTAACAAAACACTCCACTGGAGAGAGTATGGTAAATTTTAATTGTGAAAATGCGTGTCTGTATTCAACAAAGTCACATACAAGTCTTGTACTTATGTCAGCCACTTCTACTTGCTGACTCTATCTGCCAAAATTAGTTCCAAATTTTCCAATAATTTTGGAGAATTCTGAAATAAGAAGAAACAAACCAGTGTATAGCAATGCAACCTATCATCTTGAAGGGCATTCAAATTTCAACCCCTAGAAATCCTCTTAAAAAACTTTTAACTACAAAAATGCATACTGATCTAAATTTTAGAGGACAAATTTGTCTCAATTTAGTGAGGTTGTATACAAGTCCTGCAAGCATCGCAGCAGCTTCTACTTGTTATCTGTATCTGCAAAAATTAACTTCCAATTAATTGTAAGTATTCTACCATTCTAAACACTTGTAATGGAATTTTGCATACAAAGGAGCTTGCCGGCACAGAAGTTTCAGGGTGAAGATCTATTACTTGAAGCAGGTTATCTCCAATTCCCCACTCAAGAAAACAAATTGTTCATTTTATAGATGCCTCTTAAGATTAGCTTTGAACATCAGATTGCATTTCCACCATGGGATCCGGTGGAGGAGCTGGATTGTCGGGTGGACCGATTGTTGCAGGATGAAAGTTAATTGGGAATTTTGTAACCCTCGGTTTGTCAGCCAGGATATTCCTTTGAACTCTATCAATGAGAACTCTCGGTGGAGGCTCCTCTCGCAACTGTTCATCATCATAGTCATTGTTGACATAGTACCCAACCCTAATAAATTCCTGTCCCATGTACGAACAAGTAAGCAACAGCACAGTCACCCCAATGATGTCTTCATCCCGAATCTTTGATGGATCTGGTGGATCTGCCTGTATGGAAACATAAAAGTCATGATTTCCCCATTTCAGTTAACAAGCATTGAATGAAGATATGAAAGAAGTGATACCAAGCAAAATCCCCTAAGCACAGAAGATACATTAATTCTGTGAAAAAGATTACGAGGAAGGTTTGCCTGAAAGACAAAACGATAGTTGCCAACATTGACAGGGCCAACAAGTACACTCTCCAACATTTGATCATAAGATTCATCTTCAGCTGATCCCACGTATATCAGCTTCCACTCCAAGTCTGTCAGGACAAGAAGAAAAAGTTCAGAGAAAGCTTCATAAAGTCTTTCAAAGAGCAAAATTAAATTTTTTCTAAAGACAATCAATCAAATCTATCAAGATTCAGTGCCAATTTTTATTGTATTCCTCTTGTAGAATGAAGCATTTGGTGTATTTGTACAGCATCAACAACATTGTAATCTCAAACCATAAATTATACATGGCACATACTTTTGTGTTTCAAATTCCTGCTGAACCAAGGAAAAGACTCCCTCCTTTTTAAAGGGGAAGTTTAGTCAAATCAAAGTGGCAACATGGTACAAAGGATGAAAACTCTGAAGTGTTTTTAAATTCCAAGTCAAACTTCACCTCAGGTCTTTGTTTTCATGATTCATTTCAAAAGCTCATTCTTTCCTGAAAACAATTTGCATATATGTATTTAACAAGATTCATCATTCATCCCAATTATTTTGTAAATTTGGGAATTGACACGAGTGTTTTGCCTGCTGATCTCAAATTAAATGTGATTTTCTTTCATATACTTACACTTTTCACTAATGGCACTTCTCCTATGATGGTTGCCTTTTTGTTTTAGCACTTCTCATTACCATGTTGCAAGACATTGTGAATTCGCAAACCTAATTCATTTCGTGAAGGCCTAGAATTCACAATAGTTGGACAAAAACAATCATCTGAATATGCATATAACTCGCATGACACTGGGACATGGATGTCTGACATGGATATGCAGACCCCCAGAAATGGGGCAAGTGGGACAAGTAAAGATATATACATATATGGCAAAAATAAAATACAGACATAAAGATGTAAAACTTTTGAACATATATAACATAGAACTATAATGCATCAACCACCTAAGAATACAGCATATGTCAAGCATATAGAACCAAGAATTGTAGTTTTCTTGTTCAATGTCATCAAAACATATTGCATAGTTAACATGATAGATGGGAATGCCAATGAAAAACACAAATTACGGTAGAAGAATCTCATAGCTTGTCCTCTTGGATCTTATAATCAAAATCACCAATATTACCACCACTAACACTACCATTGTGCTCTCCTTCCTCCCCCAAAATATTTAGTCCAACTGTGCACCAGAGTTTTGGTATGGCAGATGACCCCTCAAGAGGATCACCATCATCAAAAATGATCAGCTCTCGGGCCGATCTATAAAATCCAAGTATTGGTACTTCGAAAACAATTGACCAATACCAACATGAGACATTAACCATTGGTCAACACCAAAGACACATGTGAACGCATATAACATGTCTTAATTAGCATGGGTGTACTGTAGTCTGTGAGTGTTCAAAACTTAGATCCCAAGTCTCCTGAGTGTCTAGGTGTCCAATGCAGGAACATGGGACACATGGCCTAAAAGGAGAGCTTTGTGTCACTTGTTTGATTGCATGTGTCAAATGCAGGGACATGAAACCCATGGCCTAGAAGGAGAGTAGCTTGTGACATGTGATTCTGTGTGGAGAGAGTGGTAAGTGAAGAGCCCATGTGTTTGAATCTGAAGACTTTCAAGTTTCAAGGAAGTTTTGTCTAGATGTGCTGGTCTACCCTCTCAAAAGGATCTAATGGCTTACCTTCAAGAGAAGGCATATAGGGATGCAGGCTCAACAATGCCAAAAAGAGGGCGCTAGGAGAAGAGTGATTTAGAACCTTTGACTAATATTGATTCTATTGGGATCATTGGATGATTGGAGCACTAATCAAACTCGTAGCAAGGGATTTGATATGCAAATTATTACAAATGTGGCCATTTGATATTAAAATTTATTAAAAGAAAAAAATCCAAGATTTGGATTATGGAAAATTGGAAGCTTCAGGGTAGCTATCACTTAACACTCCTAGGAAGGAGTATTTCCTCGCCACCTTCTCAGTCTGTGGTTGAGATGGAAATAACTTTTGATGAAGAACCATGGTTCAACAAATGCTCTAGATAAGATAAGAAAATTGTTTTAATATCCAGCACATGACAACAAAAGTAGGTCAATTGGATTGCTATGTACAATAGTATTAATAGAAATACAATCCTATATAAAGCAACAGAGAGAAGAGAAAAAAACATATCTACTCTCCAAGATCTAAGAATAAGAAAAAAAACATGTCCAAAATACAAGTGTGAAAAAATTGTTGAGCACTCAAAACCTCCAAAATCAATAATAATGTCCTATATGAGGGTACAAGAGAATTGAGTATTAGGGTCCACTTGAGCAGCTCTCCTAACATCCAACATTGTGGAGAGGAAGCTCTAAATATATCAATAACTAAAATAACTGGTTTGTATAATGTCTTGCTGCCTGGAAGAGACAACCAACTGCCAAGATGTTGAGGGAATCCTCTTCCTAGTGGTGTGGTGTGAACAATCCCAGGATTTCTCCATAGGAGTGTCAAAAAAGTAGAGTGACTCCCTGCTGGAGGGCATACAGACCCCCCAAGGTCTCATGGATATGAACTCAAAAATGATACTGCTGTAGCCTCATTTCTTGATGTTCCTAACAAACAATAGCATTCGTAAGAAAGATGTGATCATCCTAGTAGTCTCCAAGTTGGAAGGTGGCCAAAGAGATTGGGATCTAAGGTCAACGACCTCCCTTGTGAAAAAGGCCAATCATCTCTAGTATAAATGCCCTCTGATATCATAATGAACAAGGAATTGAAATATGAAATGCTCCTTTGTCTCAATTTCTTTAAGGTGGCACTACTAGCATAGCCTATCTAACTGTGAGAGTTGGTGTTTAACCTCCACCTACAGTTGGTGTGAGCCTTGTTGTCACTCAAATTGTACAAGCAATGCGGCAACGACTCAAGTTGGGGGTTGTCACTCTGATCCCCGACCTCTTTGTTCTAGTTGTCTCCCAGCAGCAGGCTATGGGAGGTAGTCCCTATGGAAATGTGAAGATGTAGGACAAGTTGGCAACCAACAAGTCCGGGAGACACGATTGAATGGCCTAGCTATGGAAATTTCTAAATGTTACTTATGCAGAAATCTACTGTTAGATCTGGTTATGCTCCGCCAACTTAATTAAGTTATTAAGCTGAAAATTCAGATGAATATCGAAGCAAAATACATAACAGACTTTCACCAATTCAGATCTAGAAAAAGTACATGCACACATAGACGAAGTGACACAAGGATTTTCTAGACAATAGTCCCCGAAAAAACCCAATGCAGGAAAACCGGTCTGCTGGCTGCTAGAGGGTTTTATTATTAAGACTTTTATGAATACAGCAAATCTGGGTTGCAGATCTGGAAAACCCGACAGAGAAAATATAGATCTGCAACTTACCGGTTGTTCTGAAGCCAAAATATTGACTGATCCACACCCTCAAACGGGATTTACAGGACTCAGCCAAATCTAGGCCCTAGAAACCCCAGCGCTGCCCTTGAAGCCCCTGTGTCAGCGTCTGTAGCCTCTGCGTCCCTCTGCGCTGGCTTGGAAAGGGCTGCATTACCCCAGACTGGGTGACGCAGTCCCTACGCTGCCCCTGAGGGTCTCTGCGTAACCCCTGAGGGTCTCCAGCTGCCTAACGCTGCCCTAGGAGTACTGCGCATCACCTACGTAGCTGAAGCTGCCTCTGCGTTGCGCAGCTGCTGCCCTCTCTGCTACTGCTGCTCCTACTTCTCTGCGCTGCCTCTGGAAGCTACTCTCTGTCTCTTGTTGATTCTAAACACTGGGATCCGACCATCCCCTTTGTCTAAACTTCGCTCTCTGCAGCTAAAACACTGCTGAGAATTCTTAGCAAATTCTACCCTAGAATCTTAGCTTAGCTTCAGTGCTCTGCCTCTATGTGCCTTTACAAATGACCCCAACGCTTTCCTTTATACTTTTCTCGTTGGGAAACCAACAGCCATGATTAGATCTTGAATCAATGGCTAAGATTAAAAGAAAGCTTGATCCGTGTGACTTAAGACAATTTCATCACATGTTTAATTTAATTAACTTTAATTATTTAATTTTCCTAAGTTTAGACTTAGGAAATACATTAAAATAATTAATCAATTTAAATATCTCCCAAACCAGATGAAATTTCCCAAATCTCTTTCTGGGGTCTTGTAGATCAAATGTACTCTAGTCCCTCCACAAATTTTGGGAGCTAGAGCACATCCGATGCTACCCCCAATACACAAAATCTCAACACTCCCTCTTAACACGGAGTGTGCTCTAGCAATACATCACACCATGTATCATAAGATTTTGGGCACTGGTTTCTGTATTGTTGAAGCTTGGCCTGCTGCCACTCAACTCTACACTATTGTTGCCATTCTGTATTGTTGCCCATGACATAGTCACCGCCACTGCCACATCTGTACTGCGGCACTGCCACTGCTAACTGTTGCACTACAACTTCAGCTGTTGAGAGAAACAATTGAATCTCCTGCCCAATCTTTGACAGACAAGTCAATTGGGCTGCATTCTCGTCACTGAAGCTCCATCGGCTGCTAATCTGTGTTGTCATCTAGAGAATGATGCACAACTACAACTCTGCACTACGTAAGCAGACTCCCTCTACATTGCTAAAGTCACATCAGCGCCTTGTGTTGAATTCTCTCACATTGTTGTTGCACTGCGTTGTCCTCCTGAAGCCTCCACGCTGCTGCAACTCTGTTATGTGTAAGCAGCTCTACTTTGCATTGTTGCAGTCACATCAGCCCTTATGTTGTTGTTGCATTTGCACTGCACTGCTCCTTCCAACCTTCAGATCTACCTCTGTTTCATCCATGATCTATGCACCCACTGCTCCACTTGTCCCACTACTATCTTAAGGCTCCCGTAGCTCGGATGTGATCCAAGAGATGAGTTGCTCAAGGATCTCGCCCTCATTCTGTAGCTCCTCTACAGATCCATGTCGCCCCACTTTCGTGGTTCATGAGCACTCATGGCTGAATCATCTTCTGACCCATCATCCGCCACAGCAGCCTTGGAAGAAGAAACTTCCTTGTCCTTTTTCTTCTGTGGACAATTGCTGGTGAAATGTCCCAGTTCGCCACACTAGAAGCACTTGATCTTTGATAGATCTTTCTTCTTCTTTCCATGCTGCCTCTTTGATGCCAAGGCCACATCTTCTTCATCTTCCTTCTTCACCTTACTCGATCCCGTGTTGTACTGCTTCTTGGTGATTCTGCGGAGTTCTTGACGCATGATTGCCCACAAGTTGTCCCAGTCTGGGAGGTCTGCTCTGCCCAAGATACTTTGGGCAAAGGTTTCCCACTCATCTGTGACTGCATTGAGAGCAGTCCTAAGTCCTGACCATCACATCATCCTCCACCTTTGCACTCGTGGCAGTCAACTGGTCTCTGATCAACTGTAATTTGAAGAGAAAATGTTCCATGTCTTCCCCCTTGGTCATCATGAATGACCACATCTGAGTCTCCAAAAGCATCTTCCTCTGGACGGACTATCCCCCATATAGGGACGTTAAGGCCTTCCACATATCATTTGTTGTTTTCTTCTAAGCTATATGTGGGAGAATATGGTCCTTAATTCCATCCATTATCAACCGCTTGGCATGACCAGCAGCTTCAATATGCTTCCTCAGGAGATTTGCATCGGTTGGCATGGCCAGAACTTGTTCTACATGGTCTCTTAGATGGTATGCCTCTAGGACTATCAGGATTTTAGACTTCCAAACTGAAAAGTTGGATAGGCCATCCACTCTGTCCAGATCACACAGTCCATGAGGATCCGTCTGCTCAAAAATTTGTCGGAGCTCCTTTTCTCTGTGCTAGAAATCTGGATCTAAGGTCCTTAGCGAAACAGGCACCTTCTGCTCCCTCTGACAACTAATTTCCCTTCTTGGAAATCTGCCAAAACAAACAATGATTCAGCTCTATTCAATCCTCTGATCGATCTACAAGTTTCTTAGGCTAGAAACTCTCTTAGAAGTTGATCTCATCCATCTCTTTGTCACTAGTGCTTAGGCTAAAATTCTGAAAACTTCAGAAATTTAACCCCACCAACACCTTCTGAAGTTCTGCAGCTCTGCTCCAGGTACTTCTGGATCTGACAGCTTCAAATCTGCGTTACCCTGGCTGGCTTCAGACAATCCCAGCGCTGCCTCTGCGCAGTAAGTGCATGGGCCTAGTGGGAGACAGCGTAAGACTGTGTCACCCTGCCCTCTGCGTAACTCTACTCTCTCTGAAACTACGTCATCCCTTCAGATCTGCCCTCCTAGATTTGCAATTGCTCTGATACCATGTGGAAATTTCTGAATGTTACTTATGCATAAATCTACTGTTAGATCTGGTTATGCTCCTCCTACTTAATTAAGTTATTAAGCTGAAAATTTAGATTAATATCGAAGAAAAACACATAACAGACTTTCGCCAATTCAGATCTAGAAAAAGTGCGTGCACATGTAGACAAAGTGACACAAGGATTTTCTAGACAATAGTCCCTCGAAAAACCCAATGCAGGAAAACCGGTCTGCTGGCTGCTGGAGGGTTTTATTATTAAGAGTTTTGTGAATGCAGCAAATATGGGTTCCAGATCTGGAAAACCCAACAGAGAAAATATAGATTTGCAACTCACCGGTTGTTCTGAAGCCAAAATATTGACTGATCCACACCCTCAAACGGGATTTACAGGACTCAGCCATATCTAGGCCCTAGAAACCCCAGCGCTGCACTTGAAGCCCCTGCGCCCCTCTACGTTGGCCTGGAAAGGGTTGCGTAACCCCAGACTGGGTGACGCAGTCCCTACGTTGCCCCTAAGGATCTCTGCGTAACCCCTGAAGGTATCCAGCTGCCTAACGCTGCCCTGGGAGCAAAGATGAAAAAATCGCGATATTATCGCGATAATTTGAAATTATCGCGAGTTTTTCAACCAAACGATAATATCGGCGATAATTTGAAACGATAATTTGAAATTATCGTTATCGCGATAATTACGAAAAAATCGCGATTATTTCAGTAAAAATCGTGGGCCCATCAAATAGCAACCCTATAAGTTCAAAAATCGATTTTTTTTTTGTCATTTTTGCAACCCTCTCATTTTCCTGACACACCCTGTTGGCAGTTCATGGTAATGTTAAATTCTTAAAGTAAAAGTGATATTTCCTTTATTTTTCATTTTCATCCTTTTACTTAAATTTTTAACATTACCATGAAATGACTCAGGATGTTTAAGAGTGGTTTCGACCTCATTGGATTTCATATGGAGAAACTAGAATTCTAGATTTCACTCAAAATTCAGCAGACTTAATGGTTTTCAGGGTTTCATGGTTTGGGGATTTGCATTGTTTCCATTTGATTCTATTATGTGTAAGGGTATGAGATTGGCATTTGATCAAGAGTATGAAGTCCTTTAAGAATCTTGATGTTGGTGGCATTGATTGTTGAACTTTGTTGATGTTGGTGGTATTGATTGTTGAACTCCCCTACTGTGGCCTTAACAAGAATGTACCCTTCACTCAAAGGAAAACAACTGGTTAGGCATGTTAATCTTTTTCTACCGCATTTTAAGGTTGAGCAATCCAAGTCCGAAGACTTTGAGCTAGATGATGTTTATGTATCTCTTGTTGATGATCCCATTTCTAGTAGCGATGAATCAATGATGAGTTTCATGAGGAGGAGGAGGAGGAGCAACAATAGGAGGAGGAGGTGACATCACCTACCCCTGCTACCGGTAGAGGACGTGGTCTACCTCCTTTAGCTCCTAGTGCTTCAGGATTTGGAGCACAACAGAGTCCATTGCCAGCCCCGCAAACTTCTTCGTCTAGAGGGAAAGCTATTACATTTTCTCGCAAGAGGGGCAGAGGAAATCAGTAGTATAGGTTATTTGGTGCATTCCTTTGTATATAACATTATAACTCATGATATGAGATACATTATTATATTTTTTGTTGATATTTTGAGGTTGAGTTGAGACTCAGGACTTAGTATTCAGGACAGGATTCAGTTTTATGTGTGATGTAGCACTAGACATGATATTACACATCTTATATATTAGTTTTTTTTTTCATATTTATGTGTCAATGCATTTATTTTATGCTGTAATTGCTTTAAATATTAAAAAAAATGAATATTTTTGTATGTGCCGATTTTTTCCCGATAATTACGATTTTTCCCCGATAATTACGATTTTTCCGATTTTTTCCCCTCGGCGATAATATCCCGATAACGATTTTTTCATCTTTGCCTAGGAGTGACTGCGCAACACCTGCATCGCTGAAGCTGCATCTGCGTTGCGCAGCGGCTGCCCTCTCTGCTGCTGCTCCTCCTGCTTCTTTGTGCTGCCTCTAGAAGCTGCTCTTTGTCTCTTGTTGATTCTAGACACTAGGATCAGACCATCCCCTTTGTCTAAACTCCCCTCTCTGTAGCAAAAACACTTCTAAGAATTCTTAGCAAACCCTGCCCTAGAATCTCAGCTTAGCTTCAGTGCTCTGCCTCTCTGTGTCTTTACAAATGACCCCAAGCTTTTCCTTTATACTTTTCTCGTTGGGAAACCAACGGCCATGATCAGATCTTGAATCAATGGCTAAGATTAAAAGAAAGCTTGATCCGTGTGACTTAAGACAATTTCATCACATGTTTAATTTAACTAACTTTAATTATTTAATTTTCCTAAGTTTAGACTTAGGAAATACATTAAAATAATTAACTAATTAAATATCTCCCAAACCAGATGAAATTTCCCAAATCTCTTTCTGGGTCTTGTAGATCAAGTATACTCTAGTCCCTCCACAAATTTTGGGAGCTAGAGCACATCCGATGCTAACCCCAATACATGAAATCTCAACCCTAGCTACTTTGTTAATTTTAAAAAGACTTGAAGATTAGATTAGATTTGAATGTAAGACCAGTGTCTTATGGCGTCAACTTCTTGCTTATTATTAATTAGAGACAAAATAACCGGATGATCAATCGTTGCTTGGATGAATGACTATCCTATATGAAGTGCAAATCCTACAAGCTAGGTGAAATGTAGAATCTTGGTTGATTTTAAGTTAAATGCATATTCTAAGTGTAACCTTCCTCTTAACTATTTTAGACCCAGTCTCTAGAGTAGGTTGTGGGATGGAAGCCAATGGGTAGCAAGCAGAAGCTTGATTAACGATACCTCCACTTGTGTTCCAACCACCTGATGCCTCTGGGGCTGCAAAGACTGGGGCTCTGACAACTGCAAGGTCGCCGCGTTAACCACTAAAGAGGTGTTAAGTCCCTCAAGCTAAATTTGAGAAAGGGGGTCCTATAGTCTATCAACCAAGCTTATGCTTGGAGGTAATTTATTAGATGCAAAACTAACTTAGAATGATATTCAAAGACTATGAGTGAATGCCTCTTGAGTTAAGATTGTTTTACGTTAAGTACTTTAGTTACAATTAATATCCAATTATGACAATAAGTACTTATCAATAGAATTTAAGAGACAATCTTTGCCCACAAGAGAATGTGCCAATTTTTAAAAAGTACTAATGATAGACAAAAGATACCCACGAGATGCAATTGCTCAAGAAAGATGCTCTTCACAATGATTCACAAATATATATCCACCTAGACAATTATAGAACTTATCCACTCCAATGATTTTCAATACAAGATGTCAATCAATTAGAATTCTTCCAAAATATTTCAACAAGGTAAATGCCAATGATGATTCCACAACAAGATTATTAGTGATCTTATACCAATATTACTCAATGCCAATTATCAAGAGATGCTCAATTAGATTAGAAGCCCTTAAGCGAAGAACACTTAGATGCCAAGATATCAAATCATAACCAATTAGACTCTTAGAACCACAAGATCACAAATTTTTCAATGATGCACAATTAGTCAATAAGATTGCAAGTGTTCTTAGCCAATATTCTTCAATGATTACTCCAATTCACTTACAAGATGATATTCAATTATGGATTAAGTTTTTGTATGAATGAATTTAATGCAAGGTCAATGATCTTATGAAAAAGAGCTTATAAGAGACAAGCAAACGTTAGATTCCAAAAAACAATAGCACTTAAAACACTAGACAAGTACCAATTAGAAAGCAAAGTATTGAGAGCACTTATGTAATTTGTATTCCAATGTTACTGTAGATTTTATGACAGCAGTATGTAACTTTTAATTTAGGGCTCCTTCAAGTGTAAAATTGTTAATTTAGTTAACCATGGTATGTTCTATGCTTAGAGCAGTTTACTTCAATATTTCTTATTAGCCCAATTCAATTTCCAGATATGCAATCACATAATCATTGATAGTAAATGCTGATTGAACGTAAATAAATCGATAAAAGACAATCCAAGACAAGAGACACAAATATTCTTGAATTCTTCTAATTCAGCAGAGAGAGAAAATATATTTTACATCAGTCAACAGGATGCTCTAGCCAGCAAAGTCTTCAAACCAGCAATTCAGCCTCCAAACAAGCTCGGTCAAACTCGGTCAAACTCGGCCTTCCATCAAAGTCAAACACAGCCCAAAACAGTCCACAAATCTGGTCAACGCAGAGGTCAAAGTTTGCAGTCAAAACAGCAGTCAAAGTTGCGATCAGCTACAATCAAAGTCAATGTTTGACCTCAGTTTTTGTTCCTCAAATTGCGGCCGTTCTAAATCGGATTTCTGACCTCAAAAACGCAGTCAAAAGATGAGTGTTGACCCAAAGTCAATGCTGGTCAACGCTGTCCAGAAAAGCCCTAAACCAGTCCAAAAGTTGCAGCTTCCTGTTTCACATGTGTGGAGGAGAGAGAAGCCTCAAAGGCTGTATGAACCAATCAGATGAGAGAGAGATGTGTGAGATGAATGAATGATAAAATGAGCATCATGTCTCTCCTTTTTATATCCATGACTGTGGGTATGTGACACAACTTTTGGGGCTTGTGAGCCTAGATTACAATTCTGGCCGACCTTGATAAATTGCACGTGTGGAAAAATAAATTCAAAATACAACTACTACTCATCCAAACAAAATGATCTTTAGATCAATCTTGCACCTCTCTGAAAGAGGAATCCAAAAAAAATATCATCTCCATCATATGAGCAATGCAACATGGAGTTTGGCGATAGTTTCCAAATTTAACACTCCCTCTCAACTAGGGAGAACTCCACCTAACCATCCATCTGTCAACCTGTGCAATCCTGTCATCCAGTACCATCATGTACTATCATATATCATCATGCAATCCAGTGTCATCATGTTGTCTCTGCTTTGATGGCTTTGCTCTGCTGTGAGTCACAAAGACCTTACCACTCTCCACTGACTCGAAGTCAATTTAGAGGTAAATACCTCAACCAGACTTGATCCCAAATCAAGTTGTTGGACACATCCCATCCTAGACATAAAGAGTACGACAATACACGATGCATCCATCGTTAATGCTATGGTCTCTATCCTCATTTTCCAGCTCATTGGCCAAATGAGAGGTACTTCCCTTGATTCTTGGACTACATGGGTAGGATGCATGTGGGGCATAGATCAAAGAGCGGGTGAACCAGCTCAATATCAAACGATGGGAAAATAGCACACCAACAAGGTAAGGTGAACCTAGCCATGCGGTTGCTTATAGCACCAAGTAGTTATCCCCAAGCCCCCTGGAGCTCCCAGAGCTCATAGTCCAACTCAAGCGGGATCCTCACAATAGGGTTTGTCCACGATACCAAGCTTCTCACGGAAGGTTAAGAATTTGACCTTCCCTATGGGCTTCGTGAGAATATCTGCGACCTACTCATCAGTCCCAATGTGATGGAGCCTTACGGCACCTCGATGTACCATGTCTCAGACAAAGTGGTACCTAATATCAATATGCTTGGATCGGTCGTGGAACACGATATTCTCAGAAAGATGAATCCCACTTTGGTTGTCGCAAATCACAGTGGTATCCATCGCATTCCCAAACAGCTCACTAAAGGGATTTCTCAACCAAACAAGTTCACAACAGGCATACTTGCTGCAATGTATTCGGCCTCGGTGGTGCTTAGAGCAATCGATTTCTGCTTCCTGCTCATCGAAGAGATCGAAGCAGAAACTAGCGTGAAGCAACATCCAAATGTGCCTTTACGATCCACCACACAGCCTGCCCAATCAGCGTCGGTATATCCATGAAGCCTCATACTCCCGGCAACATATCTCAGCCCATGGTTGATTGTGCCTCGGAGATATCTCAAGATATTCTTGGCACCAATCCAGTGATTGTGATGAGGCTCAACCATGTATTGACTCAACGTGTTCACTACAAAACCTATGTCTGGACGTTAATTCACTAGGAACATTAAGGCCCCCTCGAGTTGACAATACTCGGTGGGATTTCCCAACTCGAGCCTAACAACACTTCCACACAACTTCTTAAAGTTGAGTTCCATCAGAGAAGTCACAGACTTATAGTCCACCATCCCAAATCTCTCCAGCGGCTTCACAACATATTTTCCTTGAGAAAGGAAAATCTCTTCTGGCTTTTGCTAGACCTCCAAGCCTAGGAAATAGTGCATCAGTCCTAGGTCCTCATCTCGAACTCAGAAGCTAACTCCCTCTTACATTGATGAATGAGAGGGCCAGCACCTGTCAAGAAGAGATCGTCCACATAGAGAACCAGAATGAGAGGCTTGTCAATATAACCTTAAAATAAAGGTTTGGATCAGCATCACTTCAAGTAAAGCCCAACTTCATTAAGTAGCTATCGATCCTCTCATACCAAGCCCTAGGGGCTTGCTTTACCCCATAAAGTGCTTTCTTCAACTTGCAAACATGTGTGTCTCTATCTCGAACTTCGAACCCCTAAGGTTGTTCCACATAGACCTCTTCCTTGATTAAGCCATGTAAGAAGGCAATGTTCACATCCATCTGATGTAGACGCCATCATTGTGATGCAGCAAGGGAAATGATCAATTGGATGGTGGTGCAACGGGCAACAGGTGCAAATATTTCATCATAATCTATTCCTTCTTTCTACAAGAAGACTTGGGCAACAAATCTTACCTTGAACTTTTCAGCACTTCCATCGACTCCATGCTTGATTTGTCCTTCTATCTAGGGACCACATCCAAGACATCACTCTTCATGATTGACTCATATTCCTCGTGCAGAGTATCCTTCTAAACTCGATGCTTCAAGGCTTCTTCAAACGTTTCAAGCTCAGATTGTACAATGGTGCTCATGGCTACTAGGTACCCTTGGTACCTATTCGGCTTCTTACTTTCACGGAATGTTCCTCTTGGAACAATATGTCTCTTGGCATCTTCAAGAGTGTCTCTAAGCCATGAGGGCCTCCTTTTCTTTGAAGAAGGTGGATCTGTAGGATCCATCGAACCTTCAACTTCGGGCATTGGTTCATCCTTCCGTTCTTCCTGCCTTCCAACTTCTTCTCCTTCTTTGTCTTCCTTTGAGATAGGAAGATCTCTAACCTTCCTGAGAGCAGCATCTTCGTCGAAGGTGACATCATGACATATCTACACTTCTCTTTGACCAGGCACATAGATTCTATATGCCTTCGAGGTTTCACTGTAGCCCACAAACATAACCTTCTTTCCAGAAGCATCCAACTTGCTTCTCTTTTCTTTTGGCACATGAAAATATACAGGACTTCCAAAAACTCTAAAATGAGAGACATCAAGCTTCTTACCAAAGAAGACTTCTTCGGGAGTTTTGGAGTCCAATGCAAAATGTGGGCATCTATTTTGAACATACACAATGGTATTGGCAGCTTCTCCCAATAGGAATTTCTGAAGACCTTGGTCATAAAGCATGGCAAGGGCTGCTTCCAAAATGGTTCTATTCTTTCTTTCAGCAACACCATTTTGTTCGGGAGTATACACAGTAGTGGTCTCCCTCTTAATGCCAACTTCCCTGCAATAGTCATTGAATTTGTTTGACTCGTATTCGGTTCCATTATGGGTCCTCAAAATTTTGATCTTCTTCCCAACTTGATTTTCAACCAAGGCCTTGAAGGTGCGGAACCACTTGAATGCTTCGTCCTTCTTCTTCAGAAAGTATATCCAAGTTTTGCGGGAGAAGTCATCAATAAAAGTGATATAATATAAGCATCCTCCCAAGGATGTTACGGGAAGCATACCAGATGGATCAGAATGAATCAAATGTAACATATCAGATGTCTTCGTGACACTCGAGGGGAATGGTCCCCTTGTATGCTTTCCATCGACACAACCTTGACATACACCTTCATAATCATCTTTGAAATCGGGCATACTATAAATTTTTGTAGATGTTCTATGCTTGATGCAACTTTACTTTTTATCCTAATATCAGTCAGCAATCACATAAACAATAAAGTAAAATGCTGATAGAACATATCAGTAGATCAACAGAAGACAAGCCAGAAATATATAAGTGTGTTGGTGCGTTACGACGGTCAACAGGATGTTTCAACCAGCAAAGTCTCAATATGGTCAGCCAACCAGCAATGTCACACAACCCTCTACGATAGACAAAACGGTCAACTCAAAAGTCAACCCAAAAGTTAATGTTGTCAGTCAACGCAAACAGCACCAATAGCTAGGTCAACGCAACAAAGTCAAAGTCAATGTCTAGCCTCGGGAATAGTACCAAAAAATGTGGATTTGAAAGATCGAAATTCTGGGAGAGTTTCAGGTCTATTTGAACTTGCATTGACCAAAGTCAATGCTGGTCAAAGTTGTTGCAAAAACCCTAAGTCGAAAACAGAAAAGCGCTGCTGAAATTTCCCATGTGTGGAGAGAGAAGAGCCTCCAAGGTCATCGAACCAATCAGATGAGGAGAGAGAAATGTGTGTGGATGAGATGAGTGAAAATGTCCTCCAACGTTGACCAATTTATATCCATCAATGAGGGTGTGTGACACAACAACTAGAGCACAAAACCTTAAGGCCGACCTACACATACTTTGAATAAATTCAAAATAAATATTCTACTCATCGGATTAAGATGATCTTTAGATCGATCTTGCACCTCTCTGAAAGAGGAGTCCAATAAAAATATTGGCATCTTCATCTGAGCATCACAACATGGAGTTTGGACCTAGTTGTCCAAAATTAACACTCCCTCTCAACTAGGGAGAACTCCATCCACCTGTGCAATCCAAACATCATGTGTCATCCCGCCGTAACTTGCTTTGTTGGCTTCTTTATTTCAGAACAGAAGTGGGTCAATCACAAAGACATCATTCCCGACTGACAGATTCAGCCCAGAGGTCCGAAACCTCTATAGGACTCACAAAGAATCTCATACCAACCCGAAGTTGGTTTACCTGACCCGAAGTCAGTTGGAGGTCCGAAACCTCACTATACTTGATCCCAGATCAAGTGGTTGGGCCGTGCCATCCTAGATAGAGAGTACGACAATCTCTGATGCATCCAATGGTATTTGCTACTAGTCTCTAGCTTTTCCCACCTCACTGGCCAAATGAGAGGTACTTCCCATGAGCCTTGAACTCAATGGGTAGGATGCATATGGGGCACAGATAATGAGTGGTGAACCAACTCAAACATCATAACGGTGGGGCAGAAGCACACCAACAAGGTTCGGCAATTCTAGCCCTGTGGTTGCTTATAGCTAAAAGAAGCTATCCCCAAAGCCCCCCAGAGCTCCCAGAGCTCATTGTCCAACAGGACCCTCAGAATAAGGTCATTCCACGATACCAAGATTCTCACGGAAGGATAGGAACTTGACCTTCCCCATTGGCTTTGTGAGAATATCTGTGACCTACTCATGAGTTCCTATATGATCGAGCCTTACGGCGCCTCATTGTACCATATCCCGAACAAAGTGGTACCTGATATCAATATGCTTGCATTGATTATGGAACACGAGATTCTTGGACAAGCGAATCCCACTCTAGTTATCACAGAGTATCACAGTGGTATCTAGCACATGCCCAAACAGCTCAGTGAAGAGCTTTCGCAACCAGACTGCTTCACAACAGGCCATACTCGTTGCAATGTATTCGGCCTCCGCAGTGCTCAAAGCTACCGACTTCTGCTTCTTGCTCATCCATGATATCGAAGTAGAACCAAGTGCGAAGCAGCATCCCGATGTGCTCTTACGATCCACCACACTGCCAGCCCAATCGGCATCAGTATATCCACGGAGTGTCACGCTCCCAACAGTGTATCTCAGCCCATGGTTTATCGTGCCCTGAATATATCTCAATAGATTCTTGGCACCAACCCAGTGAAAGTGATGAGGCTCAACCATGTGTTGACTCAAAGTGTTCACTACAAAACATACGTCCGGATGGGTGTTCACTAAGAACATCAGGGCCCCTACGAGTTGACGATACTTAGTAGGATTTGCTAGCACGGGCCCAGCAGCACTGCCACTCAACTTCTTGAAGTTGAACTCCATCGGTGTCGACACGGACTTACAGTCCACCATACCAAATCTTTCCAAAAGCTTCACAATATATTTTCCTTGAGAAAGGAAAATCTCACCAGGTCTCTACCAGACCTCTAGTCCTAAGAAGTAATGCATAAATCCTAGGTCCTTCATCTCGAACTCAGCAGCGAGCTCCCTCTTGCACTGATGAATGAGAGGGTCAACACCTGTCAGGAAGAGGTCGTCCACATACAGCACCAGAATGAGAGGCTTTTCCCTATCAACCTTGAAGTAAAGGTTCAAATCAGCATTACTAAGAGTGAAGCCTAGCTTCATCAAGTAGCTATCTATCCTCTCGTACCAAGCTCTGGGTGCTTGCTTCAGCCCATAGAGGGCTTTCTTCAACCTGCAGACATGGGTGTCCCGATCCTGGACTTCGAACCCCAGAGGTTGCTCCACATACACCTCTTCCTTTATTGCACCATGTAGAAATGTGGTCTTCACATCCATCTAATGAAGACTCCATCCTTGCGTAGCAGCAAGGGCTATGATAGATCGGATCGTGGTATATTGGGCCACAGGTGCAAATATGTCATCACAGTCTACGCCTTCCTTTTGAGAGAAGCCACGGGCAACGAATCTTGCCTTGAACTTTTCAGCGCTTCCATTAGATCCATGCTTGATCTTGTAGAGCCATTTCGAGGTGACAACTGCTTTGTCCTCCAATCTCGGAACCACATCCCAGACATTATTCTTCATTATGGACTCATACTCTTTGTGCATAGCATCCTTCCAAACTTGATACTTTACGGCTTCCTCAAAGGATCCTGGCTCAGATTGTACGATAGTACTCATGGCTACTAGATACCCTTGGTATCTATTCGGCTTCTTGCTTTCACGGAATGTCCCCCTTGGGGCCATATGTCCCTCAGCATCCTCGAGAGTGTCCCTAAGCCAGGATGGTCTCTTCCCCATCGAAGGAGGTGAATCAATTGGGTCCATCGATCCTTCAATATTGGGCATCGTCTCATCCTTCGGTCCTTCTTGATTTCCAGGCCTTGCTTCATGATCTTCCTCAGATCTCGAAAGATTGACTGCTTTCCTCAGGGAAACATCTTCGTCAAAGGTAAAATCGTGGCATATCTCCACTTCCCTTTGACCAGGCACATAGACTCTATAGGCCTTCGAAGTTTCGATGTAGTCCACAAACATTCCTTTCCTCCCAGAAGCATCCAGTTTTCTCCTCTTCTCCTTCGACACACGAAAATAAACAGGACATCCAAAAACTCTAAAATGTGAGACGTCGGGTTTCTTAACAATGAAGACCTCTTCGGGAGTTTTGGAGTCCAAGGCAGAATGCGGGCATCGGTTTTGTATGTACACAGCAGTGTTCGTAGCTTCTCCCCACAAAAACCTCGGTAGACCCTGGTCACATAGCATGGCATGGGCAGCTTCCACAATGGTCCTGTTCTTTTGTTCAGCAACGCCATTCTACTCAGGAGTATAGACAGTTGTGGTCTCCCTCTTGATGCCATCTTCTCTACAAAAGTTCTTGAACTCATACGTCTCATATTCAGTGCCATTATCGGTCCTCGATATCTTGATCTTCTTCCCTGTCAGATTTTCCACCAAGGCTTTGAAGGTATGAAACCACATGAAAGCCTCATCCTTCTTCTTCGAGAAGTATATCCAGGATTTGCAAGAGAAGTCATCTATGAATGTCATATAATAAGAACATCCTCCCAAGGATGTCACGGGCAGCATACCAAACAGATCAAAATGTATCAATTGAAAAACATCAGATGTCTTTGTGACACTTCAGGGGAAAGGTCCACTTGTATGATTTCCTTCAGCACAACCCTAACATACACCTTCATGATTATTTGAGAACTTGGGCATCCCCATCACCACCTTCCTTGCTTCGGGAAGGGCTTTGTAGTGATGGTGTCCAAACCTTCGATGCCATAGTTCAATCTGTCAAATAGTATCACATGTCATCGCTCCCAGTGGACTTCCTCCAACCTAGTAGAGTGTATCAACTCTAAACCCAATCGTGATAGCTTCCTTGAAGCTCTTCTTCCACATGCGCACCTTCCCATCAATGAGTGCCACATTGAGACCTTTGTCTTCCATGGTCAATATAGACACAAGGTTCTTCTTCAAATTAGGTACATAGAGTACATCCTGCAAGCGGAGGACTTGACCTTGAGACAAGTGGAGGGTCACAGTCCCTGTCCCTTTCACGGGATATGTGGCATTGTCTGCAAGGATAATTTCCAAATTAGTATCCTTCTCAACCATATCAGAAAGTGCTTCCTTGAATTCAGTGATGTGCCTTGAGGCACCACTATCTATTAACCAGAAATCCATAGTATCGGGTGGAGATGCAGCAGAGAGGGCAGATACAAGAATGAATTCATTTCTTTTATCAACAACATTTGATTCCTCATACCTGGAATTTCTCGACCTTTTGAAAGGTTGACCATTTCCGCCAAAGGGAGCCTTCCTCTTCCCCTTGAACCTGTTGTTCCTTTGATTTCCATTCCTTCGGTTGTTGTTGTTGTCATCATCATCGAAGGAATCCTTCTTGAAAGGGCATTTTCTAGCATACTGACCTGGCTTGTGACAAGTGTAACACTTGCCCTTCTTTCCTTGGGCCCCTGCTCTTCCTTTGTTCCTTGGACCACCAAAGTTCTTCTTCTTAGAATGAGCAGCGAAGGCAGCATTTCCTTCATTTTCATATTCCTTCATTCTTGTCTCTTCTTGTACGGATCTTGATAATACTTCGTCAAAATCAGGTATGACATTATTATTGAGAATGGTAGTGTTGAATACATGCCATTCGGATGAGAGACCTCCAAGTGCGGTGAGTACCATCTCTCGATCAGCTATTGTCTCTCCAATAGCCAGCAGATTATTCCTGATCTCGGTCAGCTTCAGAAAATATAATTGAACAGAATCATCCCTGCCTTTCTTCAAATTCTTCAATTGGTTCTTGAAGAATAGGACTTGATTTGCATTATTGGCCTTGAACATGTGGACCAACTTATCATACATCTCCTTGGATGTGCCCAACTCAGAGATGTAGGCAACCAGACTCTTATGAATTGGGTCCCTAATCATCAGCTTTGCTTTGATTTCCCCCTTCTTGTACTTTGTTTTGGCAGCAGCAGTTGTAGTGGATGGAGGCTCTTGGATTTTACCCTGCACATAGTCCATGACATCTTGGTCTTCCAAATTAAGATCCAATGTCATCTTCCAAGCATGGAAGTCATCCTTCCCAGTCAATTTGTCATCAGCCTTAAAGCCATTGTAATTTGAGGAACCCATCCTCTTCTTCATTGATTGCTACAAACTAGGGGTTTGTCTTCACCTCAGCTCTGATTCCATGTAATTTTTTGTAGATGTTCTATGCTTGATGCAACTTTACTTTTTATCCCAATATCAGTCAACAATCACATAAACAATAAAGTAAAATGTTGATAGAACATACCAGTTGATCAACAGAAGACAAGCCAGAAATATATAAGTGTGTTGGTGCGTTATGGCAATCAACAGGATGCTTCAACCAGCAAAGTCTCAATATGGTCAGCCAACCAGCAACGTCACACAACCCTCTAGGACAGCCAAAACAGTCAACTCAAAGGTCAACCCAAAAGTCAACATTGTCAGTGAATGGTCAACGCAAACAACAGCAGCAGCTAGGTCAACGTAGCAAAGTCAAAGTCAACGTCTAGCCTCGGGAATGGTGCCAAAAAATGCGGATTTGAAAGATCAAAATTCTGGGGGAGTTTCAAGTCTGTTTGACCTTGTGTTGACCAAAGTCAACGCTGGTCAAAGTTGTTGCAGAAACCCTAGGCCGAAAACAGAAAAGAGCTACTGCTGAAATTTCCCACGTGTGGAGAGAGAAGAGCCTCCAAGGTCATCGAACCAATCAGATGAGGAGAGAGAAATGTGTGAAGATGAGATGAGTGAAAATGTCCTCCAACGTTGACCAATTTATATCCATCAGTGAGGGTGTGTGACACAACTACTAGGGCACAAAACCTTAAGGCCGACCAGCTCATACATTGAATAAATTCAAAATAAACATTCTGCTCATCGAATTAAGATGATCTTTAGATCGATCTTGCACCTCTCCGAAAGAATAGTCCAATAAAAATATTGGCATCTTCATCTGAGCATCACAACATGGAGTTTGGACAAGAAGGGATTTATAATGAAGGTGTGCAAACCTCTGGTGCCATAGCTCATATTGAAGAGCTGTGTTGCATGTCATGGCTCCCAGCAGACTTCCTCCAACCTGATAGAGTGTATCAACCCGAAAACCAAGAGCGAACGCTTCTTTGAAGTTCCTCTTCCAAATGCGTACCTTTCCATCGATGAATGCCACCTTGAATCCTTTGTCTTCCATTGCCGAGATAGACACTAGATTCTTCATCAAGTCAGGTACGTACAACACATCTTGCAAACGGAGGACTTGACCTTGATTTAGATGAAGGGTCACAGTCCCTGTCCCTTTGACGGGATAGGTGGCATTGTCTCCAAGGATAATCTCCAAATTAGTATCATTTTCAATCAAATCAGAGAGGACCTCTTTATATCTAGTGAAGTGCCTTGAGGCACCACTATCAATCAACCAATTATCCAGGATGTCGGGAGGAGATGCAGCAGAGAGGGCAGATATAAGAATATATGCATTTCTCTTATTATTAACAACATTGGATTCATCATACTTGGAGTTCCTTGACCTCTTGAAAGATTGACCATTTCCATTTCTATTTCGATCAGAGGGAGCCTTCCTCTTTCCTTTTAACCTCTTGTTCCTTTGATCATTCCCCCTCAAGTTGTGTTGTTGTTGTAGTCATCATCTCGGGGAGAGTCCCTTTTATTGGGGCACTCTTTTGCATAGTGACCAAACTTGTTACAATTGTAACAACTTCCTTCCTTCCTTTGGGACCCGCTCTTCAATGACTTTGATTTCACGGACCAACATTGTTCCTCTTCTTTGCATGAGCGGTGAAGGCAGCAAGGTCACTTCCATTCCCATTTGAGGGATGGTCTCTCTCCATCATCCTTGTCTCCTCTTGAGTGCATCTCGTCAACAATTCATCAAAATCAGGAATTTTATTATTATTGAGAATAGTAGTATTAAATACATACCATGGTCGGGGAAGTCCTCCAAGAGCAATGAGAGTGAGCTCTTGGTCAGCTATAGCCTCTCCAATAGCTAAGAGATCTTTCTTCATTTCGGTGATCCTCATGAAGTTGGATTGGATGGACTCTCTCTTGTCCATCTTGATTTTCTTCAAAAAGAGAATTTGATTTGCATTGCTAGCCTTGAACATGCTAACCAATTTATCATACATCTCCTTAGATGTGCCTAGCTTGGAGATATAAGCAACCAAGTGCTTATGAATAGAATCCCTGATAATCTTCTTTGCCTTATTTTCCCCTTTCTTGTACTTGGTTTTAGTGGCAGCCGGTGCATTTGATGGAGGCTTGGTGATCTTTCCCTGCACATAATCAAAGGAACAAGAGGTTAAAAGGAACATTGGTCAAACTGCATGTGGTCAACTCATCTTATGGCCAGTCAAAGTTTGGGGTCAGCTTGCGATCAAATCCATAGTCAAACTAGGTCAAATCTCTGTGATCAAACTCAGTCAAAGCAACTGTACGTATCAATCAATGTTGGTCAAACTCAACCTTTAAGTGCAAAGATGAAATGGTGAGGAGAGATGTAATGTCCCCAATTAAATTAATTTGCTAAGAAGAATTTCCATTTTTGCAATTTGGGTGTTGGGATAAATTTTGGAAGAGAAACTTAGGAAAAGTGGGTCGAAGAGCTTTTAGTGGAAAGTGGGGACCACTCACCCACAAAATAATACACACTTGGTAAAGAATTTGATTTTCCTAAGTGAGATCGAAATCATAGGAGGGACCCACATGAGACCCAAGACCAGCAAACATAAATAGGAGGAAAGAAGCATCATTTGGGGTCTTTTTCCAATTCGAAAATCATGTTTTCCTTAGTTGTTCAGATGAGCCAAGTTGTGTTGTTTAGCACAAGAGCTTCCCAAGGAGTAAAGCTCAACCTTTCTACGGTGGACCTAGAGTGCCACCTAGGAAGGCTTCTTTCCTATCAGTGAGATCGGAGGAAAAACCTTACCATGCTTCTATGCATTTCTGGAGACATCCCACACAGTTCTAGAGCAGCTACTGTGCAGAGGAAGAGGCCACGTTGTTAGTGGAGGAGCAACAAAGTTGGGTGTTGATTTGAGGAGCTACAGGAGCATTTCTTGGTCATTTCCAGGTGGGAGGAGTGTAGCTACAGCAAAGGAGACATTTCCACAAGCAAAACACACTTCCAAAGCTTTTAGTGGAACAAAATAATACGCGCTTGGTAAAGAATTCAATTTTCCTAAGTGAGATCAAAATCATAGGAGGGACCCACATGAGACCCAAACCAGTAAACATAAATAGGAGGAAAGAAGCATCATTTGGGGACTTTTGCCAAATTCGAAAATCATATTTTCCTTAGTTGTTCAACTGAGCCAAGTTGTGTTGTTTAGCACAAGAGCTTCCCAAGGAGTGAAGCTCAACCTTTCTTCGGTGGACCTAGAGTGCCACCTAGGAAGGCTTATTTCCTATTAGTGAGACTGGAGGAAAAACCTTAACAATCTTCTATGCATTTCTAGAGACATCCCACACAGTTCTAGAGCAGCTACTGCACAGAGGAAGAGGCCACACTGTTAGTGGAGGAGCAGCAAAGTTAGGTGCTGATTTGAGGAGCTACAAGAGTATTTCTTGGTCATTTCCAGATGGGAGGAGTGTAGCTACAGCAGAGGAGACATTTCCACAAGCAGAACACACTTCTAGAGCTCAAGACTCTTTCACTCTCTCCAGGACTGCGTGTTGATTTTTGTAGCATCAGAAAGTGTTCCAAGTCTCAAACTTTGTATAGAGGCTTGGACATCAATATTCCAAAGAACCCAAAAACCGTTTATGGAAATTCTACTCGGTTCATGACTTATTAAAATAATTAATTATTTTAATGAAGACCCTAAGTCTAAACTTAGGGAAATGAAATAATTAAAGGGTATTAATAAGTCAGAGTGTGAATCTTCTATAAAACGAAGATCAAGTCAAGTTTTAATCTTAGCCATTGATTAAACTTCTAATTTGGGTCATTGATTCTCCAACGAGAAGATTATAAAAGAAGGCTTGAGGGTCACTTGGAAAACAAGCCGGGTATACACTCAGTACCCGAAGGGGATCGATTCTAAAGTAACAGAATTCGATTTTAGTGTGAGAGTTGTAGGGCGAAGAGTTTGCAGAAGCAGGAGGAGGAGGGAGTTAGAAGTGATTGCGGTCAGGGACAGAGGGAAGCAGTGGGCCACTGGAGGCAACTCTGAGCTACAGCACAGAGAACCCATGCAGACTTACGCAGTCCAGCGTTGGGACTGCGCAAAGAAACAAGCAGACAGGCACAGGAGATAGCAGAGGTTGATTAGGGTGTCAGAGATTTGTCGGAGGGAGCCAAGGAATTCTGTCTCAGGTGTTTCAGATTTAATCTGCAAGTATTTTACCTTGTAAAGAAATCATGTGCTGAAGAATTAATAAAACCCTCATCTGTTGCACCGGTTTTCCCGCATTGGGTTTTTCCAGGGACAATTGTCCAAGAATAATTGTGTACATGTCATTGATTCTTGTGCTTATGTCCTTTACTGTTTATTTCTCTACATATGTATTTGTGAATGTTGCAGTAGTATTTATTTCAATATTTGCCGAAAAAATTCTGAAAATAACTTATTGAAATAATAAGTGGGAGGAATAAATCTATCACTGCAACTGTATAGTTTTCATATTGAAAATTTCACACTACGCAGTCACTGGAGCGAGGTATTTTGTGGCAACAGAATCCGAAGGAGTTAGGAGTTGGGGTGTTGAGAAGTTGGTTGGAGGTTCATTTGGAGGAGATGTTGGACTTTTGGGAGCAGAGATTGACAAGTTCAGCTACAGTGACAGCTTTCTGGTTTGGAGGAGGGCCAAGCTGTGAGGGACCAATTTTTGGAGGTCAAAACCAAGGGAAATCCTTTCTGGGTTTTTCTAGGTTTTGGGCAAGGAGCTTACCCTTAATTTCCTAGAATTTTTTAAGCAGTTTAGTGAGGGCAAATCAAAGGTTGAAGTTGGCCAACAGTGCAGAATCAGAGGAACAACGCAGCTTTCTAGAGAGCAAAGTTATTGCAACAGTTGGGCATTTATGTTTTTATCACCTGAGACTTGTAGCTTGCCTTGTGCAAGCCCAGGTGTACTTTCTCCAACTCATATTATACTCCAACGTTGTTATTTAATAAAATTGGGCCAATTTGGTGTTTCGACAAAAATTCTTGTTTTAATGTGTGTTTGCTGAAAAATTTTGTGTTGTTATATTACATGTCTTGTTTATCATTTTAAATTTCTAGTAGGAATATTAAAAGAGAGAAAAGATAGACCCCAAAAATCAGATTTCTCCTTTTTCTCGAACTTTCTCTTGCTTTAGTCTTCAAATGAGACGTCGCAACATCTTATTTATACATGTCCAAAGGTGTCACTAACAAACCAAGGGGCACATCCCTTCATTGGCTAGCCGACTTGACTTCTTCCTAAGCCGACTTGTCTTAATGATTTATAAAAATATACATCTAGGGCCAACTCGAAGACCCTTTAGTCATGCAGGAATACCTCCTAATGCTACACAAAAAATCATCAAGTCTTGCCGAGGCTCAAATCCTAGAATCCAAGGCAAATCTCCAAATGAATATTCTACATAGCCCCTTCGAAGAAATTCATTATTTCAAACCCATCATTAATAGTTAGCACTTGATCAAAAGTGATAAGCTCGATGTGGGTCAATCTAGAGCTCCAAGTAGGAAATCAAAGGCTGAAAATATTTCAAGAAGAGAACCAATTAAATATCGAAAACAATCTTAGAAGCAACTGAAGGAATTTTTCCAATTCGAACCGAAAGCTCCTAACACTTCCAAACCCTAAGGGTGGTCCCAAAGTTTCCAACAAAAATTCAACATGTTTTCTAAATCTTGTTCAAAAGATTTATTTGGTGGCCTTGCCGTTAAGATTCTAACTTGGAATTTCTATCACATAGTCACTGAATTGAAAAGAATCCATAGGGGAAAGATTCATTTAGAAAAGCCCGATATCGTAGTTATTCATGAAACAAAACTACTAGAACCTAGAATGGATAGTGTGAAAAATCATGTGTGCAGATAGGCAACATGAATATACAAAAATTGGATAGGCAATCAAGAGGAACATCAATATGGATGAATCCTAGGTGTAACTTAGATGTTCTTTCCAACGAAGGTTTTGGATCACACCACCTTAGCTTTCTCTAGAGTGTGGGACTAAGTTGCAGGAAACGCTGGCAAGGGGTCCGTTTCCATACGGAAACGATACGGAAACGCGTACCGTACCGCCTGGAAACGCATTTCCGGCCGTACTGGCACGTTTCCCGTACAAGAAACGTTCCCAGTACGGCCGGAAACGCATTTCCAGGCCGTACGGCCACGTTTCCTTGCTTTTAAAGCGATTTTTTTTTTTTTTTTTTTTTTTTTTTAACCCGGTTTTCGTGCTTTTTAACATTATTGTAATCGTTTATGGATGCTTGTAGATGGATTTTTAAAGCCTATGGCCCTAGTATTTATATGTGATTCATGGTAATGTTAAATTCTTAAAGTAAAAGTGACATTCTCCTTAATCTTCATTTTCATCCTTTTACTTAAATTTTTAACATTACCATGAAATGACTCAGGATGTTTGAGAGTGGTTTCGACCTCATTGGATTTCATATGGAAAAAGTAGAATTTTAGATCTCATTCAAAATCCAGCAGACTTATCAGTTTTTCAGGATTTCAGGGTTGGGTGATTGCAATGTTTCCATCGTATTTTGTCATGCATTAGGGTATGGAACTCATATTTAATCAAGAGCACCAATCCGATATTCCGAGATTGCTATTTCCATTGTGTCTGTTATCATTCATGAGTAAATGTGTTGTAACTTGTAATAGTTTATGCTTTGAATTTAACATGTATCATGTATGTTTTAAACTTTTATGATTTCACATAATATTTCTTAAATGTCCTAAATTCTAATATAAAGTTAAATTATATATATATATATATATATATATATATACCACGTTTCCCCGTTTCCAAAATTTGGGGAGGTCGCGTTTCGCTTCGCTTCCCGTTTCGGAAACTCGTTTCCGTTTCCCTGTTTCATGCAACTTAGGTGTGGGATCTTAGTTTCTACATGACAAATGTGTATGGACCTAATTTGCTACTTCTAGGAGCCAATTGCTAGCATCTTCTTGAAATGGAAAGGGAAAATCTCCCAAACCTGCAAAGGACCTTCGCATGAACCTTATTTGGAGTGCTCGGCAAAAAAGGAGGGTTGGTAAGCAAAAATAACCCATTATTAGCAGACTTTATTAAATAGGAATTCCTTGGTAGATGTGGAACCAAAGAATGTTAATTGTACCTAAAATAACAAAAGAAAAGGGTAAGGTTTTGTGTTGGAAAGATTGAATAGATTCCAGATAAGTGAAGATTGGCATGATTAGGGATTTGAAGTTGAATCTATTAATCTAAAGGAAGCATTATCAACTCAGGGCAAACCAAAAAATATCCCTTTCAAGTTTGTGAATATGTGGTTCACCCAACCTGATTTGGAAAATAAAGATGTGGGAATGGTGAGATGAGGAAACATTGTTTATAGGATCAAAAATGTTTTTTTGCATAAAAAACATTAGAATCTTAAAAGAAGGGAATGAGCAGCTTTCAGAAGATCTACAACAAAAAAGCAGACCTCAAGGTGGAGACGAATAAACTTCACGATGAACTAAAAGAGAATGAGGTTTGCTATATTACAAAAAATGTTCTAACAGTAAAATTAGAAAACAAAAACATATATCAAGGGGAGTGTTATCGTCTGCTGCCTACACCTACCTACAGTTAGTGGGAAAAGCCTTTAACCCCACAAGGTGTGGTTGGTGGCAAGGAACTCAGAGAAGGGACTGTCACACAAATCCCGACTCTCTTCGTTTCAGCTATCTCCTAGGTTAGCTATGGAGGGTGGTCCCTAAATGGAAAACTAAGTTAAAAGATGTGAGTTTCTAGGAGAGTTGTTAGAGTTAAATAGTTACTTTTTAAGATTTATAAGCAAAAAGTGATATGAGCAATAACCATCAATACATAATTTAAATAAACATAAAGCATATGAAAACCAGTGCCTTCCAAGTATTGCTCTTTGAAATGAAAATGTATTTGCTTAAATGAAGTAAAATGCTTTCAAATGGAAAACAAAAATAATCCTAAAAAGTGAAACAAGAAAAATGTTAGCACAAGATATTGTAAATGTTTTCAAGATAAATAGATTTATGAATCAAAGCATGAGAAACTATCTTGCTCAAAAGGAAACAATTAGTGTTTTACTTTGGAGAATGTAAATGAGATGATAGAAAAACTCAAGTGTTAGACCAATATAACAACATGCAATTAAATTTGCAACACCAAATAAGAGTATTTGCCAATAAAACAAGATATATCAATCATCCATAAACATAATGGCCATTAAAATCACAACATGCAATGAAGTTGCAAAAGTAAGCAAATTTCCAGTACCATAGAATTAAACTTGTTGCAAAATTTAAGGAATTAAAATGCTTGCATCCAAAGTGCTTCTTGAGATAATATTTGCATATGAAACTTTAAACCATCAAGATAGCAAAAAAATTGAGAAATATGCAAGTAAATGTGATGAGATAGTGCTCTTGGTTTATTTTATTAATTAGTTCTAAAGCAAAGTTACAATTGAACTCTAATCCTCAGACCTCACCCTCGCCCAAATATTTGGATCTCACAGTGAGGAGTCCATAGAGGTAGAGAATCCCTAAAATGTCTATTCAACCAACTTAAGTTGGAGGTAAATTTTAGTGATACTACGGGGATGTAAGATCTAAAAGTAAATTAACATGAAAATGAAAATTCAACTTCAACTTGAAATATATTTGCTTTTCATGAAATAAAATGTAGTTTTGTTTGATGCATCAAACTTAAGATTGTAGAGTGTGCTTAATGGTGAAGCATAAGCAAATTTGAAGTATGATTTCAGACTAAATAAGCTCAAGTAAAGATGTTTGCATATTAAAAAAAAATCTGAATTTGCTATGAAAATAAATGTTCTTAAAACTTGTACCAAATCAAAGTGAATAGCTAGTGAAATGAATGAAATGTTGGTTGTGTTAATTGACCAATCAAATGATATGCATGCAATTTAAAGAGATCAACAAATCACGCTACAAGTCCTCTCCAAAAATGGAAAGATTGGGATGTCAATGGGTAAAACCCACACTCCCAAAATCACAAATTTTACTGGTTGTTAGAGGTAAGAGACTATGAAGCCTCCTACAAGCTCAAGGAAAACCTTTACAAATGAAATTTGCGGTCTTAGACTTATCCTTGATGAGAAATTTCAGCAATATAAAGACTCAATAGAAATCAGATTTTTTACAAGTGAAGAAGAGAAGCTAAGCCTCCACAACGTTCATGGACAAGAGAGAGAGAAGAAGCCACAAAAGGAACTCGACCTTCCTCAAGGAAGCTCCTTAACTGCCCACGACCAAAGGAAAAAGAGAGAGACTTCCTCGTTTGACATTAGAGCTCAAAGGTCCTGCAACAATTTGTTAGTAGTTTCTTGAAGATGAATCTCACAAGTTGCTACAAGAAAACAAGTTAGAAAAAGAAGACTACAAAAAAAACAACCGAGTGTTAGACAAAGAAAATCACAAAATATTGCAAAATAATCTACAAAGCGCTAAGGCAAAAAGGATGAGTAAACTCTCCTCTTTGTCTAGCCATACTTAAGCTCTTTAAATAGCAAAATATGATCCAATGAAAAACAATGAAAAGTAAAATATTTTTTTTTAAATGATTGCATGCATACAAACTATGTCCAAACGAATCCCTGCAAGACACTTTTTCGTAAGATAAACTATGAAAATCCAAATAACAAATGAGAGTTCCTTTGAAGGTGCTTCAAGAATAGGTTGGTCTCCCAAAAACTTCCCCTCACACTTGATCCAAAAAGAATTTTTCTACAATACTCAAGTCACACATTAGTCCATGTAGATTTAGATAAGCAAACAATGAATTGAAACTTCTAAAAATTTATTTGAAAATAAACTAGAACTTTCAACCTCTAGAGCCTACTTTCAAATCAAATACTAATACAAAATAGTTGTGCACTAGCAAATTCACAAGAATACATGGAAAATGAAATAACTCAAACCATAGAAAATATTATACCAATAGCTCCAAATGCACCATGCTCCAAAGAAAGAACACCCATGAATGGACCCCCAAAGTCTTTTCATTGATATTCTTGAAAAGTGTACAAAGTCGCAGCGCTTCCGCAAGCACAATAGCTCGTATCCAATATTACAATATGAAAGCCCATGGCTCCATTATATAGAAAGTTAAGAGCAAATCCCAATGAAAAAACATATGCCAAGTAGTGAGAAGGAGATCTAAAGACAAATTCGAATTTGATATGTGGAGCTTCATTGCCAAGTGTAAAAATCGGATATTGACAAGTGGACATCATTTTCTTCTTCCCTTATGTGCCAAATTCGAATTTTATGATGGAATGACAAGTTTATATGGGTGGTAACCCATGTGGGGACAATTTTCCACAAAAATATCCATCAAATATTCTCCCAAATCCTCCCAAATATGCACTAACTTCACAAATTCGAATTTCTAAGTAAGTAGCTCTCATTTAATGCCGGAAATTCATTTTTATTTGAGCACATGTCTTTTCCTTGATTTTAGAAGTCCACATCACTTTGGGACTTCACTTTAACTCCTCCATAATTTTCCACCTCATTTCCACTTCATTTAGCATGTGTAGATATTTATTTTTCCCCATTTATTTAATTTTTGGCTTAATTAATTGCCAGATTTTCCATTAAACTTAGGAAAAGTGGGTTTTGAGGGTTCAAAACACATTTTTAACCCTCAAAGTGTCTCATAGTAGAAAGTTGAGGGTGAGAGGTGTAATTTTGATTATTCATACCCCATACAACTTCTCTAGGCAACACTTATTACAATTCAATTACAATTTTTATTGCAATTTTCGACTTGCGGAAAATCTAAAAAAATTTAAAAATCACTACCTAGACCTAACCAAATTCCACGAAATTTTTTGTGTAATCTAGTATGGTAATATACATTGACTCTAAACACTAGGACTCACCCAAGGCCTCACCATCAAGCCGTATTCTGGCTTTGGGGTAAAAATGGAAGAAAAAACTCAATTAATTATTAACCTCCTAGTAAGAAGATGATAATTAACCAAGTAAAAAAACCTCCCAGAGTAATACTCACTTGTTGGCAAAGTCCAAGGTTACCTAGGCCTGTTACAGACTCAATGTTGACTTAAAACTCATCATTACTAGCATCACTTATTACAATTCACCATAGGGCGTGGAATCTAGGTACAAGAGAAAGATGATGAGAAGTAGAAGTTGAGCTTAAAAACTTTGTTGAACTGATGATATCTGATAATATCTGATGGTACAAATGTCTTCCGGTTCATCCTTGGGCATGGAGTCTTCTCATTATCCTCGGGTACCACTCCAATGGTCAACAGGGAGGAAGATTTTTGTAGGCAGAAATCAAGAATTCTGTGTCTCGAGGAAGTAGAAAGGAATACAAAGTTCTTCACAAAGCCACCCAAAGTAGAACCCATAAAAGAATCTCCCAAATTATCAAGGAAATTAACAGTGTGATTAAAGGACAAATATGTAAGGACACAAATATGTTTTTTAAGAATTTGTTAACAGACCCTAGTGACAGAGCCCCTGAAAGCAATGAGCTATGCGAAAACATATCCCAAATCTTAAAAGCAATGAGGTCGACAAAAAGCTTAGAGCGCCCATCACTAAAGAAGACTACAAGAAGAGATGTTTTCATTACAAAAGAACAAGATAGCAAGCCTTAATGGCTTTTTGAGCTAACTTTTATCAAAATTTTGGCACATTATAAAATCAAACTTGTTTAGGTGCAGTGGAAGAAATAACAAAATTTGGTCGACTTCTCAAATATTTAAGCTCCACTTTTGTTACACTTATCCATGGTAAGGAAATGACAATGAAATTTTACTCTTTCAGGGCCTATTTCCCTGTGTAACACATCACATATAAAACCATCAGAAAGATGATAGAAACAAGGCTGAAGCCAATCCTAAGTAGTTTGATATTAGGGAGTTTCTGTAGCAAGGAGACAATCACGGACAGTCTGTTTCTGGTACAAGAATCCAGCCATTCTATCAAGGTCAAGAAAGAAAGTGATATGTCCCTGAAACTGGACCTAGCCAAGGCATCTGACATAGAAGTGGGATTTTCTAAGGGCAATTTTGCTAAAATTTGATTTTTTTTCAGAGTGGGTGAACTGGGTGGTTGAGTACTTATCAACTGCATCTTTTAATGTTCTCATAAATGGAGGACCTTCCAAATATTTGAAACAATCAAGAAGTCTAAATCATCATTGTCCGCTATCATCCTTTGTTTATAATCTTGATACAAGCCCTGGGAAAGGCCTTATCACAAAAGCAAGAAAACCAGGGAGAGTTAAGTCTTTAAAGGTTCCCTCCAAAATAAAGCCCATGACTCATGTTCAATTCATGGATATACCCCACCACCAAGAGAAGGTAAATTTTTTGGGAAGCAAGAAACATACTGAGAATTCTGTAGCCTTTCAGAGATGCATCTGGTCAAAAGATAAGCCTTAGAAAATCAAAGGCTTTTTGGATCATAGCCAACCAAAGAATTCAGATAAAGATTGACAAAATTATGGGTTTCCAAAAATACGATTTCCCAACAATGTATCTTGGTTTTCCCCTCTTTCACAAATTGTAGAGCATGGGAGTGGGCACAAAATGTTGATAAGCTCAGAGTCATGTTGGATCCATAGGTAAACAAAAGTCTATGTATGGCAAAAATATTGATTCTTATCCAATCGGTATTTCCAATGATTCCAGTGTTTCAAAGATCAGTTTTAATAGCCCCAACTGGAGTAAAAACTGAGATAGATAACATTTTTGTGAAACTTTCTATTGAGGGGGAGGAATGAAAAGAAATGACATGTTAGCCTCAGAAAAAATTACTTGCCCAAAATGAAAGGGGAGGAAGGGATCAGAGGGTTCGATAATCTAAAAGGAGCTAGAGGCAATTTGGATTAAAAATCTTAAGGTGCGAATAACAAGAATCCATAATATGCATTGTATAAATGGCTCGCTTCCAAAAGGTTCAAATATATGGAAACCATAGTCAAAAGCAAGTTATAGAGATATGCCTTCTGGGACGTTCCAAGTGGAAATATAGCTTTGTTTTGTGATGGTGCATGGAATGGAGGTATCCCACTCAACAACGTGATTTCCTAAAATGTGTAACAAAGAGGGTGAAAGCATGTGACTGGATTAAAGTTGGTGACTATTGGCAAGAAGTCCCCTTAGGATCATCTAATCAAATTTATCTGAAGTGGAAGTATGTTAAGGAAATGGCTATTGGGATTGGGGAGGAAGAGTAATCAATTGCTAAAATGAATCAGGTTCAAGGAGAGTTCTGGCAAAAGAGCAGAATGATATTTGATGTTGTAACCAGGAAGAAGGTGGAAGATATACAGTCAAAGAAGGTTATGCCTTCTGTACAAAAGAAGAGCAAAACTTGCAAAAGTTTTATATATTAAGGAAAGATCTGTCGTCCAGCTATCTGGGCCATGGTGGTGGTATTCTTTTGCCTTCCAATCAAAGGAAACACCTTGATAGAAGAAGTTCTAAAAACGGTATGTGAGAGGCCCCTCAAGATGCAGTGTGTGTCTCAAAGATGCAAAAGACTGCAGCCATCTCTTTCTTCATTGTGAGTTGTGACTTAGCTAAGCAGGTAAAGAAATCTTGGAGTGAATTCAAGCAAGTCCAGTAAATTCAAGCAAGTCCAGTAGAAGAGTTGATTAAGAAACGGGACAGGTTGCCCTAGAAATAAAATATCCTAAAAATAGTTTGGAATGTATCTCCTAGCTTTATAATTCAGATCCTACAGAAATCCAAAAGCAGCAAAACTTTTGAAGGTAAACCAGCATCAACAAATCAAAATTAGACCAAAACGAAAAGTACTACCAGATAAAAATTCAAAACAAAACTTGGGAAATCAAAGGAGGAAACTGGCAATTGAGTTATCTCGGGTGGTTAGGAGGAATGATTGTTATCCTCCCCACCCAAGTTCAATTCCCGCAAGTGACATGTTATGATGGCTTCAAGCCTTGTTGTTGATTGGGTTTGTACCCTGGAGATTCTAGGTCTTACCTTGGGTACCATCCTCAAAATTAGGGGAAGTACTCAGGGAGTTTCCCTGGGTTTGTAACCTGGAAAAATACAATCAAAGGAGGAAATCACTCCAAAGTCGGAAACTGATTCCTAAATTGATGGAAGTTAGGTCCAACCTATCTCTCCAATAAAGGACAAAGTTGAAGCCCTTAGATAAATAGCTGATATGGTCTCTTCTATAGGAAGGGCAGATCAAAGTGAATTTTGATGGAGCCTCTAAAGGAAACCAAAGAATGGTACGGCTAAGAAGAGTGTTTAGAGATCACCAAGGTCATATCAATAGAGCGTATTATTATTTCTTCAGAAAGGATTATGCAGAGTGTGAAACGATAATCCTTGTGATAAATAAGACCATCAACCTAGGCATGAAAAAAGTTAATTTCAAAGGAAATTAAAAATTAACAATAGCTATCCTAAATGAAATATCTAAAATATCATCATGGGAAATGAAAAGGCTTATATGTCATGATGCAAGGAAGCTATTCAAACCTTTGAAGAGTGCAGGTTTGCCCACAGCACACATAAGATGTCCAGTGAACCAAGTCTGATGAGAGGACAACCCCCCTTATTTATGGAGCATCAACCTGAAGACATATGATAGATAGCAGAGATAAAAAATGGTGCAACTGCAATCAGAGTAGGGGAATGAATGTATATTATTCTACCACTTACCTCAGCATTTATTCCACTTTCAATGAAGCCGACATTAACTTTGGAGCTAAGAAGTTTGTTATCAGCATGGCTTTTGTTTCTTCTCTCCCAATCTAACACAAGCATGGTTGATTATGGAAAAGGGGTCTGACCTAGAACAAAAGCAACAGTTTTGGTGGAAGCTCAATCAGATAATCCCTTTGAGTCAAAGGAATGACTCAAGGAAATGATGCAATAAGGTTACCATGACATTTCATCTACATGTGCTCTCTAACTCCAAAGAAAACCTAAGCCATTACGGATATCTTGTACAATGTTATTGCAACTTTGGTAGGAGGCTATGCAACAATAATGTGAGGAGCATTGTGATGCAATCAAAATCTGAGGAGATTACCCTTGCCCCACTGAAGAACCTGGTTGCACTATTCAAGGTTGCAAATAAGGACATGTAAGAGAACAAGGCTCTCAAGCAGAGCATTTGTAATTGTCTGGAATATTTAACCAATTATGTGGCAAACAATGATGATTCAATCTACATGGAGGAAGCACCCTTGAGGTTTAGACTTCTGCCAACACTTCTATTCCAAATAGAGTCAAGATTATGTGTGTGTGTGTGTGTGAGTGTCTTGGCTATCTACCATAGGTGCTAGTTTGGGTTTATTTATCATTTTGTTTTTTGTATATAGTTTGTCATAGTTTTGGAGATGGCTAGAAGGGCATAATTGGTTTGACAACAATGTTTTTGGTGATTCTAAAAATAATGTAAAGACTCTTATCGATGTTCTTGAGACTCTTCAAGTATTGGAGGCATCATATGTATGTTACAAAATGTCGTGAAAAAACAAACCCCATTCTTATCCCTGTAATATTCCTTTTCTTTGATGTCACCTATGATAGGGTTAGGATGGACCTCCAGAGTTAGGAGCAGACAGGTCACAGGTACAGGTTGGTGTCATCAGCAGGCCCAAGGGCTTTTTGGAGGAGTTTTGAGGAGTTTCTATGAGGTCGGGTGGCATTCGCTTGATATATTCCATCATCTGAGCAGTTTGCCTTTCGTTCCGGTGCATTCCGATAACTTTCGGAAAACTGAGTTATTTTTGGGCTTAACTCAGTTAATTACGCTCAAGGTGGCATCCCAGGAGGAATACATGATAGAACACCTTAGTGTAACCGGGACGAGGATACCTACATGATGGGACGGTTGGACATGAGTTTCACTGACCTGAGGAGACATGGTAGTTGATTCACTCTTTCCTACATTAAAAAGGAATATTTTAATAAGAGGGAAAAGTGCTCCATGAAAAAATAATAATAAAATAAGGCTCTATAAGGATCCAGGAGATCTATAAAAGTAAAGGAGGAGGCCATTGAGGGATATCTTGGATTAGATCACTTTCTTGTGTGAGAGGTTTGAGAACTTGGTTCTCTACTCTATTGGTAGCCCCAGGACAGAAACCCTAGGGAATCGTGATTTGTGAGTGTTGGACGAAAACCCAACTCTCTTTGAGGAGAATTCATTCAGAAGTTTCACAGAGCTTCAGAGATATTGGAGTTAGGATCATTCAGATCTTCAACGGGTGCTTCAGTGGATTTAGTGGTAGTTGTTGTCGGAGGGAGAGTGCAGCAGTTCAATTTTGGAGGCCAGCGCAGTGCAGCAGTGCAGCAGATTTTCTTGAGGCTAGTTATATTTCAGTTATCTCAGCTATCTCTCATTTCAGCATGTAACCCCAGTTATATTATAATAAAGTAGAGTTATTTCCTGCATTAAGGTGTTATGGAGTTGCATGTACTTGTATGTTTTATTTTACATGGCAATCTTCTGTTAAATGCATAAAAAAATTATGGGTTAAGTGAATTTCTGCAAATTTAGTTAAAATATCCCATTTGGGATATTACAAGGTATTAGTTTATTATGGGTTGAGTAATACTCCAGGGTTTATTGTGGAACACAAATCTGCATTATTTTCAAGGAACTGGAAGTGAAAATTCTTCAGAATCCAGGTTTACGTGCTTAGTACCAGACACATTTACCTTTACTGATTTACACACGATGACTCTGGTCGTTTTTCCTAAAGAAGAAATGGTGACCCTGTCAGCGCAAATCTCATTCAGCGAAGGGTTGAATTTAAAAGGAAGTTGAGGTCGATGGTTGCAGACGGCATTTGATTTATCGTCGTGGAAAACCATCTACAGTCATCAAAATTTTGAGATGTTCCACTCTGACTGCGTTATTTACACTGGATCACAAAATACCACGTGTACAGTGGGATCACGTTTGATTCGTGAAAACGGAGGAAATCGTTTATGCTGGCAGGCACAACTTACACTTGGTTAAAACTGTGAATAGATCCATCATGCACTGTTGACGTAGCAAAATTCCAAAGAACGTGTTTCGGCCAACTCCCAGCGGGGTTAACACTGCCATTGACAATACGAGTGGGTCGGGTCGGCTATCGGTAGGAGGCAAGGTACACATTGGAGAACGAAGCTAATTTTGGTGCAACGTCGGCCCTAGGTAATTGACCGAGGATGATACAAAGTAATTGACAACACACTAAGCGTGTACGCAGAGCCTGTAGAGGTGGTGACCGCCGAGCGTATTGCTCGAATACGAAAAAGGAGCTCTGGCACCGAACGCACTGAACTCGAGCCACGGGTTAGCTTGCATAGTGAACCAGTGCTCGTCTAACCGTGGCAGCCACACCTAGGAACAGGTGCATTACTCGAAGGCTCGATCAGGTCTCAAAAAGAAGAGCGGCGATTGCATTGCGATAACCAATTTGCCACACAGACAGTCGAATTTTTACGTTGACTTTGGCAGTCAAACGCTCTGAAGGGAGTGTTTTTCTCTAGCCAAGAGCTGCAATTTCCTTGTGTCATGGATTGAGCCGCTAGCCGCAAAAGCAGATTGGAACGAACGAGCCCGAGAACATTGTTGCTGGACGAAATTTGTGGAACAAATTCGATGCTTCAATGGAAGCTAAAACCGCAGAAATTTAGATGGTCTTCGAGTGCCACGCACCCTTCTAGAAATCCTTCCAAGAAGAGACAGCGAATTTACAGTGATTGAAGCCAAATTATTTATGGTGAAGTCGGGTTTATGCCAAGTGCCGAGAACGAGACCAAAATTGCTGGCGGTGGAAGTTCCAAATTACAAGTGAGCAAATTGGACGAAGACCGAAAAATTCAAACAGCAGGGTTGTGTTTTCTGAAGTTTGTAGTTGTATTGCCTATAGACACCTGTAGCAGCTCTGTAGCAGCTCTTTTAAAGACGTCGCATTTCATATCCTGCTGAGTGTGGGTGTTGAGGATGAGTTGTGTCTCTGAGACTGAGCTAACACAAGAGGCAAAGTGAACAAATTGCATAGCAGCGTTTGGGAATAGCTACATGGAAGGCACATTGAGTCTGGCCTATATCCTGAAATACGTCTCTCTGATACATATATACCAGGTTTTCTCCATCCCTTGTTGTTTTCTTTGAAATGAACGCAAGATGATTTGAGCTTATAATCTCTGTTTATAAATCTATAAACAGTACTGTCGCTTTTCTAGGCATGTTCTAAATCATTTAATTACATACTAGAGCATTGTTAAAAATGAAACCCAGTGTGTGTATGTAATGGCAACTAGATTAAAAACTTCACCTACAGCACTATAAAAGTCCAGAAAGACAGTAGCCTCATTACCTCTGAATGTGAGACTGGTACAAGGCGTGTCAAGCATTCATGTTGTTGGTAAGGGAACAATTCTGATCACCATCCATAAAACAATTGTTGTATCAGCCTTATACCCTTTGTTAATGCCAAAACCTTAGCAAAAGAAGAGATTTGGGGCTGGTTGTGGAAGAGCTTATTATTGTTGCTGCTAGCATTTTGCATGGTCCTGTAAAGGTTGTAAGTTTTGGGAGGGAGATTTTTACAAGTTATTGTCATTGTCTTGCCATTGGCTATTGTATTTCAAGTATAGTAGTGGGTGACTATTAGGAGTAAGAGGTCTGGTCATACTGTTGTGATTTGAACTGTCAACCAGAGATCCTACTTGATATGCCATATATGCTGTTGAACAATGGGGTTTTTGAAACGCCTATTAAATCAACACTGCAATACAGGAGCAGACTGCAATTTGGACCAAAAACCCATACAGAATAGCAAGCCATTCTCAAAAGAAATACATTCCATCTTTACCCATGAGCAGTCAAGGGATCTATAGAAAGATCCAGGAAGGGGACACAAAATTCTTGCAATTGGAAAAGATTTGAAACACATGAAGATGACATGGAGAGTTATGTCCAAACTTGATGAGGTTAATTAACTCCTGTTCAAAATAAGCCAAGTAGAAGGGAAGAAACTGATTTGGGCTCTAAAACCTGCTATGCTTGCGCTTATACAACCCAAATTCTTGGAGGAACCTTGTGAGGGGTTCAGACTTCCAGTTACATCATGCCTCAGTAACATTATGAAGTTGACCGCACCTATAGCTCCATACAATGATGATGTTATGAGGAGGATTATGAGATGGATAGTAGAGACTTTTCAGGATTTGGACAACAGTGCAGGCTCTACTTTTGGGAAGAAGCTTGAGATTTTAGGAGGTATGGCCACATTCTGGACGTATGAAATCATGTTTGATCTTGAGTGTGATGACTTGATTTTGCACATGTTCCAATGCTTCTTCAGCATTGGGAGACATCATCCTGACACCGTCATAGCACACATGCAGTCCATCCTGTCGTCATGTATGAGAGACCGTGAGGCCATTTGTCTAGAGTTGCAGACTAGGTTGTTGAGCATTTGGAGGAGAGCACAGTTGGTCTCACCTACTGCTTATGAGATAACCCAAGGGCTGGTTAAGCAGAATATTGGGTCATTTAGGAGACAGTTGACCAGGAAGGAGTTGCTCCAGTTTGGTGGATCATGCAACAAAAATGAGTTGAGGAGGAAGGGACTTTGCTTCATTTGCAAAGAACCTTGAGGGCCTGATCACTCATGCTTGAGTGATGCAAATGATGTGGCAGAGGCAGAACAAAAGGACATTCCTTGTGTATGCCAGGATGAGGACTCTTCTTCAAATGAGTCCATGGGATCATATGAGGATGCTTCTGGGGAGCGAGAGCAGTCATGCGGAGTTGATGGCAGTAGGCCGAAGCTGTATTCCAATGTGCAAGGTGAGCAGTCAGGGGGCTCTACAGGAGATACTCCGGGTGATGAGTCACTTGTGACGATTCAATCAGAGCAGCATATGATGGAGCATGAGTCAACAGAGGAGGAGGCTATGCCCATCATGCATGATAGCCATTTGGGGGAGAGCCAAATGGAGGCTCACATTGAGTCTGTGATGGATATGCGGCTAACCTTGGGGTCAACCATTGGTGAGGAGCAGACGGATGTATGGGCATCTAGCAGGGAGGTAGTAGTTGCAGATACTTATCCTCATGAGATGTTGGAGGTTGATGGGATAGTTCTGCAGGAGGCTAGTATACAGCAGGAGCATGACATTCCTGATCAGGAGAGGGATGAGCTGTTGGAGATGGTGGAGCATCCATCTTTGGGCCGATACACAAACAAGGTGCAGATAGATGCATATGCAATCAGCAAAGCAGCAATTCTTTCGATGGGGCTTGCAACATATCTTGCCCACTTTGGCCCATTATAAAGAGGGAGGCCTTCTTCTGCAGGCAAATCTCGTCGGCAGACGAGACGGGGCAGTACGAGTTGAGTATGGACTGGCGACCTCACACCAGACTTGTTCTATGTGCAAGTGTCACTACCTATTCTTCTTCCAGGATAGAATGGCAGGAGATCATGAGTTGGTATCCTATTGATGGTACGATCTTTTGCATAGGGAGCATAGCGGAGCAAGGACCCTTAGACATGACAGATGCAGCAGCTTCAAGTTGGCAGTGGGGCACAAGTCGACAGTTCTTCAGCGTTCCACCCCGACTTCAGGAGAGCAAGGTTAGCATGAGGTCAAGTCAGGAGTTGGACTGGAGAGAGGTGATGAGTTGGTACGCAGTTGGTGGGGCCGATTATACCGTCAGAGCTACAACACAGCAGGAGCCATGGAGCATTGATGATTGTTGGCGGACTTCACTTCGCGGAGCAGCAGCTATAGCCAGAGGCAGTGCGTAGTCCGAGCCATGGGACTTGGGCCATGATTGGCCATGGTGACGTTGGGATCCGAGAGGATTGTTTGATGACATGTACAGTGAGAGATCAGTTTGGGATCCAGGCATGAAGGGATCTATTTTGGGTGACTTAACACAGGAGCATAGCAGCACCCAGGGGTTTGTATGGGATCCAGGCATTGGGTCTCAATTGCATCGGGCCAACAGGGTGGCCCAAATATTTGGATTGCTTGAGGGCAAGCAATCTTGGGGCGGCAGGTCTATAATATTCCTTTTTTTTGGTGTCACCTATGGCAGGGTTAGGATGGACTTCCAGAGTTAGGAGCAGACAAGTCACAGATACAGGTTGGTGTCATCAACGGGCCCAGGGGATTTTTTGAGGAGTTTTGAGGAGTTTCTACGAGGTCGGGTGGCATTTGCTTGATATATTCCATCATCCGAGCAGTTTGCCTTTCGTTCTAGTGCATTCCGATAACTTTCGAAAAACTGAGTTATTTTTGGGCTTAACTCAGTTAATTACGCTCAAGGTGGCATTCCGAGAGGAATATATGATAAAACACCTTAGTGTAATAGCTCATTGGAGCCGGAACGAGGATACCTACATGATGGGACGATTGAACATGAGTTTCACTGACCTGAGGAGATGTGGTAGCCGATTCACTCTTTCCTGCATTAAAAAGTAATATTTTAATAAGAGGGAAAAGTGCTCCATGAATAAAATAATAATAAAATAAGGCTCTAGAAGGATCCAAGAGATCTATAAAAGAAAAGGAGGAGGCCATTAAGGGATATCTTGGATTAGATCACTTTCTTGTGTGAGAGGTTTGAGACCTTTGTTCTCTACTCTATTGGTAGCCCCAAGACAGAAACCCTCAGGTGATTTGTGAGTGTTGGATGGAAACCCAACTCTCTTTGAGGAGACTTCATTCAGAAGTTTCACAGAGCTTCAGAGTTATTGGAGTGAGGATCATTCAGATCTTCAACGGGTGCTTCAGTGGATTTAGTGGTAGCTGTTGCTGGAGGGAGAGTGCAGCAGTTCAGTTTTGGAGGCCAGCGCAGTGTAGCAGATTTTCTTGAGGCCAGTTATATTTCAGTTATCTCAGCTATCTCTCATTTCAGCATGTAACCCCAGTTATATTATAATAAAGCTGAGTTATTTCCTGCATTATGGTGTTATGGATTTGCATGTACTTGTATGTTTTATTTTACATGGCAATCTTCTGTTAAATGCATGAAATTTTATGGGTTAAGTGAATTTCTGCAAATTTAGTTAAAATATCCCATTTGGGATATTACAATCCCAAAGGTCTAGAATTCACAATATTTGGAGGAGTTATTTAGCATTTTAAATAACAAAAGGAATCATTTAAATATATCAGAAAAAAGGTTTCGTCTTTTACCTACCTTGATTAGAAAGGTTGGTCCTTATAAGTCAACACTAAGCTCTCCAAAGGTTAGCTAAGGTCATGGTCAACCCTTCATTATCCCTTATGTTATGCTTGAGCAAAGGTAAGGGAGAGCCTTATGCAAAGCTACCTTAAGTAAGACTAGGCTTGAATCTTACATAAGGTAGCTCAACTCAGGTAAGGTACAACCCCAGAAGACCTCAACTGAAAGTTCAACCCTTAGCTCTACTTTAACGATTGAAAGCAAAGGTAATACCTTGGACCTCCCTTCTAGCTAGTGAAGGTAGAAGTATATAGGATGAGAAGGACAGCCAAAAAGAGTCCTTATAATGCCCCTTCCTTAAATTGCTCCTCTAAATATTGTGAATTCTAGGCCTTCAAGATATGAATAGGGCTTGTGAATTAACAGTATCTTGCAAATACTATAATAATTTAAATTTTGCATGCCACTGGTGATGACCTCCTAGGCCATAAAAACATGCATGCCTAGTAAGAATGCAATTAGGTTTGAGGCATGTGCTTCACAAACTCAAATGGAAATATTTACACAAAGATAGATAGAGAAATAGAGGCAAAATTTCAAGAACACTAATTTCTATAAATACACATGCATAATTTTGGAAGCCTTATTTTTGGTCCTTATCCTCACACACCCAAGCTTCAAATTTTATACCTACCTACACACAAAAGTAAACATATACACACAAATACAATTACAAAGCCCTATCCTCCATAATTTCAAATTTACTATGTAAAGCATATATTCATCAATAAAACCAATCTAAGCGAACTTCTCAAAAATCCCTAATTTTTTACCGACTTACCTAAATTTTAAACTTCAAATTTTCAATATGATATCTCTAGTTTAGCATTTTAGTCTATTGCAACATGGTTATTGAAGACGAAAGACACTGTAAATATAGCAAATCTTTACACTTCCATAAAAGGTGTCTGAATGCATAGATATATAGGAATAGGATTTGTCACACCCCACAGCTCGTTGGGTCCAGGCATAGCATAACTACTTCTGACGAGATTACAACCTACTCCCATTCTCCCACCTTTTCGACTATTGAGGTTATGGCTCGTGGCATTTCTATAGATCGGTGATATTTTTTTTCTATCTGGTCATCGCAAAAATTCCTTTCTTCTAATATATGCACTCCCTCTACATTTGTGGCTCTAGACCATGCCTCCAAAAGGACACCCTATTGTCTCCCTTGAGTTCTCCTTTGTTCACTATGGTAGAGCTTCCAAGAATGGAAAAATATGCTCCTCATTTGAACTCGTGCTCTTTTGAGGATGTGTTTAATCAATCTAGAGCCCCCGCTTTGAAAAGGAAGGCCTCACAACTACGTAACTTTTGTGGAGAAATCTAATTCCACCCTCATTCTTTGAAATCCTCCAAAAGAGATCAATGCATATATCAATGACTAAAGAAAAATGTTTTTATATATAATATCAGTGTGCTATGGTTAATGACTTCATTCGTTATAAACATGATTTATACCAACTGAACTCAAGCCTACACAATAAGTTTTTGTTCCGAAGGTTGCATTATTGTTTATTTTATAACTCTGAAGATTGTAGAAAGATCAAGGAGGAACCATGGTTTGGGGGCAGAGTTGACATCTTTTAAAAACAATCCATGCCTGACCCCAGTTTGGCTAAGATTGCAAAACCTCCCCCTTTACCGTGGGAAAATGGAACATTCCAAGAAATCAGCAATACTTTGGGTAAAATCATGAAGTATGATCCGAGAGAAGAGAAGGGAATCTTCACTTATACCAAAATTTGTGTTGAGCTTGACCTTATCAAAGGCCTTCCAAACAAGATGATTCTGCATTGTGAAGCTTTCAAGTGTTATAAGAAGTTAGACTATGAAAATGCAGCCTCCAAGAAGGCGCTGTTTAGAGGCAGGCCACTTGAAGGAAGCTTATCCAAAAAGATAAGTATCAGGAGGAAAATCGCGATCTATCAAAGAAAGTCTGAATGGTTCTCCAAAAGTTACGCTCGGAAAGACGTAGAAAAATAGGTGGTCACTGGGTCCTCTTAATTCAAAATCAGTTGATTCAGGCCCCATTAGACGATGAAGAATAGCCAGTTAATTGCACTCAAATGCAAAATCCTACAGTTGGGCAACGAATAACCGAACTCTAGCAAAGTTGGCAAAACAAGGAGTTTCTCGCACCATGATTCCACTTTTGAACCAAATTTCTCACAGCTAGAGTCTAAGAGAAACCTAATTCGAATAAGAGATAAGGAAACATCTGTTTTTTCAAATTATCCCTTCAGTCGTTGCTACCCAGGCCTCGCTAGAGCAGCTTATGTTTTTGTTATTGATTTTTTTCTATTTTCGCCCACCGGGTGCAGCTTGGGCCAAGTACCTCTAACCCTTTTCTCTACTTTAATAAGGAAAAATGGATTAATTTGTTGTTAATATACATCTATACATCCAATAAACGCCCTATTTGCCGAATGTCAGAATGAATTGAGGTTTTTACCCTGAACCCACTTCCCAAGAAACGAAAAAATGTGGCTACTTCGTCATTAGAGAATCCTAAGAAACATCAAAAGCTGAATTCATTAATTTTTCTCTACATACCGCAATTGCCAGTAAGCACCAGAACGCATTAAAGATAAATGGGAAAGAACGAATGAAGGCAATCAATCATACCGTCTTTTAGAGGAACCAGACACTCATATGAAATCTCAAACTGAAATGGGTTGAGAAACGCAGCAGGATTGTCCAGCACCGTCACATTGGTTATGTTCACTGCACTCATCCTCCCTCCTTTCTTTCAAAACACCACTCCTCCAATTGATTGATTGAATGTACTGATGAGACAAAGCCCAGTCTATGGGTAGTTAACAATCCAATCCAAAATCACCGAAGCCTTGACCACGGTTCGGGTGGCAGTGAGACTAAGGAGTCGTAGTGATTGCTTTTCTTCTATTTTTGCTCGTTTGCTTCAGATAATATTTGATTTGCCCTGCATTATTTTCACGAAACACACGATAGCAGGGCTCGGTCCGATTCATATCCCTCTCACTAGTCCTGATCCATGATCCATGCGTTTCGGTCCTCCACTTTTTGCTTTGAACACCCAAAGAAAATTATTCGAAGGCCCAGGTAAAAACAATTGAGAAATTGGCGATCCGCGCTGAACCTTTGAATAATAATAAGTGGAATAATTAAATTTAATTCATTGTGCGCGCTCTGCACACCAGTACCATAAAAATGTAATGTTGCGTCAACATTTAATGCGGTAAAAATAAAATAAATTTTTAATGAGATTTAATGAGATGAGGTTAAAATAATTGGATGTGAAAATTAAAATTTATGTTTTTTTTATAGTAATGGTAAATTTTAGTTGGTTAAATTATTATTAGTTTTTGAGTTTTAAGTTTTTGAGAATTTATGATATAGTATATTTATAGGTAAGAATTAAACCAAGTTGGATCTACTAAGTGTTTAGAAGAATTAAAAAAAAATTGTATTTCAAATGATTTAATTTTTTGGTAAATCTAAAGTATGGATCTAAGCTAGTTATTTATATTTATAAATGATAAAGCAAATATTGTATGAATTTTCTATTTTTTATTATTTAAATTTAATAATTTTGTTACTATTTAAAATTATATAATTATTATTTTTAATATAAATATAGATTTAGTATTGTTAAATATTCTATTACAAGTAAATATTTATTTTTAAAGTATAAATAGATTTAATATTTTTGAAATTTTATTTTACATATTTGAAAAATATATTATAATTGTGCCAAGAGGTGCTCTCTACCTGAGTATGGAAGAAATGTGTAATGTCTCTTCTTGCCCTGCTTGTCTTGTCCCGCAAACATTTTGACAAGTCAAATTACCTAAAAATAAAATTAAAATTAAAATTAAATAAAATAAATAACCATTGCATAAATAAAATTATAAAAATTTAAAAATAATAATAATAATAACATAATTAACAATTATAATTTTATCTATCAAATTATAAAGTTAAATTAAAATTATAAAATTAAATAAACATAATTAATAATTATAATTTTAACTACAAAATTATAAAGTTAAATTAAATTATTGAATTTTTTCTCTTGACGCCCATGGTATTTCCCATGTTATTCTTAACCCATGGTTTTTCTCATTTTATTCTTCTCTAATGTTACATTTTACGTTGAACAAAAACATTTAACTTTCAAAAAAAAGGAGTAAAAAATTAAAAATTAAAAGTAATATAAAGTCTATAAACATTTATTCTTGACCATGGTTTGTTACAATACCATCGCTTATCAATACCACATGCCCAAAAAAACATAATTTATTTCATAATCAAAATATTTTATAAATATTTTATTTTTATTTTATTTTATAACATTTTTTAATTAAATCTAAAAGGAAAAAAGTTATCATTGTTTTTTAGATATATCTAAACCCTCTATTTTCACAACTACTAAAAAGATTTGATTGCTCTCCAAGCTTGAAAGATCTGGGGTTAAGATGGATCTAGGCTAGTTATATAATATTATATATTAGTAATTGCACGAGATGTTGCAAAGGAAACCTGGTAAGACATTCCAGAAGAATCATGACATATTTGAGAAGAATAGTGTCATACAAAAAAAACAATGAAGATAAAAATTAGTAAAAGAAATGCCATTTAAATTTAGAAGATAAAAAGAGAGAGATTCAATAAACTTTCCAACGTTTTAAATATGGTCTTTTATGGTGTCGAGTGAATGTTGTTTTATATTTTAATGGTTATAACATTGTAATAGTAATTCTATAAATTTATAAAGCCAAAAACAATATCTCCTCCATCATAGATGAAACAGGTATCACTCAAACTGATCTTGAAGCAATCAAGCAGGCGGCCACCTTCCACTTTAAAGAGCTCCTCATAGAGAACAGTATGGCAGAGGATTATTCAGATCTGCTCCAATACCTCCCGACCCTCATCTCTGATGAGATAAATAACTCTATCAATCAAGTCATAACTGAAGAAGAGGTGGAAAGTGTAATATGGACCATGGACTAGGATAAAGCCTCGGGGCTCGACGGGTTCCCAATATCTTTTTACAGAGCTTATTGGAGCCTCATCAAAAAAGATCTCATGAAAATGATACATTGGGCTCACCGGAAAAAGAAAATTGGGGGATATACAAACTCCACCTTCCTTGCCCTCATACCAAAAGAAAATCGACCATCCTCTTTTTCTAGATTCAGACCAATCTCTCTCTGCAACGCCTCATATAAAATCATCACTAAAATCTTGGCCACCCGCCTCAAGCCACACATAAACAATCTCATCTCGGAGAATCAAGGTGGATTCATATCTCAAAGGCAGATCTCTGACTCTATCCTCCTCGTCCAGGAAGCCATCCACTCCAGCATATCTCGTAATGAAAAGGGCTTCATCCTCAAGCTTGATCTCGCCAATGCCTTTGTCAGGGTAAGGCAGTCTTTCCTTTTAGCTGTTTTGCAAAAATTGGGGTTCAACCGTAGTTTTCTTGACTTAATCAAATCCTGCATCTATGGGCCTTGGATATCCCCTCTTATCAACGAAAGACTAGCTCCCTTCTTCCAATCCTCAAGAGGGCTTCGTCAAGGCTGCCCCCTCTCCCCATATTTGTTCACTCTTATGGTTGATTCCTTCAGTAGAGCTCTTGATCATTTGAGGCGAGTTGGCCTCATTACAGGGATAAAATATGGCAATGGAGTTCTAAACATGAATCACTCCCAATTTGTTGATGATACTTTATTAATGGGAGAAGCCTCCAAAATTATTGCTCAACGATTCAAAAATGTTCTAGACAGATTTATGCTCTTTTCTGGAGGCCTAATCAATTTCAAGAAAAGTTGTGTCTATGGCTGGAATGTCTCTAGACAAACTTTACACAGCATTGCTAGCATTGGGGTTCCCTACAAGCTAAATTAGGATCACTTTAGTTACTTGGGCATGCCAGTTAGTGTCAATTTCTTGAAGGTTGAGATCTGGAATGTGACTATTGAAAAAATGAAGAGGAAAGTGAACCAATGGGGCTCCTCTTGGCTGAATCACGCAAGTCGGCTCACCCTCCTCAAATCTGGGTTATCCTCCCTCCCTCTTTATCAATTTACTCTTCTGCAAGCCCCGGCCAGCATTCATCTAAAAATGGAGGCTATCATTAGACATTTCCTATGGCAAGGGGGAAAACAAGACAAAAAAAATACGATTTAGTCAAATGGAATCAAGTTATCCAAGATCAGGAGCACGGAGGCATTGGCGTTCGCTCGCCCAAAATCATGAATCAAACCTTTGGGGGTAAGATAGTTTGGAGACTAACCAATGGGAACCAAACTCGGTGGAAACAGGTGCTTGAAGTTAAATATTTAAACTCTCCTAGATAGCAACTTCTACAGCAAGATATCCCCAATAGACCGTGCACCAAAATCTGGTCCTCTTGCAAAAAAGCTATCCCTCTTCTTACATAAAATCTCTCCAAAGTTCCGAAAGGAGGCAAGTCAATTAATATTGGTCAGGATCGAATTATGGGAGGTATCCCCATCATAGAAAGACCAGACACTCAGAACATTCTTTGTCACTTGGATAGCATGGGTCTCAAATTCCTGAATCAGTTTTCTAAATGGGACACCCAGAATCAGGTGTGGATAGGATGGCAATTTCCTATTATTCCCCTCCCTCTTAAAGATGAACTCATAAATTTGCAAACTCATATGCATGGTCTAGCTCCTATCATGCAAAATGCCACGAATGGATTCCGCTGGGACCCTACAGGCAAAGCCTTCACCATCAAGTCTGCCTACCAGTATCTTTGCAAAGAGCAGTTTCCAGCTCCAATTTGGCCAATCTGGAAAATTGTCTGGCATTCTGAAGCCATTCCAAAGATTAAATTCTTCATTTGGACCTTACTGAAAGGCAAAATCCTCACTTCTGAAAATATCAAGAAAAGGGGAGTCAAGGGTCCTTATATCTACCTCAAATGTCAAAATGCAGAAGAAACTATACCTCATCTCTTTCTCTAGTGCCCCTTCGCCATTCACTGTTGGACTGACCTCACTACTCACTTCAAGCCTGATAACAATCATGGGAGCATTGTTGCAAAGTTCCTTCTCCAATGGAAAAACGATCTGCATTGGAAAAACAAAAAGAACAAACTTTCAAGCAGGGTCTGGAACACCCTTCCGCACGCTGCTCTATGGAACATATGGCTCTCTCGGAACAATAATATCTTCCAAGACAAAGAACCATCTCATAGAAAAATATGCAACAAAACTTGGAGTTTAGTCCTAGACATCATTGCTACAAAAAGCAATCACAGAGTTGATCCCACTGATTTGAGTGTGGAAGAAAAAATCTTTCTCTGCGACCTCTTATCCAGAAGTAACAAAAATACACCCTCCCTCATTCCTCATTGTTCCGCTCCATGGAAAATTCGACTCAAGGAAAGCGCCTTCAAAGATTGGATTAAAGATAGTGGCAAATCTACCCTCTTTTTTACGAGGCCTCGAAATCAAACCCTAGCATCGCTGGAGCAGGGGGCAGCATCAGAAGTGCAATTAGGAATTTGATCTTATCATATGAATGGAGCCTTGGATCTTTATCCAATAACAGAGCCGAAGCTCTTGCCCTCTACCAAGGTTTACTTCAATTAAAAAAACTCAGATTTGACAACGCCATCATTCTGGGCGACTCTGTTATTGTCATACAGTCCATAATATGCAATCGGCCCACATCAAATGTATCCCTGGAACAAATCCTCAGCAGATGTTATATCCTTCTGAATGATTTGAAAGGTATCACATTTTTTCACATTCTTAGATCGCTCAACAGAGCAACAGATCTCCTGGTGAACAACGTCTGCGCTCGATCTCTGGGTCACCTTCGTTGCAATGATGTCTCGTACCTAGTCCCTCCCCCCTAATCATGACCATCGCCTCACCTAAATCTTATGTGATATTCCCCTCTGCATTTTCTGACTTCGTTTGCGCCCTCAGCTGCCCTTATCACTCCATCCTCGTGACTCTCCCGCCTTGGACCTCCCCTAGCTTGATCCCTCCCCCCCTTCTCGATTCTATATATTCTTCTCCCTACTGCATTTCGCTCCACTCCTGCCATGTTCCCTTGTTGAGTCTCTTAGCGCCCTTTCAAGCATTCGGGCTTCTCGGTGGTTTGTTGTGCGCTCCTTCGCGCCCTCCCTTCCCTCTCCACCTCCTCCCTGCCCCTCTATCGAGTTTTTCCAGCGCCCTCCCTTTTTTGTGCCTTCATCCTTCCAATCCTAGTATCAGTATTTGTTTGCAGCTTGCAGCTTCTATCTCAACCTCACTCATTTGGTTCACTCAGTATAGAATGGCCAGAAGCGAAAATTGCTTCCATTGTGCGGATTTGCATGCGGAGCTCGAACAAATTTGTGCTCATCAGAAGACCATTGATGCTAAGCTAAAGAACGATGTCAAAGCCCTAGAGGACAAACATCAAACTGATGTTAACTTCTTCCTCTTAAGGGTCTCATCTCTTCAGGCTCAGTTTGACAACGTTTCGAACAGGTGCACCCATGCTGAAGAGTCGGTCCAAATCCTGAAATACATGATTGAAAAATGCACCGCTCCAAGCACCAACTCCAACAACATAAGAAATGCGGGGAATGATGAGAATCCAGAGCATTCTACAACAAGGAAAATCAATCACATAAACATATATTAGCTCTCCTCTTCTTCTTATCATGTCTTTTAAATATGCACTTCTTCTTTTCCAGTTCATCCGCATCTACAACTTCTCAACATTTATGTATCTTCCGAATACTAAAATCAAAAGGCTTGTAATACATAGTTGTAGCTGCTCTCTTTACAGCATTACAAACAACTCTTCTTGTAATCATGGAGCCCCAGCTCCCTCTCTTTTTTTGAAATAAAATTAGCAACCGATTTTGTCAAAAAAAAAAAAAAAATATATATATATATATATATATATATATATATGGCAAGAATATTCTATTAATTGTAATCATAATTTTATAAACTTATTGTATAAATATTTTATTCATTATTATAGAGTAATATGAGATATTTGATATTTTCGAAAGTGAAAATCATTTACTATATATAGTGATTGTTGTACTTTTTCATTATAAATGTCAATCAATCAAGAGATAGTTACACACGATATGGAAATGAAGATTGGATAAATGTCAATCAATCAAGAGATAGTTACACCCAATATGGAAATGAAGATTCCAATCGTATGATTTTACATTTATACCCTTCTTCCACTTAAAGAATTGCACCCAAGATGGAAATTGGATATTGTTTGACATTTTGGAAAACAAAAAGTCATTAATTTTATTTTATATATAGTGATTGTTGCAAGCCAATCAATTAATTGATAGTTACACCTAATATGGAAATGAAGATTCCACTATGATTTTGCATATATACCCTTTTTTCCACATTGAGTATTCCACCCAATATGGAAATGATGATGTCATCATATGGTTTTCTTTTTTTAACCCCTCTACCTCTAATTAAAATTAGCATTAACCATTGCAACCATTTTCCTAAACAATTTCAACATCTACCTACAAAGCAGACAACTTGATTTAAATCTCTAGACTAATCATTTTTACCATGAGATCCTAATAATATCTAATCCAGATGTGATACTATGTCTCAATTTTTGTTTAATATTTTTATTGATTTTGAGAAATAACAAGTATTGTGTCACAGTTTAATTAAAATAAATATAATGATAAATTCCAACCATTCAAGTAGGTAAATACTTAAAACACAAGTGTTTGAGTGCAAATATATATGGATGTTGAACCAAAAAACCAATATGGATGTTGAGCTGACACAAATCCTACCTCAAAATAACTCATCTTAGCCTCGGTTGGGGATTTTTCAGAAGCAGGGGATTGAAGAAGGAAATATGACGAAGGCTAGGGTTACATCTCTTCCTCCCTCTGTCGTCGTAGCGCTGCAGTTCGGCCCTAAGGGCCATGGAAGCTCAAGACATCCTTCGCCTTTGTCACTCCATCACGCATGCCCTGAGGTTATCGGTCTTGGTGTTAAGGCCATGATAGCTGCAGTCTAGCCCTCCAGCGGCTCTGTTGCGCACTCAAGCGCAAATTTGAATGAAGCAATCCTGAACCTCCGCACTTTGAAATCCAGCGACTTCCCCGCTCTTCAATCTCTTGACGGCCATGAGCCATTGCCACCACGAGGGCCACACCTTGACAACAACAGTTATGTGGTTCGGCTACGAATGGAAGCGGCTCAGACCAAGGACTACTCTGCGCCCCTGCTTGCTACCAGAGCTGAAGATATCCTCGACATAAAGGATGTTTGCGCTTGGGCTCAACGAATCTGCAAGGCTCCAATCCCCAATGCAACACCGGAGGACTATAGCGCGCTGCTTGACGAGTTGGCTATTCGCTCTGCGGAGGATGTGAAATGAAACAAGCCCTCAGTGTTCGATTCCCTGGCCTCTCGAAGTAGATCTGGAATTAAAGGTTCTCCAGATCTATCTCCCCTCTCTTTCTAGATACAAATCGCCCTTGTATCGAGCAAAAATCTGCTTCTCTAGGTTCACTCCACGGATCTGGTGAGATCTCTCTCGCAGGCCCTTGAACTCAAGCTGATGATAACCTCTGCCTCTCAGTGTCTTCTTTATGGAGGTAAACAACTGAATGACTCTCTCCTGCTTTCATTCTACAATATTGAAAAATATGCCTTGGTGGTTTTAACCATCCATCTGCAAGGAGGGGCAGCTGGACAACCGTCCTATGCCCATGCTTTCTCTTACAACGATGTTGTCCATGCACAGCCATCCAAGAAAGCTGCTCAAAGCACGGAGAAAACTTCTCAACCTATGGAAGCCCCTGGGCCTTTTCTGGTGGATAAATCGGAGGAGGTGCCCTCAATAGAAATCTCCCACCCAGATCTTGAAAACCAACACCCAATGTATGCAGAATCTGCCATCATTTTCCGCTTCAACGGATTATGGCCGTGCACTACAAATCTGTATCAATGGATTCACTCCACTTGGACTAACAACAACAAGGTTATCTTATGCTCGAAGGGTTTCTTCATTGTTTTATTTGGTTGCAATGAGGACTATAAAAAATCCCTAATAGGGGGTCCATGTTTTTTGGGAAAAGCAGGGCTATTCCTCACCCCCTGGTTCCCAGATTTCGAGCCTTCTTCGGCAGTCATCACCAAACTGCCCATTTGGGTCAAGCTTCCCAATTTGCCTGCTCATATATGGCACTCATCTGTGTTCCAAGCAATTGGAAACTCTCTGGGTTGCTATTTGGCAATGGATCCCTCTAGGGGAGAGAAAGGCATATATACCTATGGCAAAATTTGTGCGAAAATAGATCTAAGTAAAGGTTTGCTGGGTCAAATCGATATGAAAGTGGGTGACTTCCTATGGACTCAGACTCTGGATTACGAGAACACTGCGTTATGATGTCGTCACTGCCATCAAACAAGGCACCTTCAGAACTCTTGCACTATATTCTACACCCAACATAAAAAAGGCAATCGCAAACCAAAATCTAAAATATAGAAGCCCTGTGATTCGTCGCCCATGGATGACATTGAGACCCCCAACTCCGATGAGGAGGAGACTGAAGCAGATGAAGAGGCACCAATAATGGAGAAGGGGATGACCTTGGTGGAACCTGGAGGGCCCAATGCTATCTCGAATCTTCAGAAACAATCTCATGAGTCCACCTCCTCTGACTCAGATAAGGAGACTGTAATATTCCCAATTTTTACAGCTAATGGGAATATTGCATTTTAATTTCAGTTTTCTTAACTCATGAATAAAAGTATAAAGGAGGAACTATAAAACTCCTAATCAGAAAAATAAATCAATGCCCAATGTGAACATGGACAAATCTAGGCCATTTCAAGAAAATACACTTAGGTGTGAAAAGGAATGAAGAAGGTTGACTAGGTTAACAGGACCAAATCACAGCAGTGTCTAGATGCATTGAACCTCCTTATTGATCAGCGCAGTTTTAGATGGAGACCCTTCATGTGAAAAGGGTTGACTCATTGGAGGTGGTTTAGGGTTTTCTAAGCCCTAATGTTATAAAATGAAGAGGAAGGCCACAAGAAAAGGTTGTTGAAGATAATTCAATTTTGAGCTTGCTTAGGCAACTCAAACTCTCTTGGTTGTTTAGCTAGAGAGAGAGGAATCTCCTGTTTAGGAATTCCTCATCCTTCATTGAGGAGCTCTTGAAGGAGTATGTTCTGAAATGCCTCACATCTAGGCTTGATGCCAAGCATCCTCCATCAATACAACATTATTTCTGTAGCAGAATAATACTGTGTTGCTGGGTGTTGCAGTGAGGGGTTTTCAACACCACTTCCAAATCTAGTTTTGCAGAAAAGGGAGCATTCCTTTCTCTGGAAGATTAGTGAGGAAGCATCGAGCTTCAGTTCCACATCTTGACTACGCAATATACTTCATAAACTGTGTTATTTTCCAGTGCATTGATGCAGCAGGGTTTCCACCCTAGTTTAGTGCTCATTTCCTTGAGGAAGGGCCATCCCTTCTTCCGGAAAGTTTATACTTCAGCCTATTCTGTAATTTTGTATATTTCAGCTCATCTATTCATATTTTTAGTGATTCTGCATTTTTCAGATCCATATTCTACAAATCTGATACTTGTATGTGTTCTTTCATGAAATCCGCTTGCCGAGTGATCTATTTGATGTATAAAAGGAGTTGAATCTCCATTTTTCTTCATGATCAGTTATAATAAACTTCAGATCTGGTGTTTCAGACATATTTTGTCTAATTTATTCAGAAATTACGCTCTGCATGCTTCAGCCATTTTCTGCATACTCAAAATCATGGGAAATCAACATTTTTAAGCATATACGGGGATGGAGGAACTGTTTAACGTAGCTAGAATGCTTTTTTTGAGCTGAAATTCAGAGCATAGGTCCCTCACGACCTAATCTAAAATAACCTCCCGCAATTTCCCTTAATTTTACGCATATTTCTGAATACATCTATTTTAGGGTCAAAATCACTACTTTTCCCCACTTTTTTTATCCTAAATTCAGATCTGAGTTGCTCATGTACTTGAAATCAGTTTTTGAGTGTCTATCAACACATTTTATGCATTGATAGCTCTTTTCACTTTCAGTAGAGCATTTTACTTTGCTGCAGCCCCTCATTGGGCCTTCTCTTGAAGATAACTAGGTGTGGGAGATCTGTTTAACCCACCTAGTCTTATTTGTTTCAGCTCAAATCTTGGATTTAGTTTGTTTATTGTCTGATATAAAGGATCCAAGAGTTATTTTACTATTCTAAAGCTTCTTCTTCTTTTTTGAAAATGCGTTTTTAAGTGCATGATTCATGAGCTGTTCCTAAATAGGAATATTACAGTGGTATCGGAGCAAGATCTTTGGCTTAGCCTGTGGCTTCAAGCCAAAGCGCTGAATCCCTGAAGGAGGAATATTTCAAGATCTATAGACAGAGTCTGTAGATGGCCAGGTAGCCTCTGGATCTCATCCTTTTTTCGAAGCTGACATATCCAGTAAATGCCCCTGTAGTCAATCTCTGGAATAAAATTTTGATATCCCTGAAAAGGGAACTTTACAGTGGTATCAAATAAGAGAAGAGAAGAAACAGAGATCAGAATGATGGAGAGGATGAGTTTACTCTCATCAGTGTTCAGATCTAAGAAGAGCCTCTCCAAAGAGGTAAATCAGAAGAGAGAAAGAAGATGCATCGAGACTCCTAGAGGGTTTCGAGAAGAAGCAAGCTGCAGTGAGACCTGCATAAGGTTTCAAGAAGAAGAAGGAAGCCCTAGCACTTCCTATCAACAAAGCAGAAGACCGGAGAATCCTAGATCTCCTCATAGAGCCACTATGCCCACTTTCTTTGAAGAAGGTGAGAGGTATAGCAATGAAGAAAAGAGATGCAAAGAAACTCCTAAAGGGTTTCAAGATGGAGAGGAACAACTATACACTTACTATCATCACAAAGCAAAGGAGAATTTCAATCTTGTCACTTTGGGCAAGATATATCCATTTTCACCATCTGCTGCTAAGGTGCTTGTATCTAGAGAAGAGGCACTTGCATCTTTGCAAGGTAGTCTTGAGCTCTTAACATATGGAGACCCATGCATGAATCAGGAGATGCACGAGGAGGAGAAGGAAGATACCAGCGCTGGTATGCTTGAAGAAAGGAGGCCATCATTCTTGCCAGCAGTTGGAGGCATCATTGATTCGGATGGAGGAACTCTTGTGTTCTGTCAAGAGGTTCCCACATATCAGTTGATCCAAGGTATGCATGAAATTTCAGCACATGTTGTTTCAAGATTAATGCATAGCCAAGGATTAAATCAAAATGATGATTTGAAGCAAAGATATGTCACAGCGCAAAGGACCCTTGATCTAATCAAGGATGATATTGGAAACTATCCCTATGCATCATTGTTGAGCTGCATTAAACCTCTTGGGTTGAGATGTGGGGTCTCAAGAAATGGGATTGGTACTATCCTATGTTCAATGGCTGATTGTGAGATTAGTAATGAAACTTGCTTTGAGACAGTACATGCACCACTTTGTAGATCTACAGCGCTGTCACTTAGTGACTGTGACAAAGAGGCTTCATCTCTCTTGGAGCACTCTAGAGGCAGCTTCAACCTTGGGGCAATGGAGAAGAAGAAGATGAAGAGTAGACATCTTGAGATGAGAAACATTTTCTCCCCTCTAGATGACACTCTCTCAATGAGCATGCTACAACTCAAAGAGAGACTTCTACTTACTGCAGATTCAAAGCCTCATTGGTTTTGGAAGGCCATAGATGGGAGAGAGGTCTCACCAAGAGATCTCAATAGAGATGCATTTCAATATTTCATGAGATGCAAGGTTCTTCATTGGTTCAAAGGAGATGGTATTCTACAAAGGGAGGATGCCATGATTATGCAACACATCACTCATCTTCCATATTGGAGTGAGTGGATGAGGAGGATGAGCAAGAGATCACATGATCACTTGCAGACATATATGGGCCAACAAGCTTGGTTACGTTGGTTTCCCTTGGGAGAATCTTATCACTCTCCAAAGGCACCTATTTCTTTGATCTATGCCTTGAAGAATGGTCATGAAATGAATAAGGAGGCATGGCAACGCTAGTTTCTTTGGGGTAAGCATGATCACTACCCAAAGTTTCTCATTCTTTCATCTCATGCTTTATGCATCATTAATATAGTATATGGAAAGGAAGCATGGTTGATGTGGTTGTTAAAAGGAGAGTTTGGACATCACATGTTAAATCTCATGTCCATGTATTTACCCATGTTTGAAATATGTCTCATTTATCCACATGAATTTCTGTTGGAGGTATTTTTCATGCATGAACTTTGGCTTGGGAGGAGGGATGACTCCCACATGATGTGGTATGAGGGAGCTTGCTTGTACTATGTTGATGAGACATTTCACATGTCCATCATTGTGTTGTTGTTGCTCCATGATCCACATATTGATAAGGCAAGAGGGCTACAAAAGCCCTTATTGCTATGGCTACTCTTGGGTGAGTATGGTTACTACCCAATAGCTCATCATTTTATGAATCATGCCTTGAATTTCAATGTTATGTTGCAGCAAGAGAAGGCATGTACCATTTCTATTCACTTGAGAGAGTATGGCCACCACATGACATCTCCTATGTTTATGTGTTTTGCATTGTGTAAAATTTGGCATCTTGATCTCATGATGTGCATTGATGATGATACTTTGTATTGGGCTGATGTGACATATCATATGTCCATTAGTATGGTTTGGTTTCATGATGCACATGAGGAGGAAAGAAGGCAGCAAGACCTCCTGTTGCTTTGGTTGCTTTTAAATGAGTATGGTGACCACCCCATAGCTCATCATTTTCTCATTCATGCCTTATGCATCAAAGATAAATTGCAGCAAAGAGAGGCATGTACATCATCTTTTGGAAAGCTTGGCTTGCCCATCTTACATGGAGGAGATGGAGGATGGCAGCAAAGGGCCTTGCTCCAGTGGATATTATTAGGGGAATATGGTTTGACATCTTTGTCCATCCATGTTTCTCCTTCACTTATTCTTTTGCGTAACGCTGGAATGATGGAGTTTGGATCCAACAAGGCCAACAGGGCTAAGAATTAAAGCATAACGATGCTTAATCAAGTTCATAAAACATGGATGGAAGAATGTTCTGCATGATGAAGCTTTTACTTTGTGGAAGAAGCTACTTATTTTTATATCTCTCATGTGTTTATGATGGTGTTGGACATCATGTAATTGTCATTTTGTACTTCATGATAAGAAGAGGACATCTAACCTTACAGTTGGAAGTCATCTCATGCATTTGTGGAAGACAGCTTTGGAACCAAACATACATGACCTATTGCAGCAAATGGAGGAAGCCTTCCTGATGTGGATGCCATTTGGAGGGGAAAATATGGTTTGCATCTACATTAAGAGTTGCTTGAGGACAAGCAACATTTTGCCGGGGGAGACTGTAATATTCCCAATTTTTGCAGCTAATGGGAATATTGCATTTTAATTTCAGTTTGTTTAACTCATGAATAAAAGTATAAAGGAGGAACTCTAAAACTCCTAATCAGCAAAATAAATCAATGCCCAATGTGAACATGGAAGAATCTGGGCCATTTCAAAAAAATACACTTAGGTGTGAAAGGGAATGAAGAAGGTTGACTAGGTCAACAGGACCAAATCACAGCAGTGTCTAGATGCATTGAACCTCCTTATTGATTAGTGCAGTTTTAGATGGAGACCCTTCATGTGAAAAGGGTTAACTCATTAGAGTTGGTTTAGGGTTTTCTAAGCCCTAATGTTATAAAATGAAGAGGAAGGCCACAAGAAAAGGTTGTTGAAGATAATTCGATTTTGAGCTTGCTTAGGCAACTCAAACTCTCTTGGTTGTTTAGCTAGAGAGAGAGGAATCTCCTATTTAGGAATTCCTCCTCCTTCATTGAGGAGCTCTTAAAGAAGTATGTTCTGAAATGCCTCACATATAGGCTTGAGGCCAAGCATCCTCCATCAAGACAGTGTTATTTCTGTAGCTGAATAATATTGTGTTGCTGGGTGTTGCAGTGAGGGGTTTTCAGCACCACTTCCAAATCTAGTTTTGCAGAAAAGGGAGTATTCCTTTCTCTGGAAGATTAGTGAGGAAGAATTGAGCTTCAATTCCATATATTGGTATCAGGCCAAAGGACCTTCCAACATCAACTGCACAGTATACTTCAGAAACTGCGTTATTTTCCAGTGCATTGCTGCAACAAGGTTTCTACCCTAGTTTGGTGCTCATTTCCTTGAGGAAGGGCCATCCCTTCTTCCAGAAAGTTTGTGCTTCAGACTCTTCTGTAATTTTGTATATTTCAGATCATCTATTCAGAGTTTCATTGATTCTGCATTTTTCAGATCCATATTCTACAGATCTGATACTTGTATGTGTTCTTTCATGAAATCCCCTTGCCGGGTGATCTATTTGATGTATAAAAGGAGCTAAATCTCCATTTTTCTTCATGATCAGTTATAATAAACTTTAGATCTAATTTTTCAGACATATTTTGTCTAATGTCTTCAGGAATTATGCTCTGCATGCTTCAGCCATTTTCTGCATACTCAAAGTCATGGGAAATCAGCATTTTTAAGCATATCCGGGGATGGAGGAACTGTTTAACATAGCTAGAATGCTTTGTTTGAGCTGAAATTTGGATCATAGGTCCCTCACGACCTAATATAAAATAACCTCCCACCATTTCCCTTAATTTTATGCATATTTTTGAATACATCTATTTTAGGGTCAAAATCACTACCTTTCCCCACTTTTTGGATCCTAAATTCAGATCTGAGTTGTTGTTGTACTTGAAATCAGTTGTTGAGTGTCTATCAACACATTTTATGCACTAATAGCTCTCTGTAGTTTCAGTAGAGCGTTTTACTTTGCTGCAACCCCTCATTAGGTCTTCTCTTGAAGATAACTAGGTGTGGGAGATCTGTTTAACCCACCTAGTCTTATTTGTTTCAGCTCAAATCTTGGATTTATTTGTTTATTGTCTGATATAAAGGATCCAAGAGTTATTTTCCTGTTCTAAAGCATATTTTTCTGAAAATGCGTTTTTAAGTGCATGATTCATGAGTTGTTCCTAAATAGGAATATTACAGAGACCCCTACAGTGGTTAACGAAGATCTCTAGTTGGCTCTTACTTACTTTCCCTACAATACTTGGTTCAAATTTACAAATAAGAAGGGAAAGGAACGTCGTATGGAGGCATCCACCCTTTCTAGGTAGATTCTAGAGACTGTCTCGCTTGGTTCCTTTGTCTCACTTCTTAACGCTCTTTGTTCTCTCTTGATTATGTCTTGGGACCGAGGTTGATAACTGATCATTTACGGTGCCCTGACTCTCTGTCTATATTGCTTGTAACACCATTTTTTACTATATGCTTTTAATAGAATCAGTCTTATTCAGAAAAATAAAAATAAAATAAAATTAAAAATAAAAATAATATATATATATATAATATGGATGTTGAACCAAAATACCAATTGAGGGTCTTCTGGCCAATAATTGCTAAGGATAGAGATCTTTGCTATCTCTAGAGTGCATTCTTTGGAAACTACACTAAATAACCAAAAAGAGAGAAATTGACACTCCTGTCACGTCAATGTTGCAATTCCTAAGACCCCCTCTTCAACTAAGATCCAAAATTGCTAATGATAGAGATCTTTGTTATCTCTAGAGTGCATTCTTTGGCAACTACACTAAATAACCAAAAGGAGAGAACCTAATATTCCTGTCATGTTAATGCTACAATTCCTAAGACCCCTCTTCAATTAACATCCAAAATTATACTTACACTGTGACAGAGTTTAATGCGACTCTTTCCTAACCCACTTCCTTAAAATCTGGTGCAATTACTCTTTAATGCTACTCTTTCCTAAGCCACTTCCTTAAAATCTAATGCAATTACTCTTTAATGCTACTCTTTCCTACGCCACTTCCTTAACATATCATGCAATTACTAGTTATCAACAATATAAGAAATAATAAATATCTACTCCATAATAAGTCAAATATAACTCCAATTAACATCATTTCTCTATATCTAATCCAATATAGTCTAATTATTAGTTCAAAGAAAATCTCCCAAGAGGATTTATTACGGTTGGTTATTTGCAACATTGTTTCACGTTAACTCTTTTATGTATTTTGTCTAAGAAATGTATTTATTTTGAGCGTCATGTAGGACTTATTATGAGAAATGCATTTTTTCTTAGCACCATGTAGGTCGAAGAGTACTAATACTGGAAACTTGAATTATATAGCATCCCTTCATATGATAGTTTAGATAGGAAAAATAGATAACGTAAGCATTGTATTTTTTCTGAGCACGATGTAGGTCAAAGCCTTCGTATGATGGTTTAGACACAACACATAGATAACGTTATAGGATAGTTTAAACTTGGTGTTAAACGAAATCATATCCAACTATAAATATAAATAGCTCTTTGCACACGAGATCTGATACAAACATTTCCTCTGCACACAACATCTCATACAAACATTTCCCCTGCACACACCATCCCATACAAACAACCCCTCCCCTCCGCACAAGCACATTTGCTTTTTTATTTAGTGCTCCATTATCTTGATTTATAACAAACACATTTTTCAAATAAATTACAATCTGCTTGCTAAAAATGCAATATAATATTTTGTGCACAATATATCAACGTTTTTTCCTCCCCTTGCCCACATAAGGGACATCAATGTTTTGTCCTCCCCTTTCTCACATAAGGGACGTGCAACATTGGGCAAAGCAACAACAATGTCAGTGTAGAACAACAACAATGTCACGCATAACCGTCGCAACAGAATGGCTACTTACAAAATTATTAATTTTTCATCTTTTTTTCTTTCTTTTTTGGTTGATATATGAATTAGCAAATAAAAAAAGTATATGTATCCCAACTATCCTAACTACAGTAGATGTTTTGCTACTGAAACAGACCTCATTGTGTTTGTGTCTACTTAGGAAAGTAGTTTGCTGACTTATTTAAGCTAAATGAAGTCTCTCTCTAATTCAACAAATTTCTTATTCAATGAACAAACAAACAATCGTTTTCTAATTTATTTAATCTGACTCATGTTGTTTATTTAGTGAAGTATATTTATCATTCACCAAACAAAAGGATATTGCACCCTCAACATATAAACTCCTCACAAATTTTATAAGCAATGGTATATTATTTTTTTACATGAACGGGTAGTGTTTTATATTAAAACCATGGCCAAGAATGCCACCAAACAGATTACAAAAAGCAGTTTCAAAGCTTGAGTTTCCTCTCTTGTCTGGAGGTCGCTGGCCCAGAGTATTAAGAGCCAGTGAGTCTTACATTTTGGAATTGAGCCAATCTTTGAAATTTTCCCTAACTTGTGAATACAAACAAATTGGTTCAACAAAATTCAATAAAACATGATTACAAGGATTTAGGGAATTAGATCCCATTCTTCGAGTCTCTCAAAAGAGAGCCAACAAAGAGATGGACAGTTTTATTGGCTTCCAAATCTGCGTCCTTGTTATTCTCCCTCAACACATGAAAGAAGTTTATTCTCTGAAAAGAATTGACTAGGGTTTTGATTCTAGCCACCACTCTTGCAAATGTGAAATTAGAAGGTACTAAATTTTCCACCATTGGACTGAGAGTCCCCGATTATAATTATTTCTTTGATGCCTAAGGACTTGGCTTGATTGAGGCCTTCGAATAGAGCAAGTACTTCTTCTTGCATACTTGTTTTGTAGCCCAACCCCTAGGAGAAAATGTGGTCACTTCTGCCTTTGATGTTCTTGATTACTCCTCTAGCACCAGCAAGGCTAGGGCTGCCTTTGGCTGCCCCGTCAAAGAAAAGAGAAGGTTTAGATTGCTTGTTGGACCATGTTGTGAAGTCTCTCTCATTGCTTCTTATTTTCCATTCAATGGATGGTTTGCTTTGTCTTACAGTTTTGGAAAACTTGAGGCCCATCATGGCGCCCCAATCCAGCTCTTGCTGACTTAGATTAGTATCCTCAAGCTGATCCCCCAAACTTTCTTTCAATTTACATTTAATTTTGACAATGATAATTTTCACATCTTGTCCTTTATCTCTAAAAATTCGCATGTTTCTCTCCAGCCAAATTTGTCAGCAAATGATCTTTGGCAAGGTGAGCCAGGTAGCTTTGAAGCTTTCATTCTTTGGGAGATCCCCTGGAAAAATATGCAGCCAGTTAACAAATAAATTAGAGATTGAGGAGGGGAAATTAATATAATAATTTTTCCAAGGACTCAGAATGTCCTGCGGGATTTCCTCTGCGAACTTGCAATTCAATAGGAGATGGCCAACGTTCTCCTCATTCTCACTGCATAATCGACATTTGGAAGGTCCCTGGAAGTCTCTGGTCTTTAATCTATCCTCTGTCAGAATTCTGTTATGGCAGATTAACCAATAGAATAAATCAATTTTTGGGATGGACTTGTGTCTCTAGAGTCCTTTCCACGTAGCTGGGTTTGGAGGAACGTAAGGCAGCTCCTTCAGTTTTTTATAGCCTAACACCACAGTGTATGAGCCCGATTTAGGACCCCAGCCACGTTTTTCGTCTCTCCTCTTGTGGACCGGCGCCTTTCATTGAGTAGCTTCAAAAATTCATCCAAATCACGTATCAACTCCAATGGGACTTGGATTCGCTTCCAAATATGCCAATGATTTTCTTTCCATGTCGAAATGTCCCAAAGGGTTTTGTAGCTTGCGTTAGTCATCCAGCTCCGCAACGCTTGAAGGGAATTTGATTCAGCAAGGGGTGGGTTATCCATGATTCGATCCTCCCATATTTTTATATTCTTCCCATTGCCCAGGATCGAGAATGCATTAAGATTGATCAGGGGGGTGGCTTTGACCCAAAGCTTGGAGAGTTGTGAACCAGCCTTTGTGCTAGGACTGTCAAGACATCGTTTTCTGGAACCATGAAAATATTTCTTCCACGAGGCCTTTTGGGCCTAGCCAGGATTGGGAGCTATAAGGCGCCACATGACTTTAGCTCCCATGGCCACGTTTTGTGTACAAAGATCTTTAAAACTTATACCTCCTTCCATCAAAGGCTTGGTGACCTTGTCCCATCTTACCAAAGGAATTATGTTTTCATTATGTCTTCCACCTTTCCAGAAGAACTTTCGAATAAACTCCTCCATTTTTCTGAGGATACATGAGGGGGTGAGCATAATAGAGAATTAAAAAATAGGCAGGTTGCTGAGTACTGCTTTATAAGAATAGACTTGCCTACGAGATTGAGCCATGAGAAGCCCCAAGCCTGGATCCTGAGCTTGAATTTTTTGAGCAGAGGGAGCCAGTCTTTGCTAAAGGTGCTTCTTTGGAAGATTGGGAGGCCTAGATACTTCAACGATGTCTAATTTGACGATGCAGCAAAGCCCATACATCTTGATATTGCACAGAGGACGCTGGCAGAAGTGTTCCAACAGTAAATATGGCATTTGCCCTTGTTTAAGATGCTGCCAGTTGTTTCACAGAAGTCATCCAACACCTATTTGAATCTTGATGCCATAAGGGCAAAGGCAGTCCCCAACAAAATAGATTCATCGACAAAAAGAGCATGATTTATGCTTTTGGCCCCTCTTGCAATGTTAAGGCCCATGACCTCTTGGTTTGACTGCTTCTTGTCCAAGTAGAGGCTTAGAACAGAAGCTTGGATTACGAAGAGGATAGGGGAGAGAGGACACCCTTGACGAAGCCCTCTTGTTGCTTTGAAGAATTCTGTAGCTAATCCGTTCACCAAGGGGACAATCCAAGGCTAAAAAATACAAGCCCGGATCTAATTTATAAAGTTAGACCTGAACCCAAACTTGTGCATTACCTCCAAGAGAAAGCTGTGTCTAACACGATCAAAGGAATTTGCTAGGCCTGATTTGAAAACCATGCCCTTTTCTTTACGCTGCAGGCTTGAATGGATCACCTCTTGTACTAAGATGAAATTGTCCACAAGTTGCCTTCCGTGAACAAATCCCCCTTGGTTCTCCGGGATGATGGTTGGAAGGATAGTTTCATTCTATTTGCAATCACCTTGGTAATCAACTTGTAGCCTATGTTACAAAGCGAAATTGGGAGAAATCTGCTGAAGACATTGGGTCCCTTTTCCTTAAGGATGAGTGCCAAAAAGGTAGAATTGGTGATGCCCCCAATTTTCTGGTAGGCTTGGGATTTCAAGATCATTTTATGCAGATCATTTTCAACTATCTGCCAACAGACTTGTAAAAATCTGGCAGCGAATCCATCCAGACCGGGCATTTTTTCAGGCTCTATGGCAAAGAGGGCCACCTTAATTTCTTGTTTGGTGACTTTAGTTTCAAGGAACTGGTTCATCCTAGCAATGATCTTTGAAGGAACCTCATCCAAAAAATTTGAATTGCAATCTCTCCCCCCATCTTCACTGAAGAGATTTTGAAAATGAGTAAACGCTTCTCTTTTGATGTTATTGAAGTCCTTGTGTATTGTGTCCTCTTCTTTAATTTCCGAGATGGAGTTGAAGCTTCTTCTCGCTTGGGCTTGTTTGTGGAAGAAGGAGGAATTTCTATCTCCCACTTTAAGCCAAAGGCTACGAGATTTTTGTCTCCATTATTCTTCCTCCGGCAGACATGCCTTATGAAACTTGAGTTGTAATTATGCCTCCTTATTTAGGACTTCTTTGCTTATTTCAGCTTCTTCTGTTTGAGATTGATGAAGTTCAATATTGATTTGAGCTTGATTTCTTACGAAGGTTGGATTTTGAAGGGATTTGGCCCAAAATTTTAGAACAGCCTTGACTCTTATGAGTTTTTCTTCCCAAAAAAAGAATGGGGAGCCCTTGAAGATGTCCTCCAACATTCCTTGACCTTATTAAGGAATTTAGGGTCCTTAATCCATAGAGGGTTGAATCTGAATGGAATAGGGCCATGATCCTTTTGGGGCAGCAACTATAATTTAATAGGCTTATGATCAGATGCACTACGAGGGAGAATTTTCATTCTAGCTTCAAGTCCTAAAAGGAGAAAGGAGCTATGTACCATAAATCTATCGAGCCTTGCAGCAATGTGTCCCGAATCAACTCTTTTGTTTGACTAAGTAAACTTACCGGAGGAGGGCTTGATGTCGAGAAAGTCCCAATTCTGCATGAGGTCCTCCACCCATTCCCTTGCCGGATCCCTTATTATGCTCCCTCCTCGCTTTTCTGATGAATGCAAGGTGAGGTTTAGGTCTTCAGCAATAATAGTGTTTTCCAGGTTCTCTAATTCTGCTAGGTTTCTAATAGAGTCCCAGCAGGCCTTCTTTTCCCTTGCGTTCACAGGGACGTACACGTTGAAGAGAGAGAGGACCTCCTTTGAGTCGAGATGTTGGAGTTTCAGGAACAAACATTGAGTATTTAAAATCTCAATGACCTTCATGAACTTGCTGCTATTCCAAAGAGAGCCCAATCCACCAGAGGCTCCTCGAGCAGAAACTGCCTATCCATTCCCTTTATTCCAAATTTTCTTGCTTATTTGGAGGAAGTCTTTGTCCTCCATTTTTGTCTCCTAGATTAATAGAATGTCTGGGATTTCTAGCCTTTGAATACTTCTTAAGGCTTCTTCTTTCACTTTTCTCCCCATACCTCTGCAATTTCAGGAGACGATCTTCATCATTTACTTTTTGGAGAATGAGGAGCTCCCTTGGAGCCTGGGATCTGATTTATAGTCATCTTCAAAGTTTTAGTAAGGAGTTTCTCGAGGGTAGTTTGACTGCCTTGGAGCTTATCCTTGTAGGTTTCCTCCTCTCTCTTTTCCCGGGAAGACTTTCGACCTCTTGTCGATCTTCTAGCCGAAATTTGAGACTCCCCTATTTATCCTTCCTCCTTTGATTCCTCCGTGTATTGTTCCTCCATATCTACTTCTGAATGTTTCTCTTTAGGCCTTTCTGAGGAATTCTCTCCTTCCCTCGAGCTCGAGGTAGGTTCCTTTGTCAGGGGAGGCTTTCTTTTGCATTTCGACCTCCTGGACTTCCTCTGACACTGAGCTTAAGGATGCAAACTTGTTTTCCTGGCCATTCTAGGAAGGGGCTTACTGGGCGGAAGCCGACAGGGGGCCTTTACCATTTGGGACTCTAGATTTGGGGGCTTTGTGGGAGGTATTTGACCACTTGACCTAATTCCAACCCTCCTCCTTGCCTTTCTCAGGTTTTCCATTGCTCAGGCATCCTCTAGAAAAGTGATTGTAAACATGGCATTTCCGGCACTTGAATGGAAGTTGCTCATAGTCTAGCTTTTGCACATGCATCCAACTGCCTACATTAATATTTATTGCCTCCGGAAATCCCACTTCTAGATCCACCTCGATGCATATCCGGGCGTAGTCATATTGATCTTTATTATTTGCTTAATCAATGAATTTTTCCAGGATGTTGCCGATGTGTTTCAGAGAATCCCAGTTCCAACAGTGCACCGAGAGATTCGGAAAGCTGACCCATACTGGGACCGCTGTTGGGACATCCACTGCTGGATCTAAATCCGACGTCCACTTGTTCAGGTACAGGCCCTGGGGTCCCATGAAATAGGGTCCATTTCAAAATATCGGCTCTTTGTCCTCTTTTGTGATGAATTCGAACATGAAATATCCCCTCCCCAGAAAGTATGAGGTTACGTTGTTCTTGATCAGGGGCGTCTAGTTTTTAAAAACCCAGTACTCCGTGGTTTTTGGCGAGGGCCAAAGGCCAGTAAATTGTACCACAAGAGCCCAACCTGAAAGGGACAAAGCAACCTGGATTGGTCCATCCGGAGGTAGAGAGATTTCATGAATGTCTTCCATTTTTTTCACAAATTTAGTAGCCTTGAATTTCTTCTTCTTTCGCATCGAGGCCAGCAGGGATTTGAAGGCCTCTTCTGCTGATGGCGGAGGAGGAGGCGGGGGAGCTTGGGTCGAGCCCAAGGCCTCCATGACGGCGGGAGAACCTTAGCTGCCCGCAGGCTCACTGGAGCAGCAGCTCTAGGGCTTCAGCAACGTGCGCGAATTATGATATTTATTAGCAATGGTATATTATTACAAGAAAACTATGAATTAGTTAAGTGAAATGTGGTTAACAATATGATTAAAAGACATGTAATTCTATAACCCTATATCATGCTTGCATATCTTCTCCTGCGTGAAGGGTAAGCTAATTTATGAGTTTATACTTATTTAATTTTGATATTATGCTTTCAATATTTTCAAACTTTCCTTCGAGGTGGTAGGTTTCTAATTGTGAAAGAAAATGTAAGGATACTCAAAATTGCATTCTAGTTATTAAGGTGAGGATACACATATTGTATATAATTTTGCCATATTTTAACTTAGATTGTAACCCCTCTGTATATTCTAGGGTTTTCTGGTTTTGTTAGGGTTTATTTTTTAACATATTTGGCTTCGTATTATTTTATCGCTATCCCCTCTTTGATTTTGGCTAGTATTCAGGTATAATTCTAAAGAGTATAAAATCTATCATCAAAATCGATCCATTCAAATATGTTATTGGAATCGAAACCTGCTTTTAAGAAAAGCCTAGGATAAAATGTATCTTAATAGGACCTAGTATAAATGTAGACTATGAAACTGAAGCTAGTAAACCAAATATTACATATTAGACATTAATTAAAATCAGAAGAGACTAAACATACATTAAATAAAGAATTTTTTTTGGGGGGAAGGAAACGGTTATGGTTTAAATTAATTATTAATAAAAAGGCTGGAATCCATTACAGATTCTTCACTATTCAGTTCAAAATTTAAAAATCGAAGAGTTTGTTTGTACAACTACAACCCCTTCTATTCTACTGTAAACTCAATTGTAAACTCCATAATAACAAAAATCCATTTGCCAGGTTGCCGGAGTACCAAGCTTTGGCCTCACTTGCGTTTTGGATCCTTCTCTGCTTCAGAGGCAGCTCCATCATGTGGAGTATTACCATGGTTCCACTGTGCTTCCCTTGGTCGAATTTAATGAAACTTATTTTTTCCACAATAATTTCCAGGAATAGGAGAGGATGGCCCGTTCCACATTCACCAACAATTCCCTCTAACTTAAATTTTATTTTTTATCAACAAATCTGTTGGAGAATTTATGTGGCTTAAAATATGATAAAAATCAAACTTCTAGGTTCATCCTTTGTAAGAGAATTCAGAATTGATATTTTTTGAATTCTATTAACAACAAACACTGTGAGGTTTTTTGTGTTTTTATTTAATGCAATCTCAAAACCCTTCCAAGAAGTTAGGTATTCAGCATGACCCTTTTCCATAAAGCCAAATTTCATCATGATTATTTGTGCTGGTTGCTAGACCTAAGAATATTGTGATTCAACATGCCCAACCACCCCTAAGATAATTTATTAAAATTAGATGACTAATGTAATAAATAGAATGTATTTTATATATTAAATATTGTAAACATATAAAGTAATATGAAAAACATATATGAAATCCATCAAAAATTACTGTGAAATTCAGTCAATATAAAATGTTGAATATAAATCGATTATCAAATATATTTATTATTTATTTTAAAATTCAATTATCAAGTTAGAGTGGTAGGGATTTAATTGATTTAAATGCAGCAAGTAAAACCTTGACAATATGAATCGAATTCCAACCTTACTAAATGGAAATCGAACATAGGCAATCATATAACAATAAAAAATGATATTGATGTACCATGATAGAAATAAAAAATGTTATCTAACCTAACAAGATCTACCAACAATAAACATGATCTAGCAGCCTCGCTTGAGTCTTACAACATATGGTGACGACAACCTCTTCATGTATGTTTTGCAAAATTCCTAACAATAGATTTCCGACATTGCTAACACTGCAGAATTTATTACCATGCAAAATTAGTTGCTCCCTCCTCAAAAGTGAAATAAGGTGCAAATATATAGTCTTCAATACACTTCTTCAAATGATGAGAAAAACCATTCAAGTTACCAGGCTGCTCCACCGCCCAAAAATGCAGCATCTATTATTCACTGAAGTGAATGGAAAGATTACGAGAACAATATAATCACATGGTCGAGTCCATTATAAAACACAACCTTTCTAATGGTAAACACCCAGATTGCGAGAACAATAGAAGCACATGGTCGAGTCCATTATAAAACATGGCCTTGCCAAATGGAAAAACACCTAAGGTATTATCTGTCAAAAGTCGAAACCACACCATCCAAGCAATCCCCTAACAGTGAATAATCTCCTACTTGCACATCGCAATAAGGATTCAATCATAAAAGCATCCACAGCTTCATCAGGATTATCACAACCATCTCCCCTTGACAACGACTGGTTTATGTTACCTCCACGTAAGCCACAATGTTGTTAAACCAAACATGTCCCTCTGTATCCCTCCGACGCTCTCACAACCTCCATGGGGCCTAATACAAACTCTGCTCATCCATTATCGTAGAATTCGAAACTCGAACAACCCATCATCTCCACAACTCTGCTTATTATTACTTGAAATTCTAAAAGCATTCTACCAAGTTTTGGCAATGAAATAAGAGTGTCAACTGTCCGCGGGGGTTGTTATTTTTAAAAACCAACCCTACTTTATTCAATCTATTTTCAAATTCCGAAATTTTGTTTTCCATGAGCTGCACAACTCTTTAGCTAAGAGCTATCACAAACTGTCAACCCTTGGGAGGTGCAGTCTCGCAAAATAAAAAATGGATTAGACCACATCACTTTCATCTGCATTGTTGTAATAGTAGCAAATATAAAACCATGAATTTATACTTTAACAATAATTTCTAGAAGATTCGACAACGCACACTTACACAACCTGAAATTTAATAACAGTAAAAAGGAGACTTGCAGAATAAATATCTAAAGTTGTGTCGGTTCATGTTAACCCGAATCTGCCTATGACATATACATTAGTTAATCCACACACTACAAGTTATAAATTAGAATTCCCCTGAGACTGATCCCAAATTTTAACAAGAGAAAAACAAAAATTAGTTTCGAACACACAACCTGAAATTTAATAACAGTAAAAAGGAGACTTGCAGAATAAATATCTAAAGTTGTGTCGGTTCATGTTAACCCGAATCTGCCTATGACATATACATTGGTTAATCCACACACCACAAGTTATAAATTAGAATTCCCCTGAGACTGATCCCAAATTTTAACAAGAGAAAAACAAAAATTAGTTTCGAACACACCTTTTAAGTTCAATCTCAAATTAATAAACTGATATGGTCGATAACTTACCAACGACATTTCATGGTGGAACTATATGTACTCGTGCAGGAAAGCCTCGTTGGTGGTGTAAAATTTGTCTTGTCTTCCACCTTAGTTATGTAAGGAAATCCAATACATTGTTTATCTCCCCATCCAAATTCATAGTTGTTCTGACAATGAAACATCTGAATAGAAGAGCATTTCTCTGACAGTGGAACCTCTGAAGAGAAGATCGTTGTGTTGCGTGAGTTGATCGTGTTCCAAGATAGCCATATTGGTTGGGGTCTTTTTCTAGCGATGAATATGCTTCGCACAGAATAACCTTCAGTCCTAACCAAGTTCGCAATCTAGATTTTCAAATGATGGCTGAGGCCATTCATAAACGAATTGTAACTGAAAAATATAAGTTTTTAATCAGTCTGATGGCGAAAACTATTTCTATCATCTAACATCAAAATCAATGACTTATAACTGCACAGGTGGCATGGGAGGGGAGTTATTCTTAGAGGGGAACGCCTTACGGCATAAATATCTATATTTGTATCTATGTGTCTCTTTCTTATTTCCTCTCTCTATCTCACCCCTCAAACTTACAAACTCTCTCTCTCTCTCTCTCTCTCTCTCTCTCTCTCTCTCTCCCTCTCCTTTTCCCTTTTGAGTCCTCTCTCTCTTCCTTCCTCTCTCGATTATTCTCTCCCACCTCCCTCTATCTCACCCCCCATCACTCTCTCTCTCTTCCCTCTAACTCTGTCACTATCTCCCTCCCTCTCTCTTTGTTCCCCTTGTCTCCCTATATCTCTCCTCTATCTTCCATCCTCTCTCCATCACTCTCTCCACATCTCTCTATTGTCACTCCCTCTCTTTCCCCACCACTATCTCTCTATGTCTTTGTTATTTCCTCCTTCTTTGTTCCCCTTCTCTCCCTATCTCTCTCCTCTATCTTCCCTCCTCTCTCCATCACTCTCTCCACATCTCTCCATTGTCACCCCCTCTCTTTCTCCACCACTATCTCTCTATGTCTTTGTTCTTTTCTCCGTCTCTCTCTCCCTCCAACTCCATCTCTCTCTCTCTCTCCCTCTCTCCCCTCTTCTATGTCTTATTTCCTTTCTATCCCTTTCTCTCCCACCTCTCTCTCTCTCCCCCCATCACTCTCTCTCTCTCTTTCTCTCTAGCTCTTTTGCCCTCAAGCTTTGTCACTATCTCCCTCCCTCCCTCTATCTCTCTCTCTCTCTCTCTTAAATTTGATTCAATGATATTGTGTTTAATAAATTATCAAAATTAAAAAAACCCAATTGGCTGTAAAATATTAAACCTATATTTTGGATCAATCATGTCAAAGAAAATACAATAATGAAAAAATTAAAACAATTGTGCACTACCTTTCCTTATTATTGTTAGTCAAATTTGTTTGTTCTCATCACTTGGATCCTTAGTTAAGATGGATCTATGTTGGTTCTTAGTAATATTATTTATATTATATATATTTCACATCTTTATAAATAAAAATATTCTCATTTTTTATTTTATTGAAAACTTGATTTTAATTTCAAGGGGAATATTTTTAGTAGTTGTGAGGATAGAGGGTTTAGATATATCTTAAAAGCAATGATAGCCTTTTTCCTTTTCGATTTAATTAATAAACGTTACTTTGATTTAATTAATAAATGTTATAAAATAAAATTAAAATAAATTATCTATAAAATATTTTGATCGTGAAATAAGTTATGTTTTTTTGAAATATGGTATAGATAAGCCATGGTATTAGCCCATGATATTGTAACAAAGCTCATTTACATGTTCATACTATCCACAGTAAAGTGGTGGTGAATATCCATGGTTAAGAATTGTGTCATATTGTTATAAAATATATTGATTGTGAACTAAGATATGGTTTTTGGGCATGTGGTATTGATAAGCCATGATATTGGCCCATGGTATGGTAACAAAGTCTATTCACAAGTTAATAACAAAATCAAAATAAAACAGATTAACTATAAGTTTTTATTGTTAATTGAGCCAACACTTTTAACTTTTTATTGATTACTTTTTAACCTTTTTTTTTTTTTAGTATTTAAATGTTAAATGTTAAAAATTTACGCCTATACATCTACCTTTATACTGGCCGACATTGACATTAGATTAAATTTGTTAAATGTTAAATGTTAAACATTTAAGCTTGACATCTACCCCATACTAGGTTGTAGAGCACCTAGAAGTAATTAAAAATGAGAATATTTTTATATATAAAGATGTGAAATATAAATAATATTACTAAGAATCAACATAAATCCATCTTAGTTGTTTTGAACGAGAAGTAAGCGATTGAGACTCTGAGCAAGCGGAAATAGAGTTAGGGTTTTGAGGAATTGTTTTTTTTACAGCGCTGGAACGGAGGGCCTAGAGCTATTGCAGCACGGTTGGGAGGTAGCATGGCGACGTCTTCAGGGGGTGAGATTCCCTCCTACCAAAATGTAATGACAGGAGAATATAGTGGTAAGAAAATAGGGTCGCGGAGGGGCTGGCCCTAATTCAGGCCCTATGATGGTGGCCCAATGGCAGGCAAAAACCAAAGGCCAATGCCTTCCATGAGCCACAAAGAAGCCTCGCTTCGTCATTTCGCCTAATAAATTAGACCAATACCGAAGTTATATGAAATATCATGCCTTAATCTGCAAATTTATAGGTATTTGGCCAACTGAGAAAGACTTAATCAAATGGATTCAGCTCAAATGGCAATCGAAAGGACACATTGATATCAAATTTGGGGCTAGGGGATTCTTTACAGTGATTTTTACAAATCTCATGGAAAAAGAAAGGATTTTTGAAGGAGGATATTATTTCTACTATAATGTTGGTTTGTTCCTCCGACAATGGGAGGAATGATACAACCCTGATTAAGAGCAGCTTCTGTCAGCACCAGTATGGGTGAGGCTTTTCACTCTACCTGTTGATTTCTAGGATCCAGAAATAATAGAAGGTATTGGCAACTCTCTTGGCATATTTGTGAAGATATTTGAAACTACACGCCGGGGTAGGTATACTTCTTTTGCCCGCATTTGTGTTTATATGAATATCACGGAGCCTCTTCTGGAATCTATAAAACTGGAATATGAAGGAGAAGTATGGCAACAACTTATTGATTATGAACATTTTCCATTTAGATTTATACGGTTCCATGAATATGGACATTTATTTAAAACATGCCCTCTTAATAACCCAGATCAACTGGAAGGAAAGCAACCGGAGGGAGGAGGAAGCCCCATGGAGAAGGATGATAGGTTTAATACTGTTGCTAGTAAAACACGCAACAACAAATTGCATGCAAACGAGAAAAAAACTTCATCTAAGAAAAATAACAATCAAAATAGGTTTGAAATCTTACAAGAAACAAGAGATAGTCTTAGAGAAGCTGAACAGTCAACAAAAGAAGAACCTGTAAATACAAACCAAAAATCTACTAAGGCGAAACGAAAAGCCCCGATAGACCAGAGTGACAAAGATGATCGAACTCAGATGCTGGATCAAGTGGATATGGAGGTAGACATAACGAAAGATAATTTAAGTATGGAAGAAATGGTTCTAAAAAAATGGTTGCAGGAATGGTGAAATCTAGATGACAGATTTATTCCCGAAGATCAAAAGATTCTATATAAAGAAACTTTTGAACAATACATAACTTCTCAAGAACATAGACAAGTTGAAACGGTGAATAAGCCTACTAATCCAAAAGGAATTAGTCAGGAAACCAATGTGAGGGGCCTTAACAACAAAGGAAATCAGTGATATCTGTAGGAAAGATTGAAGACGAAGAGACCACAAGTGATACTCCTTCAGGAAACTAAAGTCTTGGGGCAAAGACTAGAGGAAATTCTAAAATTTGTGAAACCTAGATATCAAGTAATGGCCATAGACTCGTGAGGAAGTTCTGGTGGTATAGTGATCCTTTAAAATCTAGCAGACATTATGGTTGAAGGGTGGATTGGTCTATCTCGTATCATAACAGGACGCTTTAGACAAATCAGGATGAAATATTAGATCCTAGTTTCCTCTGTGTATGGTCATCACGTCCTAGGAGAGAAGTTATCTTTCATAGATAGTATAAGAACGTTGAAAATTTTTCATAATGAGAAATACTGGCTGTTGGGAGGGGATTTTAACATGATCAAAAGAGTAGAAGAGAAAAAAGGAGGAACATTGAGAGATGAGGCTGTTATGGAGTTGTTTAGAGATATGATAACAGACTTGCAATTAGTGGATATACCAACAATGAATGGTAAATTCACATGGAACAACAAGCGATGAGGGTCACATCAGATAGCATCTAGTCTGGATATATTCCTAGCATCAGAAGAACTCATCAGTACATATGTATTTTATGAAGCCTCTTTCCTCCCATGTATGGGATCCGACCACTAGCCGATATGTCTGGAGGTGGATATGAAACTAGGAATAAGAAGAGGCCTTTTAAATTTGAAGAGTTTTAGTTAAGAGATATTACTTTCATTGAAAAATCCAAGAGCTGGTGGGAAGCAAGTCGAGTTAAAGGGAGGAATAGGATGCATACCTTTCAACTTCGACTCAAAGACATAAAGAAAAAAATAAAGAAATGGAACAAAACTGAATTCGAGAATATACATCAGGATAAGGAAAAATTACAGGGGAAAATGAAACAAATATAACAGCAGATGATACTTCAAGGGAGATCGGAGGCCCTGGTCATGGAGGAAGGTCACATCATCGGGAAATTAGAAGAGCGTTGTAAACAAGAGGAAATAATGTGGAAACAAAAATCTAGAGTCCAGTGGTTAAGAGAAGGGGACAAAAATTATAGTTTCTTTCATAAAGAAATGATCCAAAGGCAGCAACACAATCACATATTCTCTCTTAAAGACCCTGTAGTAAATAGAGTAGTCCAACACGAGGACATGGAGTCTTTGCTGGTGAATCACTTTAGTGACATCCTAACGGAACCAGGTCACAACAAAACGAAAGCAATAATGAGAATAAAGTATTACATACCTCAATTAGTCAACAAAGATCAGAATATGGCCTTACTTAGGGAAATAAATATGGAGGAAGTGGAATGAGTTGTTAAGGGTTTAGCCAAAAAAAGGCGTCGGGACCAAATGGTTTTACAGCTGAATTCTACCAGGCCGCATGGCCTTTCATGGGTAAAGATATCCTTGACCTATTTGAGGAATCGTGAAGAAATAGATAGGTATACCTTGCTTTGAATTTGACTTTTATTGTTTTGATTCTGAAACAAGATCATTTAGATTTTCCTTTAGGTTTCAGACCTATAGCCCTTTGTAATGTTATCTTTAGAATTCTATCTACTATCATGGTTAATCGTCTCAAGCCTATTCTCCCTGCTCTTATTTCTCCTGATCAAACCGGATTTGTTAAAGGCAGAAAAATCCTAGATGGTATTGTCACAGCCCAGGAAGTTATCCATTCCCTCCGCACCCTTAAATCCAAAGGTATGATGATAAAACTTGACCTTGCTAAAGCCTATGACCGTCTCAGCTGGACCTACCTTCAAAATATCCTTTAGGCTTTTGGATTCAATTAGAGATGGGTTCCATGGATCTTATCCTTTATCTCCACCCCTAATTTCTCTATCTCGGTTAATGGTTATCCTTCTGACCCTTTCAATGCCTCTCGGAGTCTGAGACAGGGTGATCCTTTATCACCGTTTCTCTTTATCATTGCTGTGAAAGGACTAGGAAGATATATACAAAACAAGGTTGTTGGAGGATCTTTAAAGGGGTTAAATCTTTGGGGAGTCAACCTTACTCTATCTCACCAACGGTTCGTTGATGATATTATGCTATTCTTCCAAGCAACCCTAAAAGAGTCAAAAGTTATGTCATCCATTCTTAACAAGTTCATGGATGCGTCTGGAACCCTTATTAACAATGAAAAATCAAATGTTTTATTCTTTAATACCACCCCTCAGTCTCAAAGGTTTCTGGCTCGCACTCTAGGGTTCAGCATTGGATCCTTCCCATGAAGTATCTTGGGATGCCTCTTTGCCATAATTCCTTCTGTGTATCCCATTGGAAGAATCTTTGTAATCGTATCCAAAATCGTCTCCAAAATTGGTCCTTTCGAGCTCTCAACACCCCATGTCGAGTGGTTCTTGTAAAATCGGTCCTTAAATCAATCCCCATTTATCAATTATCTGGGATGGCTGCTCCTAAATCTAGATGCATTGAGATGAATAATATCTTTAAAAAGTTCCTATGGAAAGGATCTCAACAAACCCACAAATGGGCTCTTTTATCCTAGGATAATCCTATTAAAACTAAAAAGGAGGGAGGTCTAGGTCTTAGGGACCCCTATCTTCTTAATTAGGTAATGGGAGGAAAGTTGTGGTGGAGATGGTTACAGGGGGGAATAGATATCTAGAAAATAATCTGGGAGCGAAAGTATGACATATCGCATAGCGTTGTTGATAAACTGCAAGTACAGAACACACCTAAAGGCTCTACAATCTGGAACTTAGCTTCTTTAAACTAAAACCTCATCAGAGACTAGAATTTTTGGGAGATCAGGTGAGGAAATACAACCCGGTTTTGGGAGGAATCTTGGCAGCATAGAGAAAAGTGTTCAGTAGGCTTGATCTAGCGGGGATTTTCCTATTTACGAACTAAGTGAATATCAAATCAGTTTATCACTTCTAGGAGGAAGAGAATGACCAGTATAGGAGGAAGTGGAAGCAAAAGCAACATTGGCATAATGTTCCAGAGACTCAATAGTGGGGGAACCTGGAGAAATAATTTCAATCCAGAAAATTACCTATACTCACTGGGAATGACATCCTACGGTGAGGATACAGAACTAAAGGCATGTTCACAATTTAAGAAGCCTATAACATTAAATATAATAATGCTCAACTTCCTAATGGTAAATTATGGCAGAGAGTTTGATCTAATAAACATTGGCCGAAAATCGAATACTTTTTATGGGTTGTTGGTCATGGTATAATTCTTACCTGGGATCAATTGTAGAGACGAGGGATGATGGAACCCTCTGCTTGTGTTATGTGTGGAGTGAATACTAAAAACCTAGAACATTTGTCGAACAATTGCTCTGTTGTTGACCTCATGTGGCAGAACTTATTCATATTGTTTCAGCAAAATGATGGAGACAAAACAAGCGTCCAACACACGATTGAAAATTGGAGACGAGGGGGATACTAGATCCTTGTTGTCAATAGAGCCTGGTTAATGTCTATCAGTTTCTTGTTGTGGGCAGTTTTGAAGGAAAGAAATAGGAGAACGTTCAAAGACAAGAAACGACAAACTATTAAAATATGGAAAACCATTTTTCAAAATATAAGAGAAAGTACATTAGCATAAAAATGGGCTTTGGATGACTAGACGGTGAATGGACAAGGAACAGATTCTGACTTAGCTAAACCTTAAGCTCCAAATGTTGGGCCCGACCTCATGGAAAACCAAGTTGATTGCTTACCATGTAAGGGATAAGTACATTTTGCCACAACAAGGCTTCCTTAAGCTGAATTATGATGGGGCCTCAAAGGGCAACCCAGGCCAAGCAAGGGCAGGGGGAATTTTTTGGGATTTTCGGGGCCAAGTTAAAAGGATTTATGCTATGGAGTTGGGTTATGCTAGTAACAATGAGTCTGGACTTACTGCGGTTAAACATGGACTCATAATTTCAATTAGAGAACAATACCATAGACTTGTGGTGGAAGGAGACTTGGCCATGGTTACAAGAATACTCCAAAAGCTGCAGAGAGGATCACACTGGGAGCATATCAGCAGTAGTTGGTGAACAACCAGACTTATCCAGGAGATCATGGAAATTATGCTGAGAATCAACTACATAATTCTGTCTCATGTTAGGCGATCAGGCAATGAGGCAGCATATCTACTTGCAAACTGGGGTTTTATTAACCAAGGTAGGATCCTGGATAACTCTTGGGATCAAACGGTACAGGAGACTGGACTGGATACTTTGCAAGAGATAGTATAACTAGATAACAATGAAAACCACAACCCTCGATCGGAGTTCCATGTGGCGAGGAGTGTGGTGCGACATGGTGATTGTACGCAACTGCCAAATATCCAAAGGATATGACGTGTGTTGACAGAGGAGGGCGACTCCACCCATGGAGATTGATGATTGTATTTAAGGAACTTGCCAAACAACAAAGCATGTTAGGAGGTGTTAGGTCTCTGTAATTTATTAGCAAGATTGGGAGAGTCCAATCACAGAGTTAACATCATTTCAACCAAACTTTGGGATTCTAGGATCTAGCCCTCCTGAATCCGGAGAGGGATCTCTCCAATATGTGCAAAGATGGATATTGTCTTTGAAAATCTTAAGGTAATGATATTAGGCTAGTTATGAAGGCCAAGGGTTTTGTTTTGTTTTGGATGGTTGAGCATGAAATGTTACTTGAGGGGAAAGTCCTAAGTGCAAAAAGTTTCAAAAGTGAGAAGTTGCAAGCAAGTAGAACAGATTTGGCAGACAGATAGATATAACGCTGGTTTTTAGTCCATTAGGCTATGGAGTCATATCTGGGCTTTAATTGAACAACAACATCAAGTGTGATCCAAGGGGCAAGTCATCTATACCACAAGATTATTGAGATTAAAATGATGAAATGGAAACATTAAAATGTTGGAGGGGTGGAAACTGATAATAATTTCTCGGAGGATTTATAGTCAGTCCAAACAAGAAAAGCCACTTAAGTAACTGTTTTTAAAACCAACCAAGGACAGGGCTAACCATAGACTTCTTGGGCAAGTTCTTATTAAAGCAGCTTAATTGACAAACAATCCAGTAATCCACATAATTACCTTCAGAAGGTATGAAAACACATAAGAAAAACAGAGTGTAACTTAAGATCAGATAAAGTACTTTTAAACCTAGTCTGCTTTCAGTCAACACCAAGGGAAACTTTTAGAATCTGCCTTTGGAGAAAAGAATCTAGGAATCAGGGCAAACCATATCTTCTCTAGTCTAACTTTAATAGCAAATAATGGAAATAACATTCGAGAACAATGTTTGAGAAAACAGAAGGATGAGGGAACGCCAACATTCCTAACTGTTTAAACTGTATTGAATCATTCTTAAATAAACAAATCTGAAGAAAACATTAAGATAAAGATTTCTCAGCCAGAGAAGGTTACTGCTATACAGAAAATCCTAACCCTGTTTAAACTGTTCTTTACAGAGGGAAAATGAACAATATGGCATACATAGAAAGAAAACGATTAACAAAGAAAGAAGCACTTCACCAGTGATAAAGACCAGGATCCCAAGAAACAGCTTTTATATTGATGTCAAACCAGTTACAATCTTCAAGTCCAATGTTTCAGTTCAGCAATCATCTTCATTATTCAACCTAACTACTCTAGCACAAACAGAGCTTCAAGGGCCAGTGAACACTATGTACAAATAGAAGTCTCGAGCTCAAGTGTATTTCAAAGTTCTGCAACCAACAATTTCTCATCTTCCGTAGAAGTACTTATAGGAAGATGAGGAGGTGAGATTTTAACAAAATATCTCAAGGACAGTTAATGCAGAGTGAAGACTTCTCGACCCTTTGAGAGGCTCGAGGGAAAAATTTACAGGTGGATCACTACATTAACTGTTTCACAATAAATATCAAAGCTCGATGGAAGCTTTGTTTGACTTTGAGGCTCTGTGTATGTTTTGGAGTAACTCTGCAGATATTTATTCATTGGTTTCCTTGCAGAAATAACTTCTTGGCGATGCTGGAGGCAGATATTTCTTCGAGCAATAACTTCGGCCTCTGTTCTGAATGGTTTGAGGCGACATGTGGCTCTTTGGTAGCTGAGGAATCAATTTGCCTCAAGTTGTGGCGGTGGAGGCTTTCTGTCTGATAAAACACTTTAGGTTTTCTTTAAACTGTGTTTTGAGTCGGGGATTAGGATTTTGATAACTGTCTTAGCCGTAATCCCCGTAATACTGTCTTCAATCTTCTTCTGTTGTGCTTTATTCTCAAAACTGATACTCTTTAACTGTTCTTTCGAATAAAACAGTGTCTTGTCGATGTGCAGGGCCGCGCTGGGCTTTTCGGCATCAATGCTCATGAAATATTGACAAATCATTGAATCCAACCATGTGAATGGTTCCTTTTAGTAGCTTCGAAGGCGCAGGAAACGTCTTTCCCAACCCTCAGCTTTTCTTCGTGATACAACGGAAAACCATTGAAAACACCTGCATAAAACAAAAAACAATTAAGAAATCCTGCGAACTGGGTTAGACTGCTTCAGAAGGCAGAAGAGGAGCGTAGCCGTCGGATGAAGGCAACCAATGGTGGAGATCTGCATAGAAAGGCAAAAAGGATAGCGGGAGAAGAATAAGGAGGAGCAGTTTTGGACCGTCCGATCCGGACACGTGGACGGTCCAGATCTAATCGGAGGGTCTCAATCGGGGGTGGCAGAAAAGGGGATGCGATTGAAAATTCCAGTGCGATTAAGCGTTGGCCGTTGATCTGTAGATCAGATCGACGGCGGGGAATGAATCGGAGGTAATTGCAAGGGGGTGAAACATTGCGATGCGATTTTGCGCGGAGGGTTGCGATTAGCGCTCCACCGTCAGATCTCCGTGGAAGATCAAAGGTGGAGAATGGAATCGGGGAGAAACCCTTGTATTTTATATAAAACCCGAACTTTTGAAATAAACAAAGGTTTTTATGGATCGGGGGGAAGAATATATATACAAAGCGGATAGGCGCCCGACTGCGGGGCCTTCGGATATATGAAAATTGATGGGCCTGGGGCTTTATATATAATAAGGGCCTAATCGCAATCGGAACTGCGGGCCTGGTCTTTCCGATCAACCCATTGAAATTTCCCCGATTGCGATTGCGCGATCGGTCTTTTTGATCTAACCATTTTATTTTTAACATGTGACTTTGGCTCATTACATCAAAACTTTGGAAAAGAGGGTTTTTGTAATTTACAAAGGAAAAAGGGTCGGAAATAAAATATTCACAAGGTTTAAGCGCCGGGGGTGGGCTCAGGGTTATATGAAAATAATATGATCGGGGGTCTTAAGCAGCAAGGCTAATCGCAATCGGAACTTTTGGAGTATGGCAAAGACTTGCGTCTTTGATTCTTTCCGATGCGATTAGCACTTTATCGTATTAGCAAGTGGTTCCAGACCCAAAGCATATGGTGGGGAAGTGGTTTAGGGCTTAGCTCAAGGGGCTGAGGTCTATATCAATGAAACTTTGATTTTTTATGAGAATTTTCAAGGATTTTAATGGATTTGGGGGTTCCGAAATAGTTAAAAAGCGAGTTTTTAACTATGAAAGGGGAACTTTTCATAAATGGAAAGAAGAGGACTTATGAAAACAAGGTAGTTTTGATGGAGAAAAAGGGGAGCAGATGAAAGGTTTTGAGAAGAGGAGAAATGACGATCTTTCAGCAGTCTTTCAGTTGGAATCAGCAGAAATTCCTGAGTAAAAAAAAAAAAAAATGGGACAGCAAATGAGGATTTTGGACAAAGGCATGAGGCCTACAAGGAGTCTTCAAGAGCCAACAATTTTTGGTGATAAAATTTGTTCCTTGGAGGCTCAAAAAGATCTTAGCCACCTTTTGGTATAACAAAATATTATAGGTGGCTAACAGTGGCTCCACTTGGGGATGGTGCCTTCTTGAAGGCATCAAGAATTCAGACTTGATTTCTGGGAGGCTGATTAGTTGCCTCATCCATTGGGCTGTCCTTCTGTGATTGAATGATCTTCTTCTAAAAACATATTTGGCAACCATGAAAACAATGGACCTTTATCAACCAGCTTGCTACCTACCCAATCCTACAGATCTAGCATTTTTTCTTCATCAGAGTGCACTTGGATTGGCAAACTCTATTCACAACATTTTATTCTTTTGAAAGCAGGAAATCTAATCTACTTCTACTCCTTATTTCTCCTTGAACTCAGATTAAACAGTTGAGCTCAGATATTTTTCTACCTAGTCTACTGTCTGTTGGGATTAAACAGTCCAACAAACTTTCATTCTCTAAATTCTACAACAGAAAATTAAAAATAGTCAAGTCAAGATTGAGTTGTTTGACTTGCTATGATCTATGGCATAAGAACAAGCTGCACATAGATTATTATTTGCAGAAAATTAAATCAAAATGGAAGGCTTAAGATCTGAAAGTTTCTCATTACGACCTTCTTTTTCTTTACAGCTCTGTTTTTAATTTTGTTTTGAGTTGTCTCTTTCTTGATATCCGATTCAGATTTTGGGCAAATTAGAACCAGTTTTTTTCTTTTATGACTCGGAAAAATAAAACAGTTTTGAGTCATCTCTCTTTGGAAACTTTGGTTCAGATTTTGAACATGTTTGAACCTTTAATTTCTATCCTAATCTATCTACTGATAAGCCAAGATTAAACAGTTTGGCAAATCAAATTCACTACCCTATCGGCAGAAAATTGAAAGCTAATTAGTCAAGATTAAACAGTTTGACTAACTAGAAGTGTGTTTTGCAGGAGTGGCATTTAAGCTTGCACACTTTCAGATTTGTTCCTCTTTTTTGGCATGGGGCTTTGCCTTTCTTGTTTACATTTCTGCTCTCTTTTCTTTCTTTCTTTGTTTTTGTATTTCTTGATTTTTCTTCAAAGTAGAAAACAACAATTATATACACGTTCAAAACTGAGCTTTATTGACATTACTATCTAACCTATTCTAAACATTGAGTATTTACATATTCATATGATACAAAAGTGCCAATGCAGCCAGCTGAGTAATGTCAAGAAGAAGTAGTAACTCTGGCTGCTTGTCAGAGGTATCCATAGAACATATTGAAGGTTAACCTTCAATGTCAAGGCTATCACAGAAGGTGACATCTTTTCATGTCTCTGGCTTTTGCAAAGGATCATTGTTTGATAATTTGAGCCAGTTGGGATCTCCACACACTCTTCCATAGGATCAACAAAGAAAATATGAAAGCTCTCTTCTTTTCGGCCCTCCATGTCTGATAGATCGTCTGCTTCCAAGGCTTCAGCTTTGAGGAGTATCTCTTCAGTACGTAGCTTGGAAGTATCGTCATATTTAACCTGCACAATAGCAAACAGTGAAATATTTTCTTTCTCTAAACATATGCTTGCTTCTGATACAAATTCAGGCTCTTTATATGACAAACTAATATCAGCGAAGGGAGAAGTTTATTCTTGAGAAGATGATATATCCACAGCAGGATAGTCTTCTATTTGTTTTTCTCCTTCATCTTCATCATCCTCTGAACTGGAAGACTCATCATATATCGCAGTGTTTTCCTCTTGTAGCCTTGGTATGCTTGTATTCAGTGGATTAATTTGTATGAAGAGGTTATTATATTCTTGAGCAGGGGAGTATTTAAAGGTTTCCTCTTTTTCAAGAGAAAGCTCCTTTTGCTCAAAATTTTCTTTATTGCTCTTCTCTTCACCTTCTGAGTTGAAAGGCTGCTGATTTCCAATTATGTGAAAGCCATTAGTGATGGATTGAAACGGATGTTTTTGGCTTTCAAGCTGGTGATGGTGAAAATGATAACACCAATCAAACGCTGGTTGCCCTGCATGATTAGTTTTTTTTTGGAACTCATCATCATCATCATCAGACTGATCGAAATTCGGAAAATCATCTGAATAAACAATTTTGTCGGTCGAACATATTGGGTCATCAGTTTTCTTTTCTTCTAACTGATCTACAAGATAACTTTCTAAATCTATACAACAAAGTTCTTTATGTGAATGGGCAAGAGTGTTTGTTTCGCAAAAAATTTTAGAGACTGACTGTTTATAAATAGTCTGGTCTATCTCTTTTTCTATCAAAGGGAAGGATGTTTCTATGTTCCTTTGAACAGGAGTACAGCAGTTCTCTGTCTTTTGTGAAGACTGATTTTGAGGCTGGATGTCTTCTTGAGCCTCGACTATAAGGGATGATGAATCAATATTTGAGTTTTCAGGGATATCTTGAGGAATGTTTTTTACTGCTTGGATCATCTTTTCCTCAACTGATTCATCTATTTTTTTAAAATTTTTCAATAGGATATTAAACTCATGAATGGCTGTTAAAAGATCTTTAGGATGCATCTCTTCCAAAGCTTCCTCATTATCTATAATGTGTTGGGTGATGTTTTGTGATGGATCATAATATATTACACCCCATGATAATGACGTAGCGTTTTCTTCATAGTTCTCATAGAACACATATTCAAGGTCTCTTAAAGAAAACAAACTACTAGATCTTAAGCATTCATACCAATCCCTAGCTTTTCCTTCTAATGTTAACATGAAAATTTTCATTAGGCAGTCTTCATGCCACTCAACTTTCAACCTCCATACATGTATATGAAATCTGATGAGATGTAATAGAGGTTCATCAAACTTTTCACCTTGGAAAACAGGCAGGTTGTCATCCCAATTCACCCGGGGCATCTTATGTGGAAACCCAGGGATATGATCTCTACTCATTGGGGCATATCTTCGTTGTATTCTCGGAATCATGTTTGTAAATCAGAAAAGAGGTCACTGTGTCCGGTCAATCAGTTCAGAGTCTTCTAGGAGTTTCAGAGTGTGGAGTCGCCAGGTGGAAATTTTTTTGCTCCTAAGGAGGTAAAACGTTTTATGGTTCCACCACCATATGATTCTTGTAGAGCTGTAAGATTCTCAGGAACTGAATTAGCTCTCAAGGGTGATCTGAAAACAGTTAATAATTTAACCTTAGGAGACTTCCAAAGGATACTTTCTGGATTATCAACTATCTCAGGCGGGTTAGGGTCTGGATGGGCTCTGGTGTGAATCTTTTTAGAAGCCACTATGCTATGTTGTTTAGACCTAAAACAAGAAAAGTTCAACCAGATATGACAATCTTGGAGAGGTTAACCAATCTGTTTTTACACTTTTAAATCCCACAGTCCTCTAACTGAGTTTGAAGGATTTTATAATGATAAGGGCTCTTCCCAGTGGAGTCTTAAGGTCTGCTAGGATTGTGGAGTCGCCAAGTGGAAATTTTTAGCTCTTTTCAGAGGTAAAAGGTCTTATGGTCCACCACCATGTTTATTTAATTCCAATCTAAACTATTTTTAGGTTTTTCTAAGTCATTTTTCAGTTTTGTGGTTGTTAAGAATGTCCTAACTTTGTTTCAAAACTTAGCTAAGGTTGTGAGACAAAGGCAGTCTACTCTTATGGCTAAGCCAACTGATTTTTCAAGGTTAGATGAAATCTTAAGAGAAACCTAGGGTTTACCTAGTTTGTCACTGATTCAAACAAGTTCCATCATGATTACCTATATTAGGCAGTGCTTGAAAAGGCTGCTTTTTACTCTCAAAATGTTCTTGAATAAAGGGTTTTCTGAGGCCTCTAAAAGGTATTAAAAAACCTCGAGTCCCAGTAGTCGCCGAAATGTTGGGTTACGGTGGCTAGGGTATAAGCAAAACAATTGTCCTTAGACAGGAGATTTTGGTTAAAGTTTTCCCAGTAGGTGCATATATGCGGGGTCTGTAATTTATTAGCAAGATTGGGAGAGTCCAATCACTGAGTTAACATCATTTCAACCAACTTTGGGATTCTAGGATCTAGCCCTCCTGAATCCGGAGAGGGATCTCTCCAATATGTACAAAGATGGATATTGTCTTTGAAAAGCTTAAGGTAATGATATTAGGCTAGTTATGAAGGCTAAGGGTTTTGTTTTGTTTTGGATGGTTGAGCATGAAATGTTACTTGAGGGGAAAGTCCTAAGTGCAAAAAAGTTTCAAAAGTGAGAAGTTGCAAGCAAATAGAACAGTTTTGGCAGATAGATAGATATAACGCTGGTTTTTAGTCCATTGGGCTATGGAGTCATATCTAGGCTTTAATTGAACAACAACATCAAGTGTGATCCAAGGGGAAAGTCATCTATACCACAAGATTATTGAGATTAAAATGATTAAATGGAAACATTAAAATGTTGGAGGGGTGGAAACTAATAATAATTTCTCAGAGGATTTATAGTCAGTCCAAACAAGAAAAGCCACCTAAGTAACTGTTTTTAAAACCAACCAAGGACAGGGCTAACCACAGACTTCTTGGGCAAGTTCTTATTAAAGCAACTTAATTGACCACCAAAATCTACACCAGGTTGACATGCCCGGGTCGAGTGTCAAAGACCTGACACCCATTGAGTCTTCTGAAGACTGAATATTTAGAATTTCAGTATTTTTTGTTGATATGAACACAAATAACATTTAATTTTTCTATATGTTTATATATGTTAAGATAGAAAATAGACCTTTAAAGATAGAAAGAGACCATTTTAAACTTTTTAAGTTTTGGATGGCCTATAACTCTTTAAGATGGCCAACATACTTGGTTTCCTACGGGCAGGTTGAGGTTAGTAGTATTATATCTTGATGTAACCTGCATTTTGTTACTATGGAATGAATACCGAGGCACTACTAAGTTTACAAAAAGAAACATAGATCCCAGGATGAGAACAAACAAATTTACAAAGGTAGTGTTTTAAGTTTTCATTATTATATTTTCTTTGACATGATTGATCCAAAATATAGGTTTAATATTTTACAACCAAATGAGTTTATTTTTTATTTTTTTAGATACTTTATTAAACACAATATCATGAAAACAAATTTAAGAGAGAGAGAGAGGGACATAGACAGTGACAAATCTTGAGAGCGAAGAGAGAGAGAGAGAGAGAGAGAGAGAGAGAGAGAGAGAGAGAGAGAGATGGGGCGAGAGAGAGGGAGGGAGAGAAAGGAAGGAAGATAGAGAGGAGAAGAGAGAGAGAAGGAGAGAGGGATAGAGATGGAGTTGGAGGGGAGAGAGACAGAGGAAATAAAAAATACATAGAGTGATAGAGGTGGAGAAAGAGAGGGAGTGACAAGGGAGAGATGGGGAGAGAGATAGGGAGAGATGAGGGGAGAGGGAGGAGAGAGATAGGGAGAGAAGGGGAACAAAGGGAGAGGGACACACATATATGGATGGGAGAGAGAGAAGAAGAGAGGTAGGGAGATAGTGACAGAGTTAGAGGGAAGAGAAAAAGAGGACTCAATAGAGAGAAGGAGAGAGAGATATGGATCTATAGGGGGAGAGAGAGGGAGGGAAGAAGAAAGACACAAAGGGAGAAAGGTGGAGAGAGATAGAGCGAGTGATAAGGGAGATAGAGAGAGAGAGATATGGAGAGAGAATTTGTATGCTCAGGGGTGAGATAGAGAGAGGGAATAAAAAAGAGACACATATATACAAATATATATATTATATAGTATTAGATAACCATCCTAGATCCATCTTAACCTCGAATTTATCAAGTGTTGAGAGCGATCAAATCTCTCAAGGTGCAAAACTTTCCTCAAGTTTTGCGCGCAAAAAATAGGTTTTCACCTCAAGAGATTTTATCCCTCTCGGTGCTTGATAGATACGAGGTTAAGATGAATCTAGGCTAATGAGATATACTTCAACCCCAAACCTCACATCCATATAAAATAACAAGGGTGACGAGAGTCTTAAAGAGGAACGTTTTTTTACTCCAAACCTAGAGACTAGTTGTCTTGCAATTGTTTTTAGACTCATAATAAGCTTTCCAACCGGCAATAATAATTTTCTCAATGTTATAATTCTAATTGAGTTAATGATGAATGTTAATACCTAACTAATTGTATGAAGGAACCTTCTCCAAGTAATTTTTGTCATGGATGAAATTGTCATGGTTTATATTTTTGGATTTAATTATCTTGACTTTAGTCTTGTCAATATTAACAGCCATACCCATCTTGGACCAATAATTATGGAGGATTTTAAGGTTTTTTTCGAGATCTTCACGGATTTTGGCTAGAAGAAAAATATCATTGGCATAAAGGAGAAGAGTAATGACCACACTAGCAAGCTTGGGGTCGGCACATCCCACTGCTTCCAGATACTCTTATAGCTTATCAATTTAGATTCCAAAAATGGTAGGGGATAGGGGACACCCTTAGTTAACGTTGATATTGAATTTAATTTCTTAGACCAACCCTCCTAGGTATTAATCTTGGTGAAAACGTTCTCGTATAGTCAAATCACAAAAACCCTCAACTCAAGAGGAACCATTATCTCTTCAAGCCTTTGTCATAAATTATCCCAAGTAATCGTGTCGAAAACTTTCTAAAGTCCATAAAACAATAAAAGAGATCAGTTTTACTATTGCAACATTCCTCGACAATGATCCTAAGAGTGACAAGATGGAAAATATTTGAGTGATATTTCATAAAACCATCTTTCTCTTTAGCTCTTTTACCATGGCTTTCTAACCATACACTAATCTTCTTTTCCAAAATGAGCCCCTAAGGCTTGGCTAAAACGTGGCTAATCATAATGGTCCTATAATTGGAGGGAATGTTTTTATCATGCAGAAAATCCACATAGATTCAACTGATAATTGTAATATGCTAAAACATTATACTTGAATCTACTCTACCAATTTCAAAAACCAATTTAGATCTTGAAATCACAAAACATGAAAGAGAAATAATTTCCATCACGCAACACACAAGTATTTCCTAGGGAAATCCTTAGCTAAAAACCCCACTATCTATATATTGCATAAGTCAGAAAGTATAAGAAGATTACAATGCTTTTCTCCAATCTAAGAAACTTTTGCGCTATCTCTGTCTGTCTCAAAGATTCCCATAAAAGGTTGGTTCAATACTTAACCAATTTTATTCCCTCCATGATCCATATTTCCTTGTGTTGCTTCCTTGGGTAATTAGGCCCTATTGATTTGGGAAATTCCCAATCCATATTGTGCAATGCATTAGGGGCCTTCCTCTAACTACATGCACCGCCTGTAAAATTCAGATAATTATACAATTGATAGTACACTGCCGTTGAAATCCCACTCTTTAACCTCCTACTAGTTCCTCCATCTGTTAGAATTATTTTAACTGACTTTAACTCAGATAAACTGAGTTAATTAATAACAACTCAAAATAAAATCAACCAGGGATCCTATAATGTAGGAGACACACTACATGCTTCTAGTTTGACCCTGAACTCGAATTAAATGAACCAAATAAGTCATCCTCACTTAGTTAACTCGTACAAGTTGTCATGTGATGTGGAATTACAATTTTATTCTAATTTAATCAAGTGAAAGTTAAATTAGAATCCTTTCTTGGTGTCATTTTCAACACTTCCTCTCGGCAATAAAGGGATTGTCTCATACCCCAATCCTGCCTCTATGGAACTAGTATTTTCCTCTTGACAATGCCTTTGTCAATATGTATGCATCCTACTCCTTTGTAGGAATGTACTCTAACAACATAATATGCCTCTGCACACAAACTCTGAGTTGCTGATACCATATATCGATATGCTTGGAACTATCATGAAAAACTGGATTAACTGAGAGTTTGATGCAACTATGGTTGTCACTGTAAATTACCGTAGGATCCATTTGTTGACCAAACAACCCAACAAGGATCTTCCTCATCCATATAGCCTCATAAGTTGCTTGACTAGAAACCATGTACTCTGCTTTTGTTGAACTGAGTGTGAATAATCTTTGCTTCCTATTGTACTAGGAAACTATTGCTGACCCAATACTGAAGACGCCCCCTGATGTGCTCTTCCTGTCGGATGGAATCCCTCCCCAATATACATCTGTGAAGCCTTTCAACTTCACTTCATTTGTCTGCATGTACCAAAGACCAGACTGAGTGGTGCCTCTTAGGTACCTCAACACATGTTTGGCTTCCTTCTAATAGAGTTTGGTCGTCTTAACCATTACTTGACTAAGTTGTTTAACCACATAACACATGTCCAGTCGTGTGTTCACCAAGTACATGAGTGAACCCACAAGATTTTTGTAAATGGTAGCTTCTACCACTTCACCTAAAGTAGTGTATTCCTTTTTCCAATTCCTTGCTAGAGGAGTCTCCATGGGTTTGTTGCTCTCCATGCAAAACTTATTCAGTATCTGATTGGCATAGTTGCCTTGAGAGAAAAACAGTTCCCCATCTCTTTGCCAAATTTTATAACCAAGGAAATAATGCAAGAGCCCCATGTCTTTAATCTGAAATTATTTTGCAAGATCCTCTTTGCAAGATTTGATCAGCTTCTCATCGCCTATTAGAATTAAATCATCGACATATAATATTATAATCAATAATTTACCTTCAACCACAGTATGGTAAAGGTTCACATCTGATTCACTTTTGGTGAAGCCCAACCCGGTGAAATAACTGTCGATCCTGGTGTACCAAGAACAGGGTGCTTGTTTTAGTCCATACAACGCTCACTTGATTCTGCACACATGGGAATATTTGTTGAAGGTCTCAAGTCCTTTTGAATTCTCTATGTACACCTCTTCCTCAATCGCTCCATTGAGGAAAGTTGTCTTTACGTCCATCTGATGTATCTTCCATCCCATCTGCACTGAAAGTGCAAGAATAGATATGATTGAACAATACCTTGCTACTGGAGCAAAGGTCTCCTCGTAATTTTTTCCCTCTACTTGAGAGAACCCCTAGGACACAAATATGGCCTAGTGTTTCTCAACATTCCCATATGATGCTTTCTTCACCTTGTAGATCCACCTGGATCCTACAACTAACTCGTCCTTCAGTCTTGGTACAACTTCCCAAGCACTATTTCTGATAATGGAGTCATACTCCTCAACCATGGCATCAAACCATATTGGTTGATGCACTTCTTCCTCAAATGAGGATGGCTCGGTCTCTACACTCTCACTCATAAGAGCCATGTAGCTAGTGTACCGCTATGGGGGCCTTCTCTGCCTGCGTTGTGACGTGGGTGCTCCCACATTCTCTCTAGAATCATGCATCAACATGTTAGCCTGTTTGGTGTGCTTCCTTCCATCTCTGGATGTCTTTGCATGAGTGGGTGCTTCCACTCTTTGTTCCTTTTCTTGTCATTGCTCCACATCTTGAGGTTCTTCTTTTGGAGCTAGGATCTCCTCATATACATACATCATAAGCTCTCTCTCAAGGGAAATTTTTATTACCTTGCCTTCATCACATCTCTATGAACCACTATCATCCTGTGAGATGGCAGGTATACCTAATAGTTGTAAGGTGTATCAGTGTTACCCACAAATATGCCCAACTAGATTGTTGGTTCTATATTTTTTCGTGCATCCTTGGTAACATGACAGTAAACTGATGAAACAAAAATTCTAAAGTGCGCCACATCTGGCTTCTTACTGGAAAAGGCTTCTTCTGGTGTAATTGTCCTGAGAATCCAATGAGTACATTTGTTCTGCACATGCACAATTTTGTTGCATGCTTCTTCCGACAAGTGCAACGGTAGGCCCTGACCATGTAACATAGCCTATGCAAATCCCACAATGATTATGTTATGTCTTTCTGCAACCCCATTATGTTGTGAGTTATGAGGTGCTATCAACTCTCGTTGAATGCCTTCTGATGCACATAAGTTCTTGAATTCATTCAAAACATATTCTCCACCATTGTCGCTCTTGAGAGCCTTCACCTTCTTGCATATGTCTTTTTCAACAAGTGATTGAACTCAAATTTTTTTGAGAACGTATGGTCTTTCTTCTACATGAAGAATATCCAGTGAAAAATCATCTACAAAAATCACATAATACTTGTGCTTGGACATGGAGGCTGTCGAGAATGGTCCACACACATTTGAGTGAACTCTTTCAAGGATCGCTTGCGCTCGAGTATCCTTATCATCAAAGGTGGCTTTGGTGTACTTCCCCAATGTACACATTTTTCATGTATCACAATGCTCAGGTGAACCTTGAGAAGTCATGTAGAAATTTTTTGACGATCTTCAAAGCTCTGTGATGTAGATGGCCCAACCTTCTATGCCATAATTCACTGATGTCTGAGTTCTCCACCTTCTATGCTTTCGTGCTCAAGGCATCACAATATTCTACATCCATTTTGTAGAGATCTTATCTGAAACATAATATTATTGACTTGTGTCGTGACTATGTTACAAAGGAACTCCTTTCCTTTGCTAAATATCACATCGTAGCCACGACCTTCCAACATATCAATTGAAACCAAGTTATTCTTCAAACCAAGAACATACATGACATCTTGTAATGTGAGATGAGAACCAGACTCCCTCTAAAAGGTAACCGTATCGATGTTGGTCACGATATACCTCCCATCATCTCCCATCTCGATGTGCATCTGGAGGTCCTTACACTCCAAGTTGTTGAAGAAATATTTGTTTCCAGTCATATGGAATGAGGCTCCACTATCTTGGCACCACACAGAACCCATCACCGATGGCACCATGCATGCGATAAGAGTGAAATCCAACTCGAATTATGAAGAAAGAGCTTCACTTGTCGCTCCTCCTAAGGGCTTCTTATGCGAGCACTTCGTGGCATAGTGTCCCTACTTGTGACACTGAAAACATTTAATCTTCGACAATTCCTTCTTCTCGCGTGCCTGACCATAATCTAATATGGAATGGGATGACTTCCCTTTCCATTTATTTTCGTTTCCATCCAAGGCACAATTATCCTTATCATCATACTTATATTAGGATCCATATCTGGTGTCCCACTGAATCTCTTCTTGTACCAAGTTAGACCACAATCACTCCCACTCTGGTAGCTTCTCCCTCCCATTCACCGAATATTGGTAGTTGTGCCAGCTCTTGGGAATGCCTATAAGTGCTAGTATCACCATATCATCCTGAGAAACTGCAACACCAACACTTCCAAGCTCATCCTGAGATTGAGTGAACTTGGTAAAGTATTTTGGTATTGTGTCGCCCTTCTCCATCTTGATTTTTTTGAGCTTGTCCTTCAGCGCCAGCTTCCTGTGGTTGTTGTTGTTCTAAAAAATATATTTTAAGGCCTTCCACATAGCATATGGAGTTGCCTTTCCATTGAGGTTCGAGAGAATATGATATCTAATACCTTCCAATAGAATCCTTCTTACCTTTGCTACATTCTTCTTCCATGCTTCCAAATCTCGAGCATCTACTGCTACACTCCTAGGAATATAATTGTCTATGAACTCCTTCAGTCCGTTGTCTTCCAAGACTGCTTCCATCATGTATCTCCAAGCTATGTAATTCTAACTACCCTTAAGGGAATATTCGAGTATCAATATAGAGAAAGACATCGTGATCCTGCTGCTAGTCCTCAAGAGTAGATTTGCAAATTTGATTCACCTGCACAGAACAAACTCGTATCCTTCTCTTCTATAGTGATTCCTGCTCTGATACCATGTAGAAAATCCACGTATATTCAACTGATAATTGTAATATTCTAAAACAATATACTTGAATCTACTCTAACAATTGCAGAAACCAATTTAGATCTTGAAATCACAAAACATGAAGGAGAAAGAATTTCAATCGCACGACACACAAGTATTTCCTAAGGAAAGCCTCAACTAAAAGCCCTGCTATCTATATATTGCATAAGTCATAAAATATTATAAGATTACAATTATTTTCTCCAAGCTAAGAAACCTATGCATTATCTTTATCTCTCTCAATGATTCCTAGACAAGCCAGGTTCAATACTTAACCAATTTTATGCCCTCTAGGATCCCTACTTCCTTGTGTTGTTTCCTTGGGTAATTAGGCCCTATTAATTAGGGAAATTCATAATCTATACTGCGTAATCCATTAGGGGTCTTCCTGTGACTACATGCACCACCTGTACAATTCAGATAATTATACAACTGATAGTACAATGCCCTTGAACTCCAATCTCAACTGGGTCTTTCTCAGAACTGACATGCATGATTTATTTACGAGTGAATTATTAGTTAACTGGTTGAACACATGAAGCAACACACCACTGTTTAACCTACTACTAGTTCCTCCATCAATTAGAATTAGTTTAGCTGAATTTAACTTAGATAAACTAAGTTAATTAATTACAACTTAAAAGGATTGTCCTAAGAGGCAAACGAACCACATCCTTAATGTCTATCTCCCCATATTTTGTTGGCTAGGAACGAGGTCTACAAGGTGCATCAATGTAATCTTCAACAGTCTCATCGCCCCTTCTCATGCTAGATAATGATATAGGAGCTCCTCTTCTCCACAAAACTATCAAAAAATAAATATCCTCCACCTTTATACTAAGCATATGTGATCCAAGCCTGAAACATTGTGCAAAGAGGATCTTGCAAGAGAATTCCTTGGTTTGGAAATATAGAAAAGAGATGGGGAGCTATTTGTATCTCAAGTAAAGTATGCCAAGGAGATTCTAAGGAAGTTTCAGATGGAGGGCAACAAACCCAGGGAGACTCCTCTTGTAGGAAACTGGAGGAAGGAGGATGCTACTTCAAGTGAGGTAGTGGATGCTACTATTTACAGGCACCTTGTGGGTTCAATTATGTACTTAGTGAAAAAATGACCAGACATACACTACACAGTTAACCATCTTAGTCAAGCTATGGTTAAGCCTACCAGGCTCTTTTGTAAGGCGGGGAAGCATGTTTTGAGATATCTTAGGGGCACTACGGAGTATGGATTATGGTTTAGACAGACAGAGGGAGTGAAGATTCAAGGCTTCACCGATGCAGATTGGGAAGGCGGTCCATCAGATAGGAGGAGCACATGAGGGTGCATCTTCAACATAGGATCATCAATAGTTTCCTGGTACAACAGGAAATAGAGATCAGTTGCACTTATTTCAGTAGAGGAAAAGTACATGGTAGCTAGTCAGGTTGCATGCGAGGCCATATGGATGAGGAAGATACTTGTTGGTTTGTTTGGTCATCAGATGGAACCGACGATGATACATTGTGATAACCTGAGTTGCATAAAACTCTTGGTTAATACAATATTCCATGACAGGTCCAGCATATTGATATCTGGTACCACCATCTCAGAGATTGTGTTTAGAGGCGCATTATGTTGTTGCAGTACATTCCCACAGAGGATCGAAATTCAAACAACTTAACGAATGTGTTGGAAAAGAGAAAATTCGAATACCATAGAGGTAGGATTAGGGTCGCTGATAATCCATTTATTGTTGAGAGGGAGTGTTGAAATTCAACAAGAAAATGCACCATATACTAGTGCGGGATTCCAGTCACACATTGGTGAGAAATTCAGTTACACATTAGTGCTAAATGTGGGCGTTTAATTTATTTTCCCCTTAAATAAATTGTAATTTCATTTCATAACAACTTGTATCAACTAACTAAGTCATGAAGATTGAGTTATCTCAATAATTTCTAGTTGACGGTCTAAGATGAGGCATGTAGAGTGATATTATTATTTTGGGGGTTCAGTTGTAGTTGTAGCACTAGTGTGGTGTGAGTGTAATCAATTAACTCAAACTAATTGAGTTAAAATAAGTTTAACTAGTTCTAACTGAGTGATGAGCTAGTCAAAGGTCCAGTGAATTAAATTAGATTTAATTCAAAAGTAGTGATAAATTAGATAACTGATTATTGACTATTAATAGCTGCATGCATGTCAGTTATGATGAAGACCCCGTTGGGACAGAGGTTAAAGGGAAGATAACTATCAATTGTATTATTAGAAAATTGCTCGGGCGCAATTACAAAGTCACAGGAAGGCCATGATGGATTGCACAATCAAGGAAAGTCGAATTTCCTATTTAACATGGATTTATTTCTCTAGGAATTGCGTGAGCAAGGCAGGCTGGAGGAAGGCAAGGAATTGGCTAAGTGTTTGTCCAAATTTTCCTAGATCAGTGTGAGACAATTGGTAGAGTGCAACAGATTCTTGTGAGCAAGAATGCATTATATTGTTTCATGATTACTTGACTTTATACAATACATGATAGAGGGGTTTTGAGTAGTTTCTTTCCCCAGGAATATCTTGTGTTGTGCGATTTGATTTACTTCTTTCTCTTACTTGCATGTGATTGAGCGATCATGTTTTATATTCCGCAAATATTTTAGAATGATCCAATATCTTGTTTTAGTACATTACATGATCAGATTGAATCCATTGCTATAATTTCTACAATACGTGAATTTCAATCCTATAATGGTAAATTATATATATATATATATACATACTACCTTCCATACCATCAGGGTTGGATTTTATAGTTTGATAGCGCTCTCATGCTGCTACTTTGAGCCTGAATGAGTCATCATATTCATGCATTAGGGTTGATTTTGAGGTGTGCTTTGTGACAAGGAAGTACAAGTCAAATTGGGGAGACATCTACAAAATCAACTTCTATTTATGGTCGTAAACTCTCTCCTATATTTATCAATACAAAAAGTATCATGTTTTCCTATATTTATTGTGTTATGTTTTAACTCATGTATTTCAATGCCAAGTTGATTCATTGAATAGATATTTTAGATTATGTTATGTTGATGTTGTGGATCCTTTGCTTGTTTTATTCATGTGTTCAGGTTCTAAATATAGCACTTGGAGCTAAAATTGGAGCTTACAAGCGAGAAGGAAAGAAAGGTTTTCTACATATTCCAAGTACGATTCTTTCCCATTTACTAATTTCTCTAAGGAAAACTTGAAGCTTTTTGTCTTTTATTTTTTTAGATCATACCACTAGATATAGGGAATTCACCTTTGTTCGCAATCGTGAAACTTCCATAACAATGCCTATATTATGAATCTAGTCCCTAGTTCCAATTTGAACATGGTAGTCAGGAGTACAATGTCATTCTTGGTGCATGATGGATTCAATTATTTCAATTTCTTGGGGGAGAAGCTCAGGGATGTGTTCTCATAATGAGCCATAGATTCACTTGCTTGCACTTGAGTTCACAGCTGAGAGGTTGATGCCATATAGCTCAGAGCCATAATAGAGATAGATGGATGACCCCCGCCCCTTTTTCTGTGAGAAACCATAGATCTTTATCAAGACATAGTGATCCATGGAAATCAAGAGTCTTGGGATTGATGACAAGGAAAATGAATAAGGATGGGAGAGATAATAGGCGAGTAGTTTAACAAGTCAACATGGACAAGGAGAGATGAGAAATCGTGAGAGAGGCTCACAAGGGAGGAGGAAAAAAATAAATATTTAAATATTGTCGCAGTATTCTGGGAGAGAAATTGGGAGGGCTAGGAGTTGGTTGTGAGGGGAGAGTGTTGGGGCCTTTTTTTTTGAACAAAACAATTTTGGAGTTGCAGAGAGTTGAAATAGAGGTGGCAGAATGCAATCAAGTTAAGAAAAGAGTTGTCATAGTTGCAGAAAGCCAAAAGACAGGTGGAGGGACATAAATAGATAATGGCACAAATGGTAGAGATGGGAGACAAGAAACAAACAGTAGAATTCCCAATGATGAAGATGAAGCAAAAGGCAGCGAAGCGCAAGGGAAAAGACAAGCGCAAAAGAGGCAAGGACTGATAATGTCAGTCGGTAGGAAAAAATAGGCAGGAAAGAAGTGACTCCGGAGTTAGTTTGTTAGTTAGCTAGTCAGTTAGAGCGAGAGGCAGATAGGGATTAGAGCCTCAAGAGAGCTTTGCAGAGCCTTTTGTATTGAATTAAATTGTAATAGATTCTGCGGAGTATGTTTGTGTTGTTTTGATCCAAGTTAATGGAATCAACTTGTTGTTGGGGTGAATATTATGAATTGGTTGATGCTCACTTGATTATGGTGAATGTATGCCTAGTTTAAATTTTAATTCGGTACTCTGAACACGTCGTGATGAAAGATTGCTTACTTCTTGGAGTTGAGATATATATATGTCTTTTGTATGCTCATAGTTATTATCTCTGTTAGTAATCTTTCCTCAACATCAATGATCTAGCCTCTAATCTTAGTAAGGTCGCGACACACCTCGGGTGAGACTCCCTGCTCCCTTGAGCAGGTTGATAATGCTGGTGTTATCCTAGACTATTGCAGAAACCTTGTTGGCTCAAGCTTGAACCTGGGTCTTGCCCAAAGACCTTCTTTTTCACCAACAAATGGTTCTGTTGCCGGGACCTGAAAATATATTTAGAAGCTAGATCATGGTATTGAGGATATATGAGGAGGAACTATGAAGCTGGTGGTACAAGCACATAGATCGGTTCATATCGCAACAAGCAGAGCTTCGACAGCAGAGGGAAAATACTGTCAAGGATCGAGTCCTGTTTTCTGACTCTGCGAGTGACCTGTATAAAATTTTATGGGGAAAGTTTCCCGAAGAGCTTTACAACTGGTTGTGGAGACTTCAGATCAAGTCACTCCCTAAAGGATTGCGTAGAGTTTGTCGCAGTTGGACACACACAGATCCAAGAACACTACATCTGCTAGATACAGATCTAACCCGAGCAATAGATTTTAGGTAAAAACTACCTTGGAGGGGTACATTATAGAGTTTGCAGCCGAGTGCTACCAATATTTTACAAAGTTGAAGACATATTTAGATATGGGTTGCAGGAAGAACTGTTGAAAGAAATCCCGTTGTGGATTAAAGCTCTAATGGTGGACGAGGGCCTGATGTCATTCCAAAACTCTAAGATGGAGACCTAAACCTCCAGTACTGGGGGAAGGGGTTGAGGGAAAGATGCTACGAGTAAGGAAAAAGGTGGAATATGGATATGGATGCTGAAACCTCCAGTAGGTTAAGAGAGTGAAGAGCACATCGGAGGACGTAGATTGCTGAGAAGTGGTGGGAAAGGGTGATGCAAGAATTTAAGAAGCAGGAGAAGAATCGACATAATAAGGAAAAGGTGCTGCAGATGACAGAGGAAAGAGAAAGTCATATGGGATCACAAGGAATAGAAGGGTTTGTTAAGGAAGTTAGGCAAGTTTATAGGAGCCTAGGCCGAAGAGAAAAGGGAGAAAAATCCAATGAGGAGGACGCGCGCCCCGAGGAGGAGTCTGATGTGGAGCTGCATGTTACGATGGAGCAACTATTCCAAGAGAGACTGGAACCTATAACACAAAGTAATCCTATTCCCCAAGTTTCAAGTAGCACGGGTCCTAACCTTCCCCTGGTACTCTATCATGCACCTGATAAGTTCTTTATTAAGTTATGGGAGTTTAGCAAGTGGAGTAGTACTAAATTGATAGTACGAATATCTACTAGCAACAATGCTGGTAGTGGAATCTCTCAGCTGGGAAGTAGAGGTTTTGTTTTAGTACCACCAACACAAGGAAGGATGGTGGGATCATTCACCCGATACCTAAAGTTATCTAGAAAATGTAATGACGATGTAGAATAGCACTGGTATCTCTGTGAATAAATTTGGAGAGCTCGACAGACACCAGATGCAGTCAAGTTAATTGAGTTTCAAACCACACCGAGGGAAAGAGATTTGTATTGGTTCAAAAAATGGTCAGAAGCACACCAGAACCCAGTAATAGATGATGTTAAGAAAGAATTTGGCCAAGTATTCAAGCTGCCTCAGACGAATCAACAAGGATTGTTTGAGCTATGGGAAATAAAACAGTGGGAAGGCAAAACATCCTGGGATTTAATGAGAAGATTTAAAGATGTGATTGGAAAGCTAAGTTACCCAATCGATCCAAATCACCAGCGGGATTGGTTCATCGAAGCACTCCTATCGTTGACAAGGACACCATTGACACAACAAAATATTAATACCCTTCAGGATGCTCTTGAGCAAGCCATGAAGATAGAAGTTATGGCGGGATAACCGTAGGAGTTTAGAGGAGGGGCAGCGGTACAATATCCATCCATACTAGGACTACAACATCAAATAGCCAGGTTGATGGAGAAACTGAAAGATATTCAACTGGTACGACCTACAACGCCCAACGTGTGGTGCACACATGCTTGATGGAAGGACACGTGGCCACAAAATGTTTGATGTTGCGGGGAGCAAACGTTGGAACTTCGACAGCCGAAACATAAGGGGCCCCACTAGTTGGTGGAGTTGCGCAGATAAATACTCAAGGGCTATACCAACCACAAACCCACTTTCCGGGGTTCCCCAATCAACATAATCAAACAATAGCAGAATGTTGCGTAGTATGCAAAGGTATTGGTCATTCTCCACGACTATGTCCAATTCTGTAAAAATACTCAAATGTTCCAAAGAAAATCTATTGTGAATTTTCCGCCTCTACAATGCATAATACAGAGCAATGCAGAGCTCTTGATGCATTGGCAGAATGATTATACAGTCCGTCTTATAAAGTAAATGAGACTCCAATGGGGCGAGGAGGAGGAATGAGAGGTAGCAGAACTGGAGGAAGAGGACCAGTGAGGTGTTATAACTGTGATTAGGAAGGTCATGTAGCGAGAGAATGTCCACTACCCAGAAGACCATGGTTCTCTCAATGTAGAGTCAATGCACATTCTACTGAAGACTGCCCATAGCTGATTAAGAGGTGGGAGAGAGAGCCAGATAGAGGGGAGCTAACCCGGTTAATGCAGAAACAAGAATAGTAGAAACTCAACCTTTGCAAAGTGTAGTTATAGTCACACAAGGAGGGAAGAAAACAGGAGAGGATGCACGATACATGGACCCGATAAAGCTAATCGAACCTGCATCCCCAAAGAAAGTTTTCAGCCCAGACTAACAGAAGCCGTATTTCAAAGAAGCATTAGGAACATTTTCACAGATAGGAAGACATCAGAGTATGGAACTTCCACAACAATCTAGTGAAGGAGGAAAGATAATCCATACGAGCACACCTACAAAAGAGTGGTTCCGTCTGTTCCTGAACATTGTAAACAATGGACAAATGCTGGAACAATCAAAGAAAAATCTAGAAATGGTCATGCAAGGAGGAGCAGGATCTAGAGACACAAGTAACTCAACTGACAATTACATAAGAAGAGTGAAAAGGAATAAGAGAAGGACTAGAAAGGACTTATGCGTAAACAATCAAGTTTTAGGATTCTAGATTAGAGATACGATGCTAGATCTCGGATCGGATGTCAGCATTCTACCTTGAAATACATGGGATGAACTGGGGAAACCGAAGCTGTCATACACACTAATACAGCTCAGAATGGAAAATCAATACTTTATTGTACCAATAGGAAGGATAAAAGAAGTTGAGGTTGATGTTGCAGGAGTAAAGACCTATACAAAATGTGAAGTAATAGACATCATGGGTGACAAGGATCCCTATCTTGCCTTACTGGGGATAGATTGGGCCTTTGAAAATTATGCAGTAATTGATTTAAAAAAGGAATTAATGATATTCGAAGATGGTGAAGTCAGAGTAGTTCAACCATTGGACCCGTATAAAGGACCCCGATACGCAGAGACTGTTGACAATAGAGAAGATGCACAACTTCTAGATCAACTCTTCAAGATGACAACAAGAAGGAGAAAAGATTACATTAATCCTACAACAGGGGGAACCGTAAGATGGAGAAGTGTTCAAAGTTCTGACCTATGGTTATAGGTAGCATGGGATGATTGGATGCATGAAGGATATGAAGTCAACACTAGAAGATGTGCCAATAGTTGTGGAGTCAAATGGATTGGTACAAAGGTAAGAGAATATGCAACTCTTTCAAACATTCAAGTTGTGAATACATTTATTACCAAAGTGGAAGAAAAAGTACCAATAGAACATAGAGTCCCTCTCATGGACACAACACTACAATCCATGTCAGCAAGGTGGTGGGCAACCCATCGCAACTCTCTTTCTCAATGTGAAGATATTCCCAGAGCATTAAGAACAAGATTCCATGCGGCTTTAGGACTGCAACTCGGAGAAATGTACCAAGGGAATTCTGACCCCCTAGCACATCTAAGCAGTTGCGAGTATAAGTGGAAGAAAGAGGGATATGAAAAATATTTATGGGTACACAACGTTATACATTCATTGGACACCATTCCACAAGCTTGGTACCTGACAGAAGAGAAGAAGAGAGGAACAGGTACCTGGGAAACCGTTGCGGAGAAATTTACGCAATGTTTTTCCTTCAAGGGAGACACATAACAAGTTACAGATACCCTTCAAGCAATTAAAAGAACATTTTTCTTCCTATAGCTTCAGGAGAATGAGGAAATACCTTTATTAGAGCAGAAAGTCAAGGATTCAGTAGCATGTAAAAGGATAGATCGGGAGATAGACGATGATGATTTAGAGAATCTTTGACATTTATACTTTGAAGAGAAGGAAGGGGAACGGGAAATACCGGAAGAGCTAACTACATAAGGATTACACCTGTTACCATTGAAGACAAGGAGGCAGAATATCAGAAGCGCAAAGAAGCCCAGTATCGCATCTATCAGATATTATTGAGATACAGAGACAACAAAAGAAATGTTTGACCTGCTACAAGAGTATGAAGACTTATTCCCATCTTTAGTGGAAGAGCTCAAAGGAATCAAAGGAGATCCGGGGGAGATGCGCATAGTCCTAAAACCAGATGCGAGGCCAGTTAAACATAGAACTTACCGCCTGAATCCGAGAGTAAAAGAAAAGGTCAAAACAAAGATAGACAAAACGCTGAAGGCAGGCTTGATTTTTTCAGTTGAGGAAGCAAAATGGTCCAGCCCAATTGTGGTACAAAGTAAAAAGGAGAAATCAGAAATTAGAGTATGTGTGGACTACAAAAGTCTGAATAACGCATGCATTCATGATCCTTTTCCAACTCCATTTAGCGACGAAGTTCCTGACAATGTCGTGGGAAATGAAGCATACTCATTCACAGATGGCTTCTCAGGATATCATCAAGTGAGAATAGCAAAAGAAGACAAAAGAAAAACTACTTTCACAACAGAATGGGGATTATTTTCCTATCATGTCATGCCTTTTAGCTAAATAAAGAATGCACCAGCTGTGTTTTCACGGATAGTAATAGCAGCATTTAGAGACTATATCCATAAATTCCTAGAGGTATACATGGATGATTGGATGGTGTACAGTCTACTGAAGAACCATGCTACTCTTCTCAGAATAATGTTTGACAGGTGAAGACAACTTTAGATTTCTCTGAATCTCAAAAAGTGCATCTTTGCAGTACCTTTTGGAACACTTTTGGGACATGTCGTCTACAAGCAAGGTGTATTTGTGGACCCCGCGAAGGTGGAAGTAAATGTGAACATGGAGGCACCAGAAACTGTAAAACAATTGAGGTCACTACTAGGACACATAGGGTACTACAGAAGGTTCATCCGCAACTACGCAAAAATCACAACATCATTAGAAAAACTATTGTGGAAGTTAGAATAATTCATATGGAACGATGAATGCACTAAGGCATTGAACACGCTGAAAGAGAAACTAGTAAGTGCACCCATATTGGCCCATCCCAATTGGGATAAACAGTTTCATGTCCACTTCAATGGATCTTTGGGAGCGGTGCTAGCTCAGCCAGGAGAAACCTCCATAGATGATCCAGTATACTTTGCAAGCAAGAAGTTGTCAACGACAGAAAGGAATTACACCACAACGGAAAGAGAGGCTCTTACTACGGTATAGTCTCTACAAAAATTTCACCACTACTTATTGGGAGGCACATTCAAGTTCTTCATAGATCACTCAACACTAAAATATATGGTGAACAAACCTGTAGTTGAAGGCAGAATATGTAGATGGCTCCTACTATTCCAGGAATTCACTTTTGAAGTAATAGTAAAACTTGGAAGGCTAAACGTTGGTCTTGACCATTTATCAAGATTGGAGAACAGGGAAAATGGGGGATCCCTTGATGACCAGCTGTCGGATGTTGATCTCTTCCGAGTAGAAGCCATCCTAGATTATCTAGAACATATAGCGACATACTTGGCCACAAGGAAATGCCCATCAGAATACAGGGTAACCCCAAAAAGACTCATAGTAGTTAAAGCGCCCGAATATCAACTCATAACAGGGCAGTTATATAAAATGGCACTGGATCATGTCCTATGAAAATTTGTCCTAGATTACGAAAGAGAAGACATCTTGTGGGAGTGTCACAACGAAGTTGTGGGAGGCCATGTCGGCACAAAACCAACCGCAAGGAAAATACTACATGTAGGATTATGGTGGTCGCAGTGCATAAAGACAGTAAGAAATATGTGAAGAAATGCGATGTCTACCAAAGAACAGGGCGACTGTCACATCGTGATGAGTTGCCACTGCAACCTGTGAGGGCTATGAAGGCATTTGAGAAATGGGCCGTCGACTTCATAGGACCAATTGCACCAGTGGTGTGACACTCACAGGAAAGATATATAATCACCGCAACTGACTATCTCACAAGATGGGTAGAGGTGTCACCAGTAAGGGACTATACAGCAAACACATCAACCAGATTTATTTTTGAGAACATCATTAGCAGGTTCAGCTGTCTAAGGAGCCTAACAAGTGATCAAGGCATGCATTTCATTAATACCACAATTAAATCACTGCTGGACAACTTTATGATACAAAACCATGAGAGCAACCTGTACCACCCTCAAGTGAATGGAACCGTCGAGGCATTCAACAAAATATTGGAGAAAGGACTAACAAATATATGCAATGCTAACTGCGATGACTGGGATGAAAGGATACTAGCCATGTTGTGGGCATATAGGACAACCATAAAGAGACTGCATAATCAAACTCCATTCCAGTTGGTATACGGGAAAGAGTAGTAATACTAGCCAAGTTTATCATACCAAGCCTCTTAATTGCTTCAACAACACACATGACAGAGGACGAATCCATCTCTACACGCCTCAATGAATTGCAGGAGCTTGAAGAATATATATTTATGGCGTATTTCCAACAATCAATATAGAAACAACGACAAAAATCCTGGCATGACCTCCATATCAAGCACAAAACATTCCCTATCGGTGGAAAAGTATTGCTCTATGACAACAAATTCCAGAAGTTCTCGGGGAAGCTTAGAATGCACTGGATGGGACCATATTACATCATAGAGATAAGAGACTCAGGCACGGTGAGGCTAGCGCAACTAGACGGAGAGATACTTCAAGGATGGGTGAACGACACACGCCTGAAACCCTATCATGAGTAAGCACAATAATTTTTTTTTTTTAGTAACTCTCGCAATTGAGAGCTGTCAGTAGATTAAAGTCAATTAGTCTCTCGCAATCGAGATGAGCCATAGAATAGTTATGTTTTAATCTTTTCAGCCCATTAGAGTAGGAATCTTCAATAAGAAGCCCACAAAGTCGAGCAAAAACAACAATCATCCCTATTGCGATGTGGAGACCACATCGCAACCAATTGCGGTTAGGGGGGAGAGTCTACAGTGTTACATAGTCCAAGCATGTCAACAATCATTCACTCATAATGACCCATCATACCGTTGTTAGTTCGTAAGATCACCCGACTTTGAAAAATAATTATCGTAATTAGTAACCCCCATACTGTAATAAAGTTGCCATATTAAGCCATAATTATTTCCCGTAATGTCTACCCGAATCTCGAAGCCAACATCAGCAATGTCAGAGTACACCTCACCCCGGTAACTAATCACATGATTATAGCCACGAGAAAGACAACAAGAATTAATTATTTATGGCGTCGCATCAACATCATTCGTGCCAATAACATTACTTAACCCACATGAAAAAGGGAAACACCAGAATGCTGGAAAATTCTGAGTTATCAGAGAAAGAAACAACTATAACGATCAACCCAATTTCAGTAGCAGAAGTTCAAAGAAGTACACCAGTAGCATAAGTTCAAGGTATTAGACTAGCAACAGAAGTTCAGAGCAGTAGATTAACAACAACAGTTCAAGTATACAACAGAAGGAAGAAAATGACAAAGATGGCTACCTCATTCGTCGAGCCCGAGCTCGATAGAAGAATTCAAAGGATGGAGTTGCTGATAGGAAAATATGACAATGCCTCGTTGATATATACCAACTTCACAGACTCGTACCAGTTCCCAGCCATGAAAAGGCAGGTGTACATTGAAAATTATGCAAAGGAGGGAGGAGGTGAAGCAGCAAAGATGCACCCAAACTTCAGAGGCATCCAGAGGTCAACTATCCTGCACCTCAGGAGCCTTTCGGTATTCAGGACGACGGGAGAAACAATGCAATGCACTAAGTTCTTAATGAGAATAATTCAAAATGGATCATTATGGATTGGGAGGGAGATACCAATTCATGCTGAAGACATACACAAAATTACAAGGTTATCAGCGGCAGGAAATGACGTTCCAAGAGAGCTAAGAAGACAGGAGATTGTGACTACTACAGAAGGTATGAAATAAGGAGAGGAGGAAAGGGAGAAAAAATAGACCTCATAAACAACCGAACGGTAAAATTCGCCTACTATTTGATCGTTGGGAAAACGATGAGGCACTACACTAAGGGGGAGTGCACCCTAGACACAATCTCTCACGAAGCATTGCATTCAAGGAGCATAGCTGAATTGGTGCACATTCTTGTTAAATGAGTTGTTTGAGGCTTGCGAGGACAACTATAGGTTAGCCACATGATTTATATATGGTTATCTGATCATGACCCTCACAATGTGGAAGTGGAGTCCACTAGGAATCAGACAGCTCGCAGAGATCACTCACGACCAATCTATGGCCCTAAGGTTCACGCCATGGAGAATATCAGGGGACCCAAGTACCAAAGATTTTAATGAGGAAGCTTTTACAGTCTGGTACAGACAGATGTTCAACGTGTTTGGAAGTCAGCAAAGGATTCCAAGGAGCATATTAGATATATATTTTCCACAAATATGGTTTAGGGTGACCGATAACCAAACCTATATCCGACCAAGTTGCGTGGACAAAAACACTTTCCATAATAAACCATTGAAGTTCCAAATAGAGGAAGAGGCCTTCCACACAGAAGTTTCTTCATGGCCAGGAGCGGCAATGGAGATCAGAAGCAGGATCCCATTTTACTCGTTTGATGCAATGCTACCAAAAGAACTTCCGGGGGAGACACTGAAAGAAACAGTGCAAAGGATCTCCTAACTGAAACTGCGGCCACTACTGAACTAGCTCAACATACAGGTAAAAGGATTCAGTAAGGTAATAGAAACTCTCAGCATTACATCTACTGTGTTTCCAACTTTTTTTGAATTTCAAACATTGAATTTTGCATCCCCGTCCACCACCACCCCCATCATAACTCCATTACCATCTACCCTATTCCACTCCCCTTCATTGCCCACTGTCACTCCACTTCGCAAAACCAAGCCGACTAAACCCCCAGTACCAACACCTAAAGGAAAAAGAGCAAAAACCACGAGACCTAAATAAGTGGTTAATCTCACGGGAGAAGACCAATCCCAGCCAATAGTGACGGGAATGATAATTCAAGAAAAGGCAGAGGTTGCTACCCAGACCACCTTTTCACTACTTGTATTTGATCCATCATCAATCATGAACATCAAAATATCATCGCCACTCCATACACACAATTCATCACCGCACACCTCATTCACGTCCAAGGACCACCCCACCCACACTCCGTCCACCTCTACAATCATTTTAGATCTGATACCACCAGGGACCCTAAAAAATGTAGATATCAAGGCAGAATTTAACTCAGGTACAGATGGAGTACCCGAGGTTGACAAAACCATGGTGGGATAGGGAAAATTTCTAGAGTTATTAATCTAGGAAGGGTCCCTCATTTCTAATGCAATGCCCACCCCACCAGAGCCAAACCCATTCCAACAATCCAATCTATTGTTGCAACAGTTCATGCCATCTACTAGTTTACATGTTCTTGAACACCAGCCGCTGCAACAGAGTCAGCCAACGTCCCCACAGGGACATTCTAAAAGATCAATCACTAGTGGGAAACTGCTCAGGGAGAGACATCCAACCCAAGAGATGTCGAGCAGTGAGAATATGCAAAGTTGGGACCTATCCAACTGTTCAGTTTCATCAAGACGACAACACGACAAACAGAAGGTCTGCATAATGACCTCCTACAGATATTTGAGCAGCAACAACAACAAATGATTGCACGTACTGATGAGCGCAATCAACTCCAAGGCGAGAGGGATAGCCTACAGAATTAGTTGGAGCAAATAATATAGGTCTTTAAAGACCTATGGTTGACCGTTGTTTCCGTGGAAAACAAAACACCTGAAGATATTTCTTCATGCGCAATGGTCGAAAGATCCATTTGAGTCAAAATGGCATGTACAAGCCTGAATTGAGCGAACCACGAACTAAAAAAGGCACTTGCAACTAAGCTAGCAATGCCAGATCCCTCCACAATATATGCTGAGAAAGTAGCGGAGAGGCAGAGACAGGTGCACGACATAAAGGACATGCTCAGAACGATGTTCAAGGAAGCATACGGCCTGTTGGAGCAGCTACATGAATGCTCAAATTCACTGACAATGAAAGCACAACCAGTTTCAGAGAAACTACAAAAGATTTTCCTTGAAATAAGGGGAACAAAAGATCTAGTCAGCATAAATCAACTGTATGACCAAGCATATATACTTGAAACAAAAATTTAGACCATTGAAGAACACTCTACAATGACAAAGCAACTTCTCAGGGACCTAAGGCAACATGTGAAGCAAAAGGCTGAGGCAATTCAGCAACTGGCGGCTGAAGCCGAATCGAAGATCCAGAAAGTGTTCAACAAAGTGACGCAGGTAGCGGATGCGACTAAGGCCGACAGAGTCGTCACTAAAATGAAGGTTATGCTTAAAGTGTGGCAACAAGCAATAATTGAGTTTACAGAGCTCAGAACATAAGCATTGAGCAAGGTTCTCAAGTTGGGGCCTTTGTTGGAACAGGGAAAACCGGAACAAGAAACTACAGAGATGGAAGAAACAGGAGATATTAGGCCAGTTCTGGAAGCCGATAGACCACCAGAAGCCACAACAGCAGGAAAATATTGACTCGGGACGAGTCAATAGCATGTGGTCGGGGCCTGTTGGGGCCTTTTTTTCGAACAAAATAGTTTTGGAGTTGTGGAGAGCAAGAAGACAGGTGGCGGAACACAATCAAGGTAGGCAAAGAGTTTTCACAGTTGCGGAAAGATAGAAGACAGGTGGAGGGGCATACACAGATAAAGACACAAATGGTAGAGATGGGAGACAAGAAAAAAACAGTAGAATTCCCAGTAATGAAGAAGAAGCAGAAGGCAATGGAGCGCAAGGGAACAGACAAGTGTAAAAGAGGCACGGATTGACAGTGTCGGTCAACAGGAACAAATAGGCAGGAAATAAGTGACTCCAGAGTTAGTTTGTTAGTTAGCTAGTCAGTTAGAGCGAGAGGTGGATAGGAAGTAGAGCCTCAAGAGAGATCTGCGGAGCCTTTTGTATTGAACTTAACTGTAATAGACTTTGCGGAGTATGCTTATATTGTTTTGATCCAAGCTAATGGAATCAGGTTGTTGTTGGGGTGAATATTATGAATTGGTTGATGCTTACTTGATTATGGTGAATGTATGCCTAGTTTAAATTTTAATTCGGTACTCTGAACATGTCATGATGAATGATTGCTTACTTCTTGGAGTTGATATATATATATATATATATATATATATATATATATATATATATATATATATATATATATATATATATATATATATATATATATATGTCTTATGTATGCTCATAGTTATTATCTGTGTTAGTAATCTTTCCTTAACATCAATGATCTAGCCTCTAATCTTAGTAAGGTCGCAGCACGCCTTGGGTGAGACTCCTTACTCCCTAGAGCAAGGTGAAAATGTCGACCTTGTCCTAGACTACTGCGGAAACCTTGTTGGCCTCAAGCCTTAACCTGGGTCTTGCCCAAAGACCTCCTTTTTCGCCAACAGAGAGCTTTAAAGAATAGAGGATGGTGATAAGGCCAATCTAAATCAAAGTATTTTCTAAGGAGATATAAAACCGCAAACTAAAGAAACCAAAAAATGGTCCAAACAAACACAAGACAATGCGAAGGAAGTAAAATTTGATTAAGAATAGACTTACTTGGAATGTCAGGGAGCTTTTCATTAGGTCGACAAAAATATCACTTAAATGCACATAATGGAAACCACTAGTGAAAATAGAAATAACTTCCATGTATTTTTACATGTCCTTGATATAGAGTCATGGGTGCCTTGGTTCACTCAAAATTTCCAAAACCAAGGATGATCGCATAGCTAAAATATCTGAGTGCATTGGTTAATATATGAGAATGTTATTCTCTCCTTTGAAATGTTGCTTTGATTATACTACGTGCCTTCAATGTTGTAGTGGAGGAATTCCATAATCACTACTTCTTAGGAATATTGTGATGAAGTGTTATCCACATGCTCATATAACCATTTGATTCCTCCACCATCCACCATGAAATTGACATGTGTGATATGGTACTCTTCTTGATGTTGGAGCTTGAGCTTCAAATCTAAGCGAGCCTCCAAAGTGACATGTGAGCCTACCACTTGCCAGGTGCCTTGCATGTTGTGATGCCTCCTTTTATGTGTGGTCATGATATCAGGGCAAGAGAGGAGGGCCTGCGCTACTGCACTGTCCATGGTGGAGTATGGGGGAGGTGTTGTCACATTCTCATTAGATAATTTACACTAAAAAATGATTAAAAATTGTCTTACACTTAAAAAATATAAATTCTCTTTAGAGTACAAAAAAATACAAGTTTGTTTCAAAATAAATTTAATTTTTTGTTTTTCAAAATGATCTAGAAATAAAAAATGATTTTTTATTTTACCTTGTGTCGATAATAATAGCAACAAAGATTACTTTGAAAAAAATATGTCACCTTTAGAGTAAAATAAATACAACTCAACTTTAAAGTAAATATAAATTTGTCTTTAGGAGTTATAACTATAAATTTAAATGCATTGTTGATTTTCCCATATGTTAATAATAATGTTATAGCAAAGGTTTATTTTTTTACTATGGGTTGGTCCAAGAATATATATATATACAAGTAATCAAGACTTTTTTATGTTTATGAGCTACTAACGAAATGATTGATTTTTATTTGTTGATAATGAAGAAAAAAAATTAGACTCTATTCATAGTTGATTGTGTGCTTTGTGGCTTAGTGGCACGGAGATGTTGTCACGTGACATTGGGTGACAACAAAAAAAGAATAATTGAGTCTCTATATATGTTATGCACATGACAACATCTAAAAAACAAACTAGTATAGATCCATCTTAAACTTGGATCTATCAAGCATTGAGAAGGATCAAATTTCTTAGGGTATAATTTTTTTAATCATCTAACATGAAGAAATTAATACATGACTTAGAATTAAATGATAAAAACATTTATAGATTCAAAAATTTGATCCCCCTCAGTGAGTAATAGATTCAGATTTAAGATAGATCTACAATGGTGACATAGCCCAACATAGATCCATCTTAAACTTGGATCTATCAAGCATTGAGAAGGATCAAATTTTTTAAGGTGTATTTTTTTTAATCATCTAACATGAAGAAATTAATACATGACTTAGAATTAAATGATAGAAACATTTATAGATTCAAAAATTTAATCCCCCTCAGTGAGTAATAGATTCAGATTTAAGATAGGTCTACAATGGTCACATAGCCCAACCCTTCATGAATGTTCAAAATGTGAGGTAATTAATGGGTGACATGACATTTCCTTATAAACCAACCAAGATGAATATCAAAATAAATTGTGACCATTTAGGAACATTTCATGAAACATAACCTGTAAATAATGTCAACCATTTTTGATGCAAAACCATAGTAATGGTCAACCATAGCACATTTAATGTGGGAATAAAAACAACAAGAACCCTAAGGAAATTTCACAATCCAACATAACCCCTAAGGAATTTGATAATCCAACATAACCATTGGTGACAATTACAATGATACATATCCCTCCAACAACTTCGCAATGATCATAACCTTTAGCGAACATCACAATCATATGAAGGTCAATGATAATCCCTTGACAAATGTCACAATCTAACATAACTATGGGAAAATATCACACTCCAACATAGCCTTTGAGTTACATTACAATCCAACATGACCTTTTATGTTGCAACCTAACATAATCCTTGACAAACGTCACAATTTTTGAAATGTAACTAGTGTCGATCTTCATAATTATGATGTCATGACTTGATGTAATCATTGTACTTGTCAAAAGAAAGAAAAGAAAATTATTTATTTTTGTAAAAGAAAATTTATTTATGGGTTTCTTTCCCATGGTCCTAGGTTTTGCACCCATTGAGAGTTATACGGAGTCAAGGTCAAAATCAAAATGTAAAACCCCTTAAAGGGCTCTTACATGAATGTAAAGAAAAATATTTTATGTCATGAAAATGTCTATATACTGCCCAAGAGATCAGGTTGGCTAGACCTAAAGGTCGGCCTACATGAGTCTTAATAACCCATTCAATTGACTATATATTGAAGAGGAATTCATCCTCCAAAGACACGCTTGAGTATTTTAATTTCTCAAGAAGATTTGAGGCTGAACATAAGCACGAAGAAGAGGAAGAAGAACATAAAATCTGGAAAATTGTTTTAGGCATTGATTTATCTCTCTCTGGCTATAGAACTCTCTATGGAAGGATAAACTACTTCAAATCTGAATTTGTGAAGAAAGGAAAACAAATGTTTAGGTTGTTGGCATGGTCTATTAAAGGATATTTTAGACTCCTTGGTCTTGGAAGTCTTCATTGAAAATTCTATAAGAAAGAGTTCTTTGGGTTTTTCCCTTTGGAGGGGTTTTTCCCTAGCTTGGAGCCTACTTTTGGTGTCTTTCTTGTGCTTGAATTGTGATATTTTATTAGGAAAATGTCTTGATGATAATAAAAATTAATCCATCATGCTAAAGAATTAACCTAACTCACAAGAAAATTTCAAAGTCATAATATAAATCAATTATAACCCTAATGCTCTACCCTATATTTCTCAACATGGTATCAGAGCTAGGGCTTGGAACAGTTGGAAAAAAGGATATTCATTTGGAATCATGTGAGTTCAAGGAATACATTCATCCTAGGCTGAATTTATGGAAGAATCAATACCAATTTGTATAAAATTTAAGACCCAAATTGCAGATATTGGGCCGCAGACTCATGACAGGGTTTAAAAATCAACTAGGCCACAAACCTTCTACATCTAGATCGTGGAACATAAAGACTCAAATTTAATTGGAAATTTATATATTATTATTGATAAAATATGAGATGATTAGAATTAGGAGAGGCCAAGGCTTTAAATACAACCTTATGGCGTCCCTTGGTGAAGGGGCATGATCTTTGATCATGCCTTTTCACTTAAATAAACCTAAGACAACCTAGGACAACTACATTAATTAATAATTAATAAGATGTACATAACATTTCCTCTCTCTCAAAAGATGCTTTGTCCTCAAAGCATACGTAAGGATGGACATTGTTGATGAATGCTTGGGTTTCCTGAGAGGCGGGCTCTTGCTTTTTGAGACGACCCCACATTTTTATAATATCTTGGAGCATCTTCTTGAGTTCAATCTTTTGGTGATGCGGATAGCGATAATATTTGATGTTGACAAGGTCTGATCTTGCCTTGACTTCTATTGTATGTTCGATTTCCCTATTAGTAGGCATTTTCATTGGCAGGTCTTGGAATACTTTTTCGTGTTTCTGAACTAGTCCTTGTACTTCTGGTGACCCTTCGCTGATCCTTTTTGTAGATAACATTTCTAAATGATGACATTGTACTATATAGGCTGGCGCTCCTTTTCGAATCATCTTCATCATCTGGGATGATGACACGATTTGATTTTCTGGTGCTTGGAATCTATATAAATTGTGCTTTTGCCCTTCCCACTTAAAGATTATAAACTGATTCTGATGGTTGGTAGAATAAGTACTTAAGGTTTGTAGCCATTGAATTCCTAAGACCACATCGACTCCTCCTAATGGCACAGTGTAGAATGGAGATTCTAAATTAAAATTTTGAATCTGCAATTTGACCTTATGGAATTTCCCTACTTTCTCAATATTCTTACCAGAGGCCACCATTACCTTCATATTGGGCATGGGAAACGTAAAGATGTTGAGTCTTTTGGCCATGGTTGAATCTAAAAAATTGTGGGTACTGCCGGTGTCAAGGATAACCATTACGTTGTTCTTCTTAATATGTCCTTTTAGTTTTAGTTTGTGAGGTTGTGATATACTTGTCATAGCTGATAAGGACATTTGCAGAATGCTTTCGTCATCTAGTTCTAGAGGGAACTCTGGAGTGTCTGCATCTGATTCATCATTGTTAGAGTCATTAGTTGCTTCACATTTATACAGATTCTTTGTCTTGTTTCCTTTAGTGCACCTATGCTTAGGTTCCCACTTTTCACTGCAACGTTTGCACTTTCCCTCTCTCATCCTTTGTATTTCCACGTTAGATTTTTCTTCTTCACCAAGATGGGGTGGGACATATTTTGTGTTATCTATATTTTTAGATTGAGGAAATATTCATCTCGAATATACTATTTCTGTTTTTGACCAAGATAACCTTTCAAATTTCTTTTCAGCAGCTTTTGCTTTTTGTCTTGCTGGTTCTACTGATGTAATGTCGTGAAGCTCGAGCTCTACTTGTATATGGGTTTTAAGTCCTGAGACGAAAGACTGGATTAAACGAGATTCTGACAATCCAGGTACTTGTGTCGCTAAGGTCTCCCATTCTCAAGTGTACCCATCCACATCTCCTTTTTGGCGTAATTTGATGAATGTTTACAAAAACTTTTCTTCCTTTATACCTTGAAATCTTTTAAAGAACGCATCCCTAAATTTCGTCCAACTGATAGTAAGCGTTGTCTTTTTCCACCACATATACCACTTATATGCTTCTCCTTCCATTTTCATGGAAGCGTGCTTAATTTTTTCGTCATCACTGTTAATGTCATAAATCTCAAAATATTTTTCGACTTTATTAAGCCATGCAATGCTATTTTTTTCATTACCGTCAAACTGGCGTAGCTCGATTTTTTCTCTTTGATGATATGCTAACGGTGAAACGAGAAGGGGGTATTGATTAGCAAATGCATTCAAAAGATGCTTATTTTGAAAATTGGCATTACTATCTTCTTGATGGTGTGGGGAAGATATTTTGTGAGAGTCGGTTTTTTCATGATGATCTTATGAATTCCCAGAATCTGCTGAATTGTTCTGTTGATTATGTTCCATATTGGGGAATATTGGTCGTTGTGTCTAATTTATCTTGTCGCAAAGTTCTATTATGTTTTGCATTACTTGGCTATGATTTTATGTGGCCTCGTTATGATTTAGCCAAATTTGTCTTTCTATCCGATTTGTCGTATCTTGAAGCTTTTTGATGTCGTTGGAATATCCTGCAACTTAACCCTTGAGATCGACTAATCTTTTAGAGATGTCGTCGGAGTTATTATTATTGATCTTAGTCTCAAGATCAGTCAATTTTTTTGGGAATTAGGCCATTGACATAGATGAAGACATTGAGTGTGTATGAGGTAGTAAATATTTATCTGCATTTTTTTTTTATTTTTTTATTTATTTATTTATTTTTTTAATTATATAATATGGATTGTAATTCATATATTATATAACAAAAAAATTTGTTCACTAAAAAAAATGTACCCGTTCGAAATGTCACACTGTCTTAAAAAAAATTTCATTTTACTTAAAAAAAATTTGCCTACCGTGTCAGCGGAGGTGAATGCGGAAAGGACAGCGAGAGGAGGGGATTGCGGTGACGAGGAAGATGGCGGGAAGGGACAGCTGCGGTGGCGGGGAGACAACGGGGAATGGCAGGAAGGGTGACTGTGGTGGCGGGGGAGACGACGGGGGAGGGAGATGGCTGAGGCGAAGCCAGCGGGGAGGAGGCGGGAAGGTGGGAAGAGGGGTGCGGGGAAGTGGGAAGAGGAGGGGGCAGGGGAGGTGGGGAAGGGGGGGAGAGGTGGGTAGAGAAGGGGGAGCGGAGAAGTGGGCAGGGGAGGTGGGGAAGGGGGGGAGAGGTGGGCAGAGAAGGGGGAGCGGAGAAGTGGGCAGCGGGGAAATGGTCAGCGGCAGGGAGATGACGGTAGGGAAATGGAGGGTAGCGGCAGGAAAACGAAGAGAGGGAAAAATTCCAATCAGGGAATTCGATGAGAGGAAAAAATTGATGGCTGTGTGGACAGACAACGAATTACTCACACAGATCCTGAAGAGCAACCACACCGATACCAATGGAACATAAAGACTCAGATTTAACTGGAAATGTATATATTATTATTGATAAAAGATGAGATGATTACAATTGGGAGAGGCCAAGGATTTAAATATAGCCTTATGGCATCCCTTGGTGAAGGGGCATGATCTTTGATCATGCCTTTTCACTTAAATAAACCTAAGACAACCTAGGACAACTACATTAATTAATAATTAATAAGATGTAAATAACAGATCGAAAGAACATGTTTGGGAAGAGAAGAGGTTATCTTCATGTCTAAGGGAGGCCACATTCATTAGCAGTAGAGTGAAGATCTAGGGAAGACCACATGGTTTTCAATCACCCTTCTTTCTTGAGAAAAATTGCACCTATGGTATCGAGATAATCTCTAATCCTATGCACAAGTTTCATTCTAAAATCATAAGTGTAAAGATCCTCATCCTAACCTTAAGGAGGCCCAATATCAAGGGATTATTTCAAAATCCTCAAGATTACCTTACCTCTATGCAATGTTTGTCAAAAGGTTGTCATTATAAAGCCTCTCTTGTGCTTTGAAATCTAATAATACATCAGCCTTGAAGAAAAGTCTCTTTTGGATAGTAAGATCATGTAAGAATTTAAGGTTATATTTGGAAAGAATCAATTGTCACCAAGGACCCGAGATCTTGTTCAAATATTAAAATTATTCAACCTATGTATCTATATCTAAAAAAAAATTGCTAAATAAAGACCTAGATCTAGCTAGGTAAAGGATATCTAGGCATGTTATGAAAATATATTTACCATTAAGTAGTTAGTTGGCATGTGAAGGAAGGATCAATCCTTGCGGTCCACATCGTTGATATATATAGTGAAAATTTGATCAGTGAGTGAATTTGACCTTGTGACACTCATTTTGAACAATCGAAGTCTATACAATGCGAATAAAATTGCCATTCTTGAATTTTTTATGATGGAAAAAGAGTCATTAAGTTGACCATCTCATTTGATTCCTTGTATAAGTATTCTTAAGAGAAGGCTCATCCTCGTGCTCTCAGTACAATGACATAAGAAGATTATCTAGACACTTTGCAGTAATAGGAGTATACTTTGACCTGTGAGATAATATAAATCTTTGTAATTTGTGCCTTTTACAATAACAAGGTCAGAATAGATATATATACACAATTTTTAGTTGAAGTCAACCTGTAGAGATTTCTCAAAATGTACAATAGCAGTTGTTGAATAAAGGTATATATTAAAGCCTTTGTCTTAAGGTATAGACATCAATAAATACTTGATCACAATGGGAAGAAAGGGGAGCTATAAGAAGTAAAGGACTACATTTAAAATTCCTCTAGCCATAAGTAATAAAAGTAGCATATTGTATCTATTCTAAAATTTTGAAGCTAGGAGAACAATAGTCATATTATATATTGTTCCAAATATTGTTAAATGAACACTTGGAGAAGCAGGTTCTATCGGAAGAACAATGATGTCCCTATTTTAAGTCTCATTGGTAGGAAGTCTTGAATATTGTAGTGGATCAATATAGATTGAAGTACCTTTGTGAAGATACCATGAGATCTGAAATTGCAGGTATATAACCATAAGGTATGTATAATTTTTTAAAGGGCTCAACATACAATAGGGCTCATTGATTGGATAGGGTTTATGAAACCCTTGTCATACAAAAAATTTGATATTTTCCTCTCGTAGTAAACTGAGCCCCATGCCTTTTAGGGTTTATAAGAAATCTATTACTCATGAGCATGGACAAGGTTGGAAACCCTGGTCTAGGGTTGGCACCTAAAATCCTAGAAGTATAACCTTTAATTCTCATGGTAATTGTAGATTTTCGTATATATATATATATATCACACTCTTGTTATTATATACTTTTCTTGGGGATACTTGTCTATGAATATTGCAGGTACAGGAATTAAAGGAATATGGATGGGTTGATCCTTCATTTTGATAAGCATGATGGAATAAGGAAATTGTATGAACCCTTGTATCCTCAGGCACTATGATAGGTTCATGATATAACTATGGAACTATGGATTCTTGGTACATAAAAAGGAGAATTAGAAGGTGAAAAGACCTCTACTATGGTTAAAATATTGCAGTTAAGCATTATTATTATGACAGGATGCATCATATTGAGAAGATGGCATCATACTAGAAGCATACCATTGAAGCAAGAGCTCATGACATTATTAAAGAAGATTGAAATAATAGTTGAAGTTGAAGTCTACATGGATGTAGTTTTCATTGTATAAAGTAAGTAGCGCTTGGTAACCTCATTAAAAGAATATATAGTACATATGGTTGAAAGAAAGTCATCTAGCATGATAAAAGGAATTCATCATACATCATCATCATGAAAGGAACATTTTTAGGATGAGGATAATCTAGATCCTATGTTGGAATCTTCATCAGAAGGTTCAACTCTACTTGGAGGAAGCAAATGTCTTGTTGATCATTCCACCCTATGTGGGATACATTGTTTAGAAAATATGATGGTATAGTGACAAAGGAGTGCATCAAGTCAAGATGATTGAAGTACTCCCAATCAAGGAAAGGAAGTTGCCAAAGGAATTATAGAGGGAGAGATAGACACATCATTCTTGCCTTCACTTCAGGAAGAAATAATGGAGAATTAGATAAGCATTTGACATCCGATACTCTTTGAGGATGAGGTAGGGAATCCAAGATAAGAGTAGTCGTAGAGGACTGATATTCTTTGAGAACTGGAAATCCAAGACAAGAATAGTCCTGGAAGGACATACCCTATGAACACATGGGTGGAGTATGTGCCTTGAGAGACAATGATGATGGTGTATATCAGTCATTGGTCTTTCCATCATTTTTCTCTGATCTTATGGAAATATGGAGCTATTATTCAAGGCCTTGATATGTGACAATGTTGGTTGGTATGATGCAAAACAAATGGCTTACCAATCCGACTCTTCTTATGAGAAATTTTCAATGGAAATATTGTCCTTGTACCTGTTGTCAATTATGAATACCTCCCTAGTTAAGAGGGAGTTTTTAAATATAATTAGTGTTGGTCTTCATAATTATGATGTCATGACTTGATGTAGTCATTATACTTGTCAAAAGAAAGAAAATAAAAATATTTATTTTTGTAAAAGAAAAATTATTTATGGGTTTCTTGCCCATGGTCATAGGTTGTGCACCCATTGAGTGCTCTAGGGAGTCAAGGTCAAAGTCAAAATGTAAAACCCCTTAAAGGGCTCTTGTACCAATGTAAAGAAAAATATTTTGTGCCATGAAAATTTCTAGATAATGTAACATCCGAGGGTTAAAAGTTCATGTAATAAGGTTAATAAAGGAAAAATAAGGGCAAGGTCATGGGACACGTATTCCAAGCAAAACGTTGGGAAAAACATCCTAGTGGGTGTTCACTTCGGTTTATTTATGGCTAAGGAAATTGGCAAAGGTGTTGGCAAATGAATTGAAAAGGAAAAGATGCATTTATTGGTATTTTATCTATGAAAATAAAGGAAAATCAGAGAAAAGGAAGGTGAGAGGCTACAAATTTTCATGAGAAGGAAATTGAAGGAAAAATAGAGGAAATTGAAGAAATTAAAGGCCTCAATGATAAAAAGGATAATGAGGATCCCTTCACACCCTTTTTTGTTAGTTTAGTTTTTGTATTGGTTTCAAAGAGGAGAAGAGCACTAAGAGGAGAAAGAAAGAAAGCAAAGGAAGGACAAGGAAAGCAAAGGAAAGAAAAGGAAAGTAAAGGGAAGCAAGGATCAAGTAAGGAAGAATTGGATCAAGCAGCTTCAACATGAGTACTTGCAGGTAACATGTTCCACGTATTATTTCCTAGTTGGTTTTGGCTTGCATGGTATATGCATGTGTGTATTTGGTTCATTTATTGTCATTGACATCAATTTTTCCTAGTCTGACAGTGGTTTCAGCCTTGCCTTTCCATTTATGTATAGCCATGGTGTGATGGGATTCATTCTTAAGCTTTATATTGCCAAAAGGTTTTGGATCTAAGTGAGGTGGTCTTAGGAAAATACCAAGGGTTGGGGTTGGAGATGGTTTTCTTGGGGAAGCCCTGAATAGGTGGGTCCCTTGGTTGTTTATGTATTGGTTTATCTCATGAGATCCCACATTCATGCTTGGAATATCGCATGGGGTGATTGGCTGAAAGAGAGATTTGGTTCAACCCAATCTATGGTCTGGTGGTACGTGGAAGTCCCTGAATTGGTTGGATTTTCATATGATTGATAAGGTCTCTTTCCCTTGTAATTCATGAGTAATTATACTTGTTATTATGTGGATTTAATGGTTATTCTATCATTGTTATTCATCTCGTTATATGTTGGTTATAAGCATGGTTTTATGGCATATTCAAGTTAAGACTCTTATCATTTATTCATTTGTAATGAATGGTTATTGAATGCATGACCTAATATATTTTATTGTAGCTATTTTGAGAGGGAATTCGACCCTCTTTATGATTCTCAGATAAGTTTCAGATCTCTACGTTTAGATATGCATTCATGACCTGTAGATTTCATGTTCGCCAAGTGTTTCATGAAATGACTATCACATTTAGACTAGGTTAGGTCAAATCCTTGTTTAAGTTTTGTTTTAGAGGATTTTTCCTTGTGCCATTTATAATTATGGAAATTTTTTTCAAGTTCTGGGCAATGGTCTGGAGACTAGCCTTGAAAAAGGTGGTTTCGATCTCGCAGGCGTAGGCACAAAGCTGGGTGAAAAAAAATGCAGTCGCTACTTTGCAAGCGTATGCATGTAACTGGAGGGTTATAGTCGAATTCAAGTAGTGTTGTGCCAACATCTAGGAGTCTATATCAGTGAAAAATCAAGCCAACTCAAGGTTTGGGCACCTGGAAGGGTGGTTTAGCCCATGGGGATCCTATAGCAACTGAGGAAAGATAGTAAAGTATTGGTTTGTTGACTCCATTTACTTCATATGATATAGGAGGTTGAGTCATGTAATAATAGAACTAGGCTCATGTTTACCCCAACAGGCCAATGAAAGTGGGTAAATATGGGAGGGGTGGTTACAAATTGGTATCAGAGCATGGTTAAATACTTGGAATCGATGGGCATAATGTGATTTTTATACATGCATGCCAATCGTATGCATGCATTATCGTGTCTATCGTTGTCATGTATATAGATAGTGTCATAGTTTATGTTATCATGTATGATTTTGATGCATTGGCTGAGATAGACTAGGATATGCAGATCATTAGAGTAAGGTTGCAACACTAGACTTCGCGATAAGAGTAAATCATCATACAAGTTTTATGTTTGGCATATAGATATGATTGTTAATGGTTGTTATATGGTTATGCATATGCCTTTAATTCTATTTTTTATATGGTTACATGCATAATAGATGCTAGTTGTTCAGTGCGGTCATAAGCATATGTGTCGGCTAGTCATGCATGGTAATAACTTGTTTTTATATGCATTGTGGTCCTATGCATGATGAGTATGTTCATTGCAGCTAAGGTATTGATGTTATATGTAAGATATTGATGTTATATGTATCATTCTAATCGTGATGTTATATATATCATGCTAATCATGCTAAGCACTGCAAACCCCTGCTCCAAAACCCTGAAAATTTGACTTCAAGACAACTTGTCCAAAAGTGCAACAAATGACTTGGAGCAACTGTATTTTGGAAAATTTTCTCAAATAATAACACCTGTGCATAAAAGGTAGGAGTTTTTTGTTCTTTTTTCTATGATTGACAAAAACCTCTTTCACTTTTTTCAAATTCATCTTCATTACTTCAGAAAGTAAATTCGAAGTAGGATTGTCCTTGTGTGCAATGTAAACCTTAGCAAATGATCAAAAAAATCTAAAAATGATGCCAATCACCTCTGATAATACATGAAGTCCATCCATGCTATGGCGGTCTTGTCCCTCTTGAAATTTGTGGCAAAAATAATGGTCAACTTGGCATGGCAACCTACCTCTTGAATTCTTTCACAAAACCTTAGGAAACTAGTATCTTCAAAGGATTTATTGGTGTAGGATGAAGCATTAATCTCTTGTAGATTGGATGGATCGAATATGGAGACATGACCTCATTTTTTGTACTTCCTCTTCTCACTTTCCATGGTGTTTTTTTATATGATAGAAACCCTAGCTTGATAGGAAGGAAGGAAAGGGTGAAACTTAGGAAATTAGGGGAAAATGGGGCAACAATTTTAGGGAGGGAAATGAAGGGGATAGGAGTTAGGAAAAAATCCTAAAAAATTAGGGGATATTGGGTAGTATGTTACAAACACAGTACAAGTGGAATTCCTTGAAAATAGTGAGGGTAAGGTGTGAAAATGTGGAAAACAAAATCCTAGCCTAGGAATTTGTCAATGGAGCAGCATAGGTTAGGGTTTGTAGGAAAAATGGAAGAAATGAAGGGAATTGTTGAGGGTAATGATTTGGGGGAGTATGTGAGGTGTAGGTGAATGTAGGAGAGTAGGAAACTAAGGGCTTTACCACTGAAATGAAAAAGATTCACATGGAAATGAAAAGCACAGTGAAACCCTAAGAGAGGGAATTTCACTGAATTTTTTTAGAAGATAGATGCATAAGAGGAGTGCAAAATGCTACTCACTTGACCAATAGATGTTGTAAACCTCTAAAACGATGAAATAAACCTCTTTGAATGGCTTCTTGTCCTCCAATTCAAAAGCGTTTTTAAGGAAACGAGAAGCGTGGGAGAAAATTAGGGTTTTATGAATGTTGAGATGAGGCTTGATAATGGAAGAGAGCTTAATGAAAGTGGAATGAGAAATTTCAAATGCTTTGGATGGTATTTTATTAGTTGAAAATTGGTTTTTTCTAGTGATGTACATCATATGGTCTTTTAGAGAAATGTTGTGATGTGACTGCAGCGTTGTCTTTTGAAATGAAATGTTACCTTTACCTTCATTGCTTATGTTCCTAAGTTGCTAACTCCCTTTAATGGTGACTCAAGTAATGAACATGACTCCTTTTGATTTTAAATGACTGAAATTATGATGGCCAGTTAAGTGTAAACCTAAGCCATAACCTAGATGATGACATGCTAGTTTTCTCATGGCCTAAGACACTTGAATGAAGACATGACGATGATGAGTGATGATAAAATGAACAGGTGGAGGGAGTAGCACTGACCTAGACAACAACCAATGATCGAATTTTATTTGAAAACTTATTTGAAATTACATAATTTGACCTAAGACCCTATCAACTAACCTTGAAAGAGTACATTTGATCACTGGTGACTAATAGACACTAACATTGGCTCCAACTGGGGATGGAAAATCCTTTAGGGGGTGTCAAGCACACCGTAGACCACGTAGCCTCATCCATTGGGAAATGGAGTAAAAAATAAAACAAAGCTCGACGCTAAAATGACTGACTGACAAAATTAAGAAAAACTAAAACTGACTTGACTTACATATGGCAATAGACCATCGGGCTTCAAATCCTAATGATAACCGCCCACCTACTTAAGATATATATACAATCATTTGATATGATCCCTCTAGTGTAACCAATTCAGCAAATGGTTACTTACTTGAATCCTGCTCACACTTTCCTTGAGTAGGCAGAAAAAACAAAAGCTGTGGCAACTCCAAGTGTCCAATGAAAATGTGCTCATGATTCATAAATACAAGAAGATTCATCTTCCAAGATGGCTGCAACAAACTGACCAAAGGATCATGGAGAATATGCAACATAAGCTTTTCTGGATGATTTAAAATAGGAAAACAAACCTCCTTCTATACCATTGTTTTGTCTATGTGTTGAAATTGATCACCTTCATCAATGAATGTTGCAACATTGACCTTCATTACTTGTTGTAACAAATTTGTCACAGGATCTTGAAAATCATGAAAAAATAGTTCTTGCTAATTTGGAGGAATCAAGAAACATATTTCTATTGCAACTGCTTTATCTTCATGATGGATTTTAGCAAGAGTGTGCTCTTGGTCTTGAAAAAATTCTAAACATATAGATGGACAAGTTTCCTCTTGAAACAAAAATCCAAGAAATGAAATATTTGAAGAAAAATCTGAATGACACTCCTCATCGATGTATTGGTCTCCTGAACACTACTGAATAATTTCATATAATTCAAGGGAATGGTCATGATCTTCATCTATTGATTACTGATTAATATTATCTTCAGTCAAAGAAGACCTTGTTTGATGGAAATTTTCCTGAATACAATCTTATTTTGCAAGATGCTTTAGAACAAACTCTTCTCTTTCATTGTTCTCTTTTTTATCCTTAAGAATATGATCAGTTTCATTTCCAACTACATAAATGGTTATCTGTTGGGAATCCACCTGAATATCATGGCAACAATCCTTTTCTATTTCCTCTTGATGAGAAAAAAATCAAACCAAGCTTCTTAAATCTCACAAGAAATTAAATCCTGATCATAGATGTCAATTCCCATACGCTGAAAAAGATCATCAAAATTTCCACAAAAATTATCTATCAACACTATAGAAGGGTAAGTTTGTTTGTAATTTTTACAAAATTCTACATAGGAATCCTTAAGAGAACATGGAATAGCATATGGAAACTTCCCATACAAAAACCATTCTCTTTCTTCTAAGGTCGCAATAAATATCTTCATCAAGCAGTATTCATGAATTTCAACCCCTAGCCTGTGTATGTGCATATGAATCTTAATTAAATGAAGAGCAACATCTTCTCCTTCTTGATATTTAAATTTAGGCAGATAGGTTAACCAATCAACATGAGGCATTGGGTGTGGAAAGCTAGAGATATGAGATCTATCCATAAGAGCATACCTTCTAACAGTTGAATCCATCTTGAAAACAGTGAAGTCACCAAAAGGTTCTTTAAGCTACCGGTTTTTGAACAGTGGAGTCGCCATGAAAACTCTGAACTTTTGGATTCTTCAACACTGGAGTCGCCAGGTGAAATATGCATAGAATTCTTGTGCTCGACCACTGTTCACCATCAGCAATTAGAGCTAATATTTGTCATTCTTTCCCGAGATATATTTAACCTTCGCTCCCAGACAACAACGCTAAAAATATTATCACTCCTTATGTTTCCCAATGCTGAGAAAGGAGACTGAAGAGGTAACCTCAAACCAATCTTTAGATTTGGTAGCTAGCCCTACCAAACTAGAGAGGGCTCTCTTCATGTCAATTTCAGAGTCAATGAGGTGATTGGAAAGGAAAATATCTTAAGCTACATATAAGCTTAGTGATTTTGATTAGGATTTTATTTGAATTTTTCTGGATAGGAACTGTAAGTCTAGGAACTAGGTCTAGGTTTCAAGGTCAGATTTCAAACGAAGAGCTGCAGAGATGAAAAAAAGGCCAGGTAGGTATACTTAGAAATGCATTTATATTTTCATTGTGGTATAGGGTTTCAAAAAAGGGAGAATCAGAATGAGCATATAACATATGAGATCATTCATCAGAGGAAGTAGAAAAAAATTGTGAAAATCTCATTAAACAGAGCACAAAAGTAAGAATTTTGCTTAAAGAATCATAAGATCATCATACGAAAGCATACATGTGATTACAAGAAAGCATAAACATTCAATTTGATGGTAACACTGAGAAAAACAATGCGAATAAGCATACCACTGGAGTCCCAAAATTATAGCTGCAACATGTCTTTGATTTCACTGTAAAAAGGTGTACATAAGCTCCACACTGCAATATCAACTATCCAACCTCTACAATGACTTCAGTTGGAGTACATATAAAAACTAGAGAAGATTCTATCACTATGGGTCGAAACTTGATCCAAAACACTTCATTAATGCACCTAATGAGTCATTATCTAGTTTTTAGGGAAGTTAGAAACAATCCCCCTATTTTAGCTAACAAGTAGGAGTCTTTGTCTCTTTCATTAAATACAATATAATTTAACAAGAAGGAACATAAGTAGACTTATTAACTATGAAATCAACTCATGAGACAGCTGTAACCTAGATCATTTTGAATTTTTTATTGCCATTTGTCTAGAAAAACCTTTAACACAAAAGCGTAGCGTGCTTAGGAAAAAGCGTAGCATGAGGTTTGAGGGCTCTTTTGAGTGGGTTTTCTTCATCCATTTTTTGAACTGAAGGTATATTTGGAAAGAATGGGATGTATACTTATCCTTATAACCTTTAAAATTGAAAAATACCACCTATAAGACACTCAAAACTTAATTTCCCCAAGGTTACTCCGGAAGTGTAGCGTGGGTTGAAAAACAGTGGTAGAAACATGAAATTTGGGGTGTTTCTGAGTTTTCCTCCAAAATTAGGAATTGTCATGCAAAAAAAAAGGCATATATGGGATGTACACATCAAAATTAATCCATCCATGTAAGGTTTACCTCCATTGGAGCCTCTAAGAAAAATCGTACCATGGCCACGCTACGCTTCTGTATAACTGAAATTGCCAAAATTTCCAAAAAATCTAATAATTCCCAAAAATTTCTGCAAAAATAAGGCTCAAATGTGGAGAAATATCTCTCTAACCATAAATTTTTTTGCAAAACTAAGAGAGGTTTTGTTCTTTAATATGTTATGAACGAAAACCTTATCCAATTTTCAAAAATAATTTGGAATTTGCTCATAATCCAAGTTTGAAGTTGATCACTAAAAATTGCAGAAGCGCGGCATGCTCTCAGCAGAAATGCAATGTGGTCTTTGAGAGGGATTTTGGAGGCCTTCCCAAAGGATTTTTGGGCTGCAAGTGGTATGGTTGGAAATCTTATGATGTATTCTACATAATGGATTCATCAATCACTGCAAAACCATGCTCCAAACCCCTGTAAAAATTGACTTGAAGACAACTTTTCCAAAAGTGCGGAAAATGACCTGGAGAAATTGTATTTTGGGCATTTATCTCAAAACATAATACCCATGCATAAAATTAAAGAGGTTTTTTTTTTATTTGTCTATGATTGACAAAAACTCTTTCACTTTTTTCAAATTCATCTTCATTACTTCAGAAAGTAAATTCGAAGTAGGATTGTCCTTGTGTGCAATGTAAACCCTAGAAAATGATCACAAAACTCAAAAAATGATGCCAATAACCTCTGATGATACCATGAAGTCCATCCCTGCTATGGTGGTATTTTCCTTGTTGAAATTTGTGGCAAAAATACTGGTCAACTTGGCATGGCAGCCTACCTCTTGGATCCTTTTACAAAACCCTAGGCAACTAGTATCTTCAAAGGATTTCTTGGTGTAGGATGAAGAATTAATCTCTTGCAGATTGGATGGATTGAATTTGGAAACATGACCTCCTTTTTTGTACTTCCTCTTCTTGCTTTCGATGGTATTTTTTTATATGATAGAAACCCTAGCTTGATAGGAAGGAAGGAAAGGGTGAAACTTAGGAAAATAGGGGAAAATGGGGCAGGAATTTTACGGAGGGAAATGAAGGGGATAGGAGTTAGGGAAAAATCCGAAAACCTTAGGGGGATAGGGTAGTGTGTTAGGAACACAATACAAGTGGAATTCCTTGAAAATAGTGAGGGGAAGGTGTGAAAATGTGGAAAACACAGTCCTAGCCTAGGAAATTTTCAATGGAGCAACATAGGCTAGGATTTGAAGGAAAAATGGAAGAAATGAATAGAATAGGTGAGGGGAATGCTTTGGGGAACAATGTGAGGTGTAGGTGAGTGTAGGAGAGCAGGAAACTGAGGGTTTTACCACTGAAATGAAAAAAATTCACATGGAAATGACAAAGCGTAGTGAAACCCTGGGAGAGGGAATTTCACTTAAATTTTTGAGAAGATAGATGCACAAGAAGAGTGCCAAATACTACTCAGTTGCCCAATAGATGTTTTAAACCTTTTAAATGATGAAAGAAACCCCTTTCAATGGCTATTTTTCCTCCGATTCAAAATCATAGCAAGGAAACCAAAAGTGTGGGAGAAAATTAGGGTTTTCTGAATGCTGAGATGAGGCTTGATAATGGAAGAGAGCTTAATGAAAGTGGAATGATAACTTTCAAATGCTTTGGGTGATCTTTTATTAGTTTAAAATCGATTTTTTCTAGTGATGGACATCATACGGTCTTTTTGAGAAATGATGTGATGTGACTGTAGCATAGTCTTTTGAAATGAAATGTTACCTTTACCTTTATTGCTTCTGTTCCTAAGTTGCTAACTCCCTTTAATGGTGACTCAAGTAATGAAAATGACTCCTTTTACTTTTAAATGACTGACATTATGATGACAAATTAAGTGAAAACATAAACCAAAACCTATATGATGACATGTTAATTTTTTCATGGCCTAAGACACTTGAATGAAGACATTACCATGATGATTGATGAGAAAATGAACAGGTGGAGGGAGTAGCACTGACCTAGACAATAAAAAATGATCAAATTTTATTTGAAAATTTATATGAAACTATAAAATTTGATCTAGGACCCTATCAAATCACCTTGAAAGAGTACATTTGATCACTAGTGACTGATAAACACTAACACTTAGTAGAGACGATGTGTTCTTTGGATGTGTAGTACTATTATTGTGTATATGTTGTACATGTGGTTTTGTGTACATGCTATTTATGCAGCGATGTGTACAGATGGTGTTGTGTACATGTTCTTTATAAAGTGTTGCGCACAAATGGTGTTGTGTGCATGTTGGATATGCGATGTTGTGAATGTATGGTGATTTTTGCATGTTGCATATATGGTGATGTGTACATACGACATGATGTGCATGTTGTAATTATGGTGCTATGTACACATGGTGTTGTGTGTGTGATTGTACATGTTGTACATGGGGTGTTGTGTACATGTTGTGCTTCTGCTTTTGTGTACATGTGGTGTTGTGTACACGTCATGCATGTGGTGTTGTGCACACATTTTGCAGGTGGCGTGTGCATGTGGTTTTGTGTACACGTTGTGTAGGTGGTGTTGTGTACATGTGGTGTCCTGTATACGTCGTGCAGGTGGTGTTGTGTACACATTGTGCAAGTGGTGTTGTGTACACATTGTGCAGGTGGTATTGTGCACATGTGGTGCGGTGTACACATTGTGCGAGAAGCGTTGTGTGCATGTGGTATTGTGTTCACATTGTACACGTTGTGTTGTATACATGTGGTACCATGTTATGTGTGTTGTGTAGTCATTGTATCATGACATGTGTATTCATTTTGTTGTACTTTTTGTACGTATTGTTAGAAAATTAAATATTGCAGAGCAATGAAACACATAAAATATGCGGAAAATAAAAGCACACAAAACACATAAAACTAGAGAGACACAGATATACGTGGTTCACCCAGTTTGGGCTACGTCCACCCCGAACATCCAGTTCTTCCTTTCTATTATCCAACAAAAAAGAAGAGAAAAAACCTACAGTAGATCCGCTGTAATATCCTCTGTTCTCTCTCACAGTCTCCCTCTCTGTTTCTCGCTCTGAGAATACACATACAATGCACAGCCGCAATACAATGCCCTCATAAAAGCGAGGGGTTGCCTTCTAGGGCAAAAAAAAACCCTAATCTAAACATAACTTCCTACGTCGGATCATTTGCTAATGAGCGGCCCAGGTTACAACTAGAAATTACTATACTTTTACAAGGAAATTTTACATCTATTTTTAGCTTCAGGGGCGCTGCCCCCGAAACCCCCGGCCAGGGGGGGGCTCCAAAAAGCACTACCGCACCCCCTGGACCCCCCACAACAGCAACTAATTACGAGTGGTGTTGCTGCCCCTTTTAAGGTACAGGGGTCCAATGCTGTGATACAAAGTAAACAAGATAATCGGGCTCCACACCCAACATGTATATGTATTGTGTTGTGCATCGGATGTAGATGTATGTTGTGTTGTACATTGGGTGTAGGAGTGTGTGTTGTGTTGTACACCGGGTGTAGATGTATGTGTTGTATACTGGATGTATGTGTATGTGGTTGAAGAGAAGAGAAGCATTGGGTGCTTTCTGAGTGTAGCAACCGATTTAGTGAGTGTACAAAAAGGATAGAGAAAAAAGGCAGAAGCAAAGAACCATTTGAAAGATAAGTATCAATATTTTATTTCAGTTCTTGATTATGCATGTGATATATGATTTTGTTTTATGATGGTTGCATGTGATCTATGATTCTGATTTATGATGGTTGCATTTTGAGCTAACCGGATGTGATATGTTTATACATGATGATTTGATTGAAGATATAGTTTAACTTGTTGTGACAAGAAGTGAACATAATTGCAAGTGTACCTTATTGATGAGCCACCAATGAGGTATGATTTGAGTTTCAATTCCTTTTAGTCTAACGGAAATTATGTGCTTAGTACAGGAAAGCAAGAAATGCCCAGTTTAGGGTGGTTGAAATTGACTACAAGAATTAGCAACAACAACAAAAGGAATTGGAACATGCAACAATATGTTGGTAAAGCACTTCAGGAGCAGTGCCATTGTGGGACATTGGTACCCAATAGTGTCCATTGATTTCCATGAGAATTCTATGACTAGTATGATGGTTTTAGGCAGGGATATGACGTGGTTTTTGACCTTCCGATGCGAGGAAACCTTGCCAAGGGATGGATTGCCTGGGAAAGGGGATGTCGAGGAACTTGGAAGGTGAGTGACTGCACATAAAGGGGTGACCATATTTCTCAAGGGACTGTGTGGTAGAGAAGGGAAGGTCAGGGATGGATTTGTTTTGGTCATTAACATTTCTAGATGGAATCAGATGCACATTGGGAGTGTGTCAAGGGACAATGAGCTGACAATTGTTCACTGAGGAAAATGTAGCGCATGGATTATGGTGTTGGAAAATGGATGCAGATTTTGGTTTTGACAGTGGATTTTGGACTTACTGGGAAGGAGGTGAATCCTGGTACTACTTTTGAGGGTGGAGGCGTGAGCATCTGGACTCCCTTGTTTCCAGGATGTAGGAATCACATCCTTTTATTTGTTGGTTAGACAAAATGTGCATATGTGTATATGTGTATGTTATTGTAAATACCGTTATGAGTTTTGTTATAAAGCTCCAGTAAACGGTATGATTGTTATGTTTCAACAGGATGTCATTGTAAATATTGCAAAGAGTTGTGTTATAAAGCTCCATGGGCAATATGTTTTGGCTTTCAACGGTCTTGTTGGTTATAGGTGTCATAGAACATTGAGGATGGTGTTCCCTTAAGGAGGAGGGGTCTATAATAGCGTGATAATAACCCTGGGTTAAAATTTCATGTAATAAAGTTAATAAAGGAAAAATAAGACTAAGGTCATGGGACATGTATTCCAAGATGAGTGTTGGGAAAAACATCCTAGAGGGTGCTCACTTCGGTTTATTTATGGATGAGGAAATTGACAAAGGAATTGTAAAGGAAAAGAGTAATTTATTAGTATTTTATTTATGAAAATAAAGGAAAATGGGAGAAAAATAAGGTGAAAGGTCACAAATTTGCATGAGAAGCAAATTGAAGGAAAAATAGATGAAATTGAAGAAAATAGAGGCATCAATGATAAAAAGGCCTATGATGATCAATTCACAACCTTTTTTGTCAGTTTAGTTTTGGAATTGGCTTTAGAGAGGAGAAGAGCACTACGAGGAGAAAGCAAACAAGCAAAGGAATGAAAAGGAAAGAAAAGGAAAGCAAAGGAAAGCAAAGGAAAGCAAGGATCAAGTAAGGAAGAGTTGGATCAAGCGACTTCAACATGAATACTTGCAGGTAACAGGTTTCATGTATGATTTCGTAGCTGGTTTTGGCATGCATGGTATATGCATGTGTGTATTTGGTTAATTTTTTGTCATTAACATAGGGTTTTCCTGGTTTGATGGTTGTTTCAGTCTTGCCTTTCCATTTTTGGATAGCCATGGTGTGATGGGATTCATTCTTGGTTAAGCTTTGGATTGCAGGAAGGTTTTGAATTTAGGTAGGTGGTCTCAGGAAAATACCAAGGGTTGAGGGTGGAGATGGTTTTCTCTGGGAAGCCCTCAACAGGTGGGTGGAGACAGGAAAATTCCTCAGGGGATGGTGAAGGAATTTTGAGGTATCTAAGCTCAGTTTGGTTTTGTGATCCCGGGACAGTTTTAAGTGAGATCACAATAGTGTGAGGGTGGAGGTGGTTTGACCTCTGGATTTCCTTGGTTCTTTATGTATTGGATTAGCCCATGAGATCCTGCATTCATGCTTGGAATATGGCAAATGGGTGATTGGCTGAAAGAGATATTTGGTTCAAACCAATATATGGTTGAGTGGTACGTGGAAGTCCCTGGCTTGGTTGGATGTTGCATATGGTTGATAAGAGATATTTCCCTTGTAATTCATGAGCAATTATACTTTTTATTATGTGGATTTAATAGTTTTTCTATCGTTGTTGTTCATCTGGTTATAAGCATGGTTTAAGATAGATTCAAATTATGGCTCTTATCATGTATTCATTTGTAAATGAATGGTTATTGAATCCATGAAATAATATATGTTATAGGATCTATTGTGAGAGGGAATTTGACCTTCTTGATGATTCTCAAATAAGTTTCAGATATCCATGTTCAGATATGCATTCATGAGTTGTAGATTTCATGTTCTCCATGTGTTTGAAGAAATGACTGTCATGGTTAGACCGGGTTAGATCAAGTCCTTGATTAAGTTTTGTGTTAGAGCCTTTATCCTTGTGTCATTTATCATTCTAGAAAGTTTTGTCAATTTATATGTCGTGGACTAGAGACTAGCCCTGAAAAAGTGGCTTAGATCTCGTAGTTGCAGGAACAAAAAATGGGTGAAAAAGACTACAGTCTCTCCCTTTCAGGCTTATGCATGTGACTGGAGGGTTAGAGTCGAATTCAAGCAGTGTTGTGCCAGTGTCTGGGATCCCATATTAGTGAAAAATAAATTTAACTCAAGGTTTGGGTAATTGGAAGGATTGTTTATCCCTTGGGGGTCCTGTAGCACTTGAGGGAAGGTAGTAAAGTCTCAGTTTATTGAATCCCTTTCCTTAAGGTGATCTAAGAGGTTGAATCATGCCATAGTATCCCTCAACTAATTTTTACCCTGGAAGGACAGTGAAAGTGGGTAGATATGGGAGGGGTGGTTAAAAATACTTCCCAAGAGATCAGGTCGGGCAACCCTAAAGGTCGGCCTAGAAGAGGCTTAAAGACCCACTCAATTGACTATATATTGAAGAGGAATTCATCCTCCAAAGATACACTTGAGTATTTGAATTTCTCAAGAAGATCAGAGGCAGAACAAAAGTGTGAAGTAGAGGAAGAAGAATAAAAAATATGGAATATTGTTTTGCGCATCAATTTATTTCTCTCTTTGGCTGTCAAATTCTCTGTGGAAGGATAGAATACTTCAGATCTAAATTTGTGAAGAAGGGAACATAATTTGTTTGGGTGGTTAGCCTAGTCTCTTAGAGGATAGTCTAGATTCTTGGCCTTGGAAGTCTTCATTGAAAATTCTATAATAAATAATTCTTTGGGTTTTCCCCTTTGGAGGGGTTTTTCCCCAGCTTGGATCCTACTTCTGGTGTCTTTCTTGTGCTTGCATGGGAATTTTATTGATGATAGTTTGAATTAATCTATGATGCTAAAGAGTTAACCTAACTCACAAGAAATTATCAAAGCCTAATGCTTTGCCCTAGAATTTTCAATAATGATGTGATAGAATCCAACCTATTTCTTCATGAATGTCAAAGTGAGATGAATATAGCCCAATTTTTCAATGTGATAAACATAACCCAATGTCACAATTTGACAAACATAACCCAGCATCACAAAGTGATGAACATCACATTCCAACATAACCATTGACAAACACTAAAATCTAACACAACCCTTAACGTTGCAATCCAATATGTCCCTTGATGAAAGTTGCAATGTGCCAAACATAAACTAATGTCACAACGTAATATAACCATTGTTGAATGTTGTAATATGACAAAATTCAACCATATTCAACCTATCTATATTTAACTATAACCAACTAACACAATCACGAGTTACATAAATCAACCATGTTAAACATTGCTATATGAGGTAACCATTCAAAAATGTCACAATCTAATATAGCCCTTCAAAATCATCACATCACAACATAACCATTGACAAATAGAACAATTTGGTGTAAGTGAACTATGATAAATGTTATAATGTTAAGTAGTTGAATGTGCGTACATTAAGATGAACCTCGCAATGCGACATAACCATTTAGAAATATCACAAATGTGACATAACCCTTAATGAATGTCATTATGTGACACAACCATAAAGGAACATAACAAAACTATTACATAATCCACATGATGGGTCAATGGGAGGTGTTAGTACCCTATAAATTATAAAATCTCAAGGTGATTGGATACTTCATATTTCTTGCAAAGTTTTCATTATTGAAAGTCTTTTCAAAATTCAAATGATTTCAAAAAAAAAAAAAAAGAAGAGAAAAAACGAAAAAAGAAAGAAAAACCCCAAAAAAGAAATAAAATTGAAAGTGCTGCAAGTTCAAATTCCACTACTCATTAGATAGGTTTGTCTAGTCAAACCGTTTAATCATGATTTGACAACTTTCAATTTCTGTTGATAGGTTAGAAAATAAAGATTTTCCAAATTGTTTAATCTTGGCTTATCAATATATAGGTAGAAAATGAAATTGACTCAACAGTTTAAACTGAGTCAATGGATGAAATAAGGATAGTGGTTAGGTTAGAATTTCAAAAGAAAAATGTTTCAAGGTATGCAAGTTTAAATGCACCCTAAAAAAGAAGAAAATTTTTTAGATGAGTAGTTTGGGTAGGAGGTAGAAAGGTTAATGAGAAAGAATGAAAGGAAAAGGTAAAATTTATTCCACCACGTACAACATCAAAATCTCATTTTTCCTACGACGGAAGAAGATCAAGATATAGGTGTTTTCACTCAAAAGGCGGAAAGGGAGTTATGTTTTAAAAAAGGTTTGGGTTTCAAAATCATTTGAGGCATACCATATGCCTAACTTTTATCCCAAGTCCTATACAAGTCCCACCAAGTCCCCAAATCACAATTCGCATCGGCATATCGCACATATTCCTTGCAAATTCATTTCTATTTCACAAACTTCCCAATGTCATGGGGTGGGACCCCTTCCTTACATTTTTGCATTAGCATATCACAAATTTTCTCACCGCATCCACTTCTTGTTTCTTCAGACAGCCGATGCAATATAGAGGGACCCTTCCCTGCCACGCCATTATTGCAGATCACACTTCGCACTCCGCAAAGTTTAAGATTTTCCTCCCCACCACACATAACAAAGGCGATGATCTACGGGCTGCGGGCGGGCCCACCTTTCCTTGCCATGTCATTTCTCATCCCATCACCATGTCATATCCACGCTAACCTTCCTGCAACTCCCTGCCATCTCCGCTCACCCCCGCACATCGGATGGTCCATAATGCTTTTCGCCCCCCCTCCCACCCCCCCCCCCCCCCCGCCATCGAATGTCACAAACGGGGGGGGGGGGGGTGGTGGCCCGAAATGGGCAGTATCTCATAACACCATTCCTGCTACGTGGCGCGCCCATAGTACTTCACACCCCTCGCTCCATTACCACTCACCGCTCATGCACCCCTCCGAAAACGGTTTTGTTGTGTAACCATACCGCCGCGCCTGTTGACTGTTATCCACACCATTGGCACCATGTCTTCTCTCGCCTGCCTGCTCTGCCCTATCACATCTCTTCCTGCCAGTAGCTGTTGTGCCATAAATGGTTGGGCTGTTATCCTACGGGCCCGCGCGTAATCAATGACCACCAAATCCAAGTTTAAAGCTAAAATCCAGCATAACAGTGGAGTTTACTCTGCTGACTAGTGTCTAAATTGTTCTAGCTGTTGGACTCGCAGACATTTACAGAGAAATTGCAAACTTTTTCCGAAGAGCCATTTTTTTATCCAAGAAGAGTCGTGAATTCTCTATGAACTAAATTACAGTTCTCCTTTCAACTATTCAATCCCGGTCACGACCCCCTCTATCATACCCCTTCCTCAATGCTGATCCATAGTGATTTCCCTTTCTCTTTTCCCCCTTCTTACATCCCATTCTTCATTGCAGGTTGATAAAAAATATAGAGAAGACAAATCATGCCTCCCAAGGCAGACCAACAACCTTTTAATCCCATGATCTACCCTAAGGTAGAATTAGATCACATACCCCTGGCCGACAAAGATTACAAGGTCCACGAGACAGAGCCTGACTTTGACTTGTTCGATGTATACTGCTGGGTTGAGGACAAATTCCTTGAAGAAGTCGATGATATAGGCTTCTAGAAAACCAATCTGCCTTATTACATTTTTCCTAAAACCCATAACTGCCCTGAGCTAATAAGAAAATGCCAATCATGCTATGACATTAACCGGATAGCCATAGTGAACCCTGCAGGAGAAATTTTATTTCACATCAATGCCCCATCCATTCGAGATATGATGCAAGCCCCCATTGTTGAGAACACTGTCCCTTTTTCATATGAGGCCCTTGTAGATTTATACCTGTTACACAACATTTTTTCATTGTCCCTGCAATCCCCATCCCGCACATTGGAGGACTATTTGTGTGACTTATATAAAGTGTCATGCCTTGGAAAGACCATCATTGAATCCCTTGCCATGAGGACAACATTCCTTCTATTGAAAATTCCTTCAGCAGACCATCAGAAACACATGTTTTTGGGTTGGAGCTGGTACGCAGTTATGCCCTTGCGTCAATGGGGGAAATTAACACTGAGCCCCATGCTCATTGGTGCTCTGTCCCAGTGAGCTACCCGCTCCAAGCTGTTTTTGGAATGTTTTTTAAATATAGAGGCGAAGTTTCCATGCTAAGAACTTCGTGGGCGAGTTAGCTTGGGTGGTTCGACTGAATAACCATGACCACCCTCCTTTGGCCTTTTATTTCCACCTTTTGGGGGAACCTCCCAAAGGATTAGGCATCCCTTCCACCATTGTAGGGATCCCAACCTCCTCCTCTCCATATATAAATAAATTTATCTCCCATTGTGCAATATCATACACTACTGCATAAAACCATGCATCGTCGTACTCCTCTGCATACCTCTGCACACCATGGCATATCCCTGTACCCCATTGGGTATCACCACCTATTGCTAACGCACCCTGCACTGTCTGGTATCCTGCATGCACCAATGTATCTGCCACCTTGCTAGTGAAACCACTATGATGTGAGTCATCTCCTTCTCTGTCATGGTAGACGTAAGTTCCATGACTCCTCACATGCTAATGGGGATGTCACTGTTGTGTCAATCCTTGGTGGCTTTTGTGCCCAATACATCGGTGAAAGAACATCATCCCCATATATTGCTCTATTTGGTGGCATACAAATTCCATCCCATCTAATGATCCGAGTGGATATTGGTGGCCACCCACCTATTCCACATAGACCTCTAGTCGATTTCATCAAATTCCTTTATTATAGCAACATTTACAATTTTTAGCAATTTTTTGGGTCCTCAACTCCTAGAGTTGTTTTAACCCCCTAAACAGCGTTTTTTAGAGGTCCGCAGCAGGCCCATAGCAATAGATAGGGACTTGTTGCAAATCCTGTAGTACTTAGAGAGATCTTTCTAAATAGGTATCGTATGTGCCAAACGAAGATCATATGACCAAGTTACGACCCTAGGAAGTTGTCTACCCAACTAACCCCAACGGGGCCCACAAAATCTTGGTGTTCCATCTCTTGGGGTTAGGGTTTTGGTTGTTTATGGCTTCCCTTTGTCATTCAATAATACAAAAAACCTTGAGCCTCATTGTAATACAGTTCAGAGGCATGTAGCCCCCACATCTCTTCTTAGAGATAAGCTACCAAAGCCCGAACTAGTTTATTTCCATTCTACTTGTAAGCACCTTTCAGTTCTTTGATATTAATGAAATGAAGATTTATTTTTGCTGCATCTCTGTGTTTATGTTTATATCTGTATTATGTTACATTCTTGCATAAGTCTGGATTAGTGGTATGGTCTGCTCTTTCTCTCTTTTTCTTTGCATGTTCCCAACGAGGTCAACATATAAGGAGTTAGGGCTCAAACTGGTTGAACCTTTGCAAGACCAACCTCAAAAACCCTAACGGCCTACTATGGCAGAAGAAAATAAAGACAAGGGAGCAGGAGATCCTTTCAAAATCTTTCTCGAGGAAGCCCTCGAGCGATATAGGAACGCAATGATGGATAACTGTGCCTAGATCCTTCGGCGGCTACCCACAGGCAACGTATCTTCATCCAGCAGCCACTTTGGAGGTGCCACTCCCTTTAAGGTACAAGTCAACTTTGACATTTGAATATTTGAAGGCAAAATAGATGCAGATGTCGTAGATAGATTGTTACATATGTTGGAAGGATATTTTTAGATTTGTGACTTTTCCAATCGAGACAAGATTACTTTTGCACTCCTCAAAGTCGCCCGCCATGTCAATGACTAGTGGGTAACCTATTGTGAACAGAAGGACGAGAGGAAACCCTCACTGTTTTTAGTCGCACCCACTTGGAATTCTTTCTGATACGCCATCAAGGAATAATATTACCCTGTCGAGAGCTATGAAGATAAATACATAAAGTAGACTACGCTCCGGGAAAGGGACCAAGACGTGTCAGAGTTCACAAATATTTTTCATACCCTTCGCACGAAGTTGGGTATCAAGGATTCTGAGCGAAATTTGGTACTCAAGTACCACGGTTTTCTACACAAGTACATCTAGGACGAGATGGAGTTCCTGGACATCTCCTCGCTTGGCGTTGCCTATCGATACATTGTCAAGATCAAGAAGAAACTTAAACAGAAGAAGCGAGACTTTGGATCTGCGAATCTGAAGCAAAGGAAAGGCGCCCTAAAACCACAAAACAAAGAACAAAGCCAACGTGGGGCGATGACCCGTCGAAGCCACAAGCAAAGAACAACACCACAAAGACAAAGGACACAGGGAAATTGTGTGAGTTCCATAAGAGCCCCACTCACAACACAAGTGAGTGTCGAGCCAAGCAGTCACTAGTGGCTGAGCTGAAGGCTTTTGAATCAAATGCATGTTCCGACTCTAAGTCAGAACTCGATAAGGGGAATAACAAAGAGAAACAGATTATTGATGTGGAGCCCAATGCCACCATTACCACCACCAAGATCGAGAATATTGAGCCCGCAGATCCAGAGGAGGGGGAGCGGCTTTTCCACTCACAGATGTGGGTGAAGGGTTCTTTGCTGTAGTTCATTGCCGATAGCGAAAGCCAAAAGAGCCTCATTTCAGCAGAGGTTGTGAAGCGATTGGGCCTACCGACCACACCACACCTGCAGTTGTACACCATCGAGTGGATTCACCAAGGAAGAGATCTTCCTGTCAGCCAGCAATGTCGTCTTCCCTATAGCATCAAGCCCTTCACAGATGAGGTATTGTGTGATGTTGCTCCTCTTGAAGTTTGTGAGGTATTATTAAGCCAACCATACTTGTGGAAGCCTCATGTCGTGTATGAGTCTAGGCCTCACACTGTTATTATTCTTTGGACGATAAGTTATACATGATACCGGAGGTAGCATCGCCTACCGCCATCTCTTTGATCTTTGCGAAGCAATGCAATAAGATCATTTCCCAGATTGCGAAATTTGTCTTCCTTATGATTTGCCCTCAGGGCAAGAAGAAGACTAGCCACATCCACAGCCTCCAAATAGGGCTCCTCTGCATGGCAGTAGCAGATGGACAAGGTCGTGGAGGAGTACAGGGACATCTTCACCTCACCCAAAGGGGTACCCCTACACTGTCAAGTCAAGCACTCCATCGATCTGACCTTGGGCGCGCCGCTAACCAATGGACTAATCTACCGATGCTCTATTTTGGGGAACGATGAAATTAAGAGGAAAATTCAGGACTTGTCATAGAAAGGGCACATTAAGCCAAGTTCATCACCTCTGGGAGGCTGATCGTGTTAGTACAGAAGAAAGACGACACCCGAAGATCTGTGTTGACTTCCGAGCACTAAAATAGATCATTGTCTGGAATAGGTATCCAATTCCACGGATTTATGACCTTATTGACTAGCTCAAGGGGGCCAAATATTTCAGCAAGATTGATTTGAAGTCTGGTTAACACCAAGTGTTAATCAAACCCTCCGATGTGTAGAAAACTACCTTCAAATCCAAGGAGGGACTTTTCGAATGGCTAGTCATGCCTTTCGGGTTGACAAATGCCCCAGCAACCTTCATGAGGCTGATGGATGACATCTTGCGACCCTTCCCCAACTCATTTTTGGTATTTGAACGATATCTTACTCTTCAGCCAAAGTTGGGGAGAGCCCCTACACCATATTCGGCAAGTCCTTCAAACCCTACGACAACACAAGTTGTGTGCCAATTCAGAGAAATGCACTTTTGTTATGACCCGAGTTCAATATCTAGAGTACATCATTGATGAGCGGGGTGTGCAAGTGGACCCAGCTAAGATACAAATTATTTGAGATTGACTAGCCCCAACCACCCTAACAGAGCTACGTAGCTTTCTGGATCTTGCCAATTTCTACCACAGGTTTGTGTTGGGTTTCTCTCATATCACTTGGCCTTTAAGTCAAAACACCAAGGGGGGAGAAAAAGCAAATTTCTTCAAGTCTAAATCCCAACAAAAGGCATTTGTTGAGTTGAAGCATTGCCTCTGCTCTGCACCAGTGCTCACATTACCAGACTTGCAACAACCATTTTAGAATGAGAGAAATGCCTCTGACTATGCTATTAAGGTAGTTCTTACTCAGCAAGGGCATCCAGTGGCATATCACAGTGAGACACTTTCAGCCATAGTCAGAAAGTATCCACCTATTACAAGAAACTTATTCCATTGTGCAAGCATGCCGACAATGGAAGCATTACATTGTGCGGAAGGAAACGGTCATCCACACAGGACATAGACCCCTGAAGTTCATACAGACGCAAGGAAAGTTGCAGAACGATCGCCATCAGAAATGGTCCACATATCTGCAATAGTTCCATTTGAACATCAAGTACAAGAAGGGAAACACCAATAATGTTGCAGATTGTCTCAGCTGACCACCGGTTATGGCGTTGACCATTGTGGTAGACTCTTGTGGACACGAGACTTTTGGGTGGCCACATCTTTACATGAGCGATCCAGGATTCGACAACACATACCAAATGCTCCTGCAAGGCAAGCAAGTTCCAGATTTCCACCTTAAGGGCACAATGCTATGCCACCTGGGACACCTCTGTGTTCCTTCAAGCGAGCGTGCCAAGATGATTTGGGAGGCGCACTACAGTCGAGTTGTTAGACATTTCAAAGTAGAGAAAATAGTGTCAGTGCTGCAAAAGTATTTTTATCGGTTAAACCTTTGACAGGATGTTGGGAAGTACATCAGATCCTGCACTGCCTGCGCCATTGCCAAACCAACAATCAAGAAGAAAGGCCTATATACTCCTCTACCTACTCCTAGTTGGCCTTGTGAATCCATTCCATGGATTACATGTTGGGCCTTCCTTCTACTAAGCATGGAAACGATTGTGCTTTTATGGTCATCGACAAATTCTATAAGATGGCCATTCTAGCATCCTGCAAGAAGAGTATCACCGCAGAAGCCACTACTAAGCTCTACTTTGAATGAGTGTGGGTAGACTTTGGGATCCCATAGTCCATTATCTCAAATCGGGACAACCGGTTCTTAAGTACATTTTGGTCAAGCCTTTGGTCAATGTTGGATACTAAGTTCACTAAGTCCACAACCTTCCATCCCCAAACTCATGGCCAAACAAAGGGCATCAATAGGATGATCGTGCACATTTGCACATGTACAAGTTGAAAAATCCATGCACATGGGATAAAAGCCTCCCCTATGTCTAGCACAACTAAAACAGAGCTCTCCATAGCTCAACTGGCCACAGCCCCTTTCAGGTGGGGTTGGGATTCCAACCACTATGTCCCATTGATGTGGCCATACCATTTGCAGCTACTCAGGCAGATTTGAATCATGTCCAATCCAAAGCTAACAAGGCTAATAACATCATTGAGCGCATTCAGCACATCTTCCAGCAGGTCCATGACATATTGGACAGAGTCAATGCTAAGTACAAGCAGTGTCATGACCATCAACGGGTTCCACACAAGTTCTAGGTGGGCAAAAAAGTTTGCTTACATTTGCAGGAGTGCCTCATTGGGCCCCACCGCAAGCTTTGCCCACTCTGATACGGGTCATACACCATCACCAAGGTTGTAGGGGGCAATGCCTTTGAGCTCAGCATTCCACCGTTACTTGGCCTGCACCCAGTATTTAATGTGGACCGATTGCGACCATACTCTCCCCCATTGTTGGACACATTAGGTGTTGCTGAGCAGCTGACACCAATAGAGCTCAACCCAAGTTGCATCGAACAGGAAAAAAGTGATAGGATCATGGACACGTAGAGCAAGAACACTCGCCAGCAAAGGATCCAATTATATCAAGTGGAAAAAGCAAGGCAAGTGGTTCACCAAGGACCAAGTTCAACAGAAATTTCCTCACCTCATGGAGGCTTTGCACGCAATGGGCATTGGGGAACATTGATTCCTAAGGGGGGAGGACTGATCTAGGTGGATATTGGTGGCCACCCACCTACTCCACCTAGACCTCAAGTCAGTTTCATCAAATTCCTTGATTATAACAACATTTACTATTTTTAACAGTTTTTCGGGTCCTAAACTTCCAGAGTTGTTTTGACCCCCTAAACAACGTTTTTTTGAGGTCTGCAGCAAACCCATAATTGTAGGAAAGGGCGTACCGCAAATCCTGTAGTACTCGGAGAGATCTTTCCAACGAGGTATCGTGTGCGCCAAATGGAGTTCATATAACCAAGTTACGACATCGGGAAGTTGGTTTCCCAACTAACCCCAACGGGGCCCACAAACTCTCAGTGTTCCATCTCTTGGGATTAGGGTATTGGTTGTTTAAGGTTTCCCTTTGCTTTTCAATAATAAAAAGGCCCTTGAACCTCATTGTAACACGGTTTAGAGGCATATAGCCACCACATATCTTCTCAAAGATAAGCTACCATCGCCCGAGCTAGTTTATTTTCATTCTGCTTGTAAGCATCTTTCAATTCTTAATGAAATGAAGATTTATTTCTGTTGCATCTCTATGTTTATATTTGTATTATTTCGCATTCCTGCATAAGTCTAGATCATCTGAAAGAATCCTGTCGGAGCATGCTGACCACCCTGCAACCCCATGCATGAACGAGATGCCAAGACATCTTCCGAAGTCTGCACACTCCTCCATCAAACCAACTTGCCACTGGCGCAGACCAAGACTTTGATGGAAGTGTGAAGGAACATGAGTGTTTGGTCACTGGGTCAATCACCCAGTCAACGCCATAGTCATCCTTCACACCTGGTGCATGATTGAAAACTCCACCTGGATCCAAATGCCAACCAAGGTCTCTAGTATCCACTCCACTCGTGTCAACTAAACTTGGATCCCAGATGTATGTATCCTCATCTAAAATATATTTATCTCCACATCCCATCCACTCATCCTCTTGGAATGTGTGTTCATTGCCCCCCTTTTATGTCTCTCTTCTATTTGATACAAATGAGGTTCATGGCCCCTTTCCAACAATCAAATCTCAGCCACAAACAGGTTGTAACTCAACCTTATAAACAACCATTTCTTTATTAGAAATGCCTATAATAAACTTGGTCCCCACCACTGATATACTCTACCTTAGAATAATGTGTGTTCAACTCCAACTTTGTTCAGCAATACAGTGAGGTGACTCGGCTTCCTTTTTGGCAGTGAATTCGACCTTCGGACTTGTGATGAACTCGACCCTTCTTTCACAAATTTGTCCCATTGGTGAATGGTAGAAACTAGCCCTCAAATAGAGCTACGAAACACGACCTATGAAGAGAATATGGAATGTTCATGGTTAGAAGATAAAATCAATTGATACCACCATGAAAACTTACTTCCTTATGCATATATCTTTTTCCCTCGAAGCACAATGGAAAAATCCATGTGATCTCGCTCCCAAACTAGCTATGGTTTGAACACTGAAAATAGTAACCAACAAAAGGGTTTCCAAAAACCCTAGACTCTCTTTCAAGAGTTCTCCAACTTTCTAATTTTCATATGAGCAAATGCAAGAATGAGGAGAGACCCCCTCATTTTCTTTTTTTTATAATGCACTTGACTCTTTTGTCTCCCTTTTTATTTTTTCCCTGCAATTAAATAATAAAAGCACTTTTCTTTTCTTATTTAATAAAGTGACTTTTATTAAATAATGAAATCCACTTTCAATGCCAAAAAATGCTTAATTCACCTCCATGGTCACACTGGCCACCCAAAAACCCCTTTTCATCATCCTACCTAGTGGATATTTTCGCCTCGATTCCAACAAGCTATTACACTAAGGTATTTCTCCAAGTAATTAGCTTGCAATAACACCATGAGTGAAATTAATTAAAATATGCCCATTAATAACTTTGTTTTATGAGATTCGTCAGAATGAAACGTAACCAAGAGAAAACTGTGTGGAACCAATCTTGATGACGAAATATGGTAAGCGATCCCAGTTAGACCCATAAAACTCCTCTAAAACCCTTCAGGCCCATCAATGGAGTAATCTTACTCCTCTGACCAAGCTAACACAAGCTCTGGAAATCCCTCCCAATCACCTCACAAGGTAATCTAATATTTGAGGACAAAACAAATAAACAATGTATCAAGCCAAGATCCATCATCTCGAACTCTAAGTCCAACTCCCTCTTGCACCCAACAATGAGCTTCTTTGCCCCGATAAAGAACTATTATCAACATACGGCACCAAGATCGAAGGATCACCATCAACAACCATGAAGTAAAGGTTCGGATCCGCATCACTCTTGGTGAAATCAAAACTCATCAAGTATCCATTAATCATAGAATACCATGCCCTGGGTGCCTGCTTGAGTTCATACGAAATCTTCTTCAATCTGCAAATATGGGACTCCTTCCCATGAATCACAAAGCCCTGAGGATGCTCTACGTACACTTCCTCTGCAATCACACCATTGAGCAACGTGATCTTTATATCCATTTGATGTAACCTCCAAAGCAAGAGAAACGATAGTTCTAATGGAAGTGTACCTGGTGACTAGATCAAAAGTTTCCTCGTAGTCCACTCCTTTCTAGAAGAACCCTCTCGCCACGAACCTCGATTTGTACTTCTCAATGTTTCCATATAATACATGCTTGATTTTATAGATCCACTTGAAAGTCACTATTGACTTCCCCTTCGGTCTCGGAACCATCTCACACATCATTCTTCATGATGGACTAATACTCTTCCATCATCCCATCATTCCAAACCTGCTAACATGCTGCCTCCTCATTACTGGAACGCTCGGAATCAATTATGTCACTCATCAATTCCACATCACTCAAGAACATGTGGTCGCCTACTCTTCCTTAGAGTACCCCTGGGAGTTGCATGCCTCTTTGCATCCTGTGAAGTGTCAAAAAGCCATGCCAGCCTCTTCTTGGTCACTGCAACATCTCTAGGCGGGTCCACTAGCTTTGTTGGCTCTACTTTGATATTGTCATGTATCAATGCCTGGGTTGGACGTCCTAACAATCCGTACATTCCTCTCGCTCGAACACCAATAATTCCTGCTGCTAAGTCTATGATCGAGCCCTTAGGTCATACAAGTACATGACCATCAACAAATGCAACTTTCTGTTTCCTACCCCCGTTTTCAGTTTCTCTTTATTTCTCCACATAGTTAAATGCCCATTCCCATAGCCATACATTCAACAAGATGAAAAATAAATATTTTTTTGAAAACACAAGTTCTGGAAATTTTCAAATGTTGGAAATTGCAGAAATAAAACTCAGCAAAATAAATCAGCCACACACAGAAAAATAGACACGCTGATTTTTGATCAATGTGACCCTGGAAAAACCCCCTACCTGTACTCTTGGGGAAAACCAGTTCGAAAGCTCTTCTTATTTCTAGAAAATTCTTTTACAGTGAGAGAGAAATACTCAGAAAATTTCAGCAAGTAATAAATACAAATTATCTCGTTTTCTGTGCTTAACCCTCGCCTCGAAAAATGTGTACATAGAAAAAATAGAAATAGCAATAAATGTTGTATGGCCTCCTCGAATTTTGTGCCTAGAATTTATAGCATTAAATTCTGTTGTACAAACTTCCTCGAAAACTATGCAAATAGCAATAAATGCTGCTGTACAGATTTCTCGATTTCTGTGCAGAAAAAATAACAAAGTTCTTGTACGGTTTTCTACCTCGATTTTTGTGCACAAATCTGCCTTGAAAAACGTGCCAGAAAATCAGCAACTTGCTCCTCGAAATTTGTGCCAAACCTTGCTATATGGCCTCCTTGGAATACATGCCAAATCTGATGTACGGTCTACATTGAAACTCGTGCCCAAATCTGTCTCAAAATCTGTGCCTCTCCCCTATGTACAGACTTGCTAAAGTGTTGCCTAAGTTTGTGTGCCAAGTTTTGTCCTCCTTCTCCTCACTGCCCAGAAATCTCCTTTGCTCTCCTTCTCTCCTTCTCTCAATCTGCTCATGAAAGAATTAATGATCTTTTCCCTCATTTTCCTCCTTTAACCTAACCCTAAGTGACTTTTGGGGAATCCTTAAATCTAATGGCTGAGATAGCTTTAGATCTAGGGCTGAGATTAAATGTTTATTTAAATTACACTTTCTATTTTTTAATTCACCCCACTTTAATAAAGACCCACTTAGTCATTTATTTCCAAAGTCACTTTTCCTTTTTAATTTCACATTGAATTTATTAAAGTCACTTTAAAATTAGACTTTAGTAACTTTATCACTTAAAGTCACTTTTAAATTAGATTTGACTTTATAACTTTATAAAGTCACTTTAGAAGAAAAATTAAATTCTTTTGGACACTTTTCGCTAGGCCAAAGATCAAAGCCTTAGGGAACCACCTGTCCTTTGGTAACCAAATGTCGACACTCCCTCTTACTGAGGAAGGTGTTCCTCACCACACCCATCTTGTCTATGAAGTAGACATGTTTGCCCCGTGGTAAGGCTTTGGTAAGAATATCTGCAACCTGCTCATCAGTGAGAATATACTCAAGCTTCATAGCTCCCTTCTGAACATAGTCTCTAATGAAATGATATTTGATCCCGATATGCTTTGACCTGTCATGAAATATGGGGGCAGAATTTCCTAATGGGGGTAGAATTTCTCTCAGCCTGGGTGGAATGTTAACACTGGTCCTTATCAACGACCTCCAATGCCTTTTAATCCTCAATTACCATTCTTGCAACGTTGGAACTGCCAGATGTGTCAAAGTTGACAAACGATCCAATCCTTCATAACCTGTATTGGCCTCTAGTTCCAACCAAAATTCATGGTGATTTTCCTAAGTTTGAGGGTAAGTCCAGAGAAGAATCCCAAGCACACGTTATGACATACCATCTTTGGTGTTCTTCTAACTCTTGGGTTGATGATTATATTTGACTAAGTCTTTTCCAATGGACTCTTACTGGTGCCGCTGCAAAGTGGTACATTAAACTGTCTCGAGGTATCTTCCGAGATTTCAACTCTCTAGCCATGGCGTTTCTCACACATTTTCAGCTACGAGTTTAGTATGAGACCGGGACACACCTCCTCACATCCTTGAAGCAAGATCGAGCTACTCATATCTTGGATCATATTCATGAATGGAGGTGTCGTTGTCACTTGATCAAGTTTGAAATTCCTGATCAACTTCTAACTAATTGGTTCACTACCTCGTTTGTCAATCAAATTTCTAAAGCCATAGCTATGGGGGCATGTGTAACCGAAGAAAAGGCAATTTCTCATGCCCAGTACCTTGATCTTGTGTACTCCCAGTCTGGCACGTTGTATGATATCTTACTTGATGCTCCTCAACCTAGAACTTCCAAAGCATCGGCGACGCCATCCGTCGACGGTATCATAGGTTTCGCATCTCAGACTTCTCGAAAGTCTTCTCCTTCAAACCCTGGGAAGAAAAATCCTACTTCTTCCAATGATATTGCTTCTTAGGCAACCCCGAATCCTGGTAAGACCGCGGAAGTCAATCATATCATTTCTAGGTTTGGTGTCCCTCAAGCCATCATTATCGATCATGGTTACCATTTTCGACATTATATGGTGGCGAGATTGAGTTCAAAGTTGGGGCTGCGTCACGACAGCTCAACGTTGTACTACCCTCAGGCCAATGGCCAGGTTGAAGCCATGAATAAAGTTCTTGTCACCTGACTTCAACGTACAATTGGGATGCACAAATCAAACTGGAATCTCATGTGATTTTTGACTCTTTGGGCGTATCGAACCTCAGTTAAGGATGCGACCAGATTCACTCCATTTCAGCTTGTTTACGGTCTAGAAGCTACCCTTATGATTGAGTGTGAGGTACCTTCGCTCAAGTTGGCTGTTGAATTTTCGCTGAATACTTCACTAGAAAAAGAGCATCTTCTCTACTTAGAAAGGCTAGATGAAACTCGCTGCTTTGCTGCTCTGGTCATTGAAGCACAGAAAAAACGGGTCAAAGCTCATTTTTACCAGTCGTTTTCCCCTCACTCCTTTGTAGAAGGAGACCTCGTCTTTGTTGAGCTTCAAAGATGTTCTTCTGTGCCACCACATTCCACTTCATTTCCTTTGTCCATTATTAATTTCAGGCTTAAATGATCAATAAGATTAGTTAAAATTGCTTTGAAATTGTATATAATGTCTAACTTGCTATGTTTTCATGATTTCGTTGTTGTAGTACTTTTTGACTACACCTAGCTACAGAATGCAGACATTCTATAGCTAGTTGCTGATTCTGCAGCTGTCTTCATGTCTACGTAGGTTCCAGGTGTCATCTCAGGGAAAAATACATATGGTCGTATTCCACATCATTTCCTTATCATTTGTTGCTCCCCACGAAGTCTGAGTTAAAGTATCAAAGCGGTTATGCACGAAGAAGAGAGGTAGTTTCCTATCAAAACACAGACTCTACAGATGTCCGCAGTAAAGCACAAGACTGTTAATAAGAGTTTTAATTTAATTAGGAATGGGAAAGACACTTATCCCTGTTTTTCTCAAGAAGTAGTTATGTAATTTCATTATAAGTATAACTCGGGAGACCGAGAAACTGTTGGTTAGATTTTGTTTCTGTTGCTAGATTTTGGAAGGCTGTAAATACTCTGTTTTGAAGAATTTCTCCTTTAATGAAAGAGACATCATTTATTGCACGAGCTGAGTCAATCTTGAGTAGATCCGCGTGATGATCCGGTGGCAGAGGGCCCCTACTGCCCGTGAAGCATTATGCATTTGGTTTAGATAAGTAGCCGTAGCTTTGTTTCATTCTCAATTTAAATAGTTTTTTTGAACTTTGCTTACAATTGATACTATAGTTTAGCTTTATTCTCATGAAGTATTCCAAAAGATCACTAGTCTGGAAAGAGGCATAATTGTAGCAATTTAGAACTTTACGTTTTTTTGTGTTCAATTGTAATTAGTTGTTACAGCTAGTCCTATTCTCATTAATCTCTTCCAAAATATCACTAACTCTGGATAAGACTTAGCTGTAGTGTTTTGGTTTACCTGCGTATTGTTATGTTTTTATGCCCATTTGCACTGAATGATATAGCCAGACTTGTTTGTACAAACTATTCCAAAATATCACTCATCTTGAACAAGACAGGGCTGTAGTATTTCATAGAATTAGTTGCATTTTAGCTCAGTCAATACTCCGGAGGTAGATGTCATTCTAGTTTAACTCTGTCACTATATTTCAAGCTTGATAATGGTACTCTAGTTTAACTTTGTTCACTGTATTAAGTATCATTCTAGTTTAGCTCCAGTTCATTTCAAGTTAGATAATAGCACTCTAGTTTAGTCTTAGTTCACTGTATTAGCATTATAGTTTAGTTGTTATCCATTGCATTTTAAATTGTATTAGTTGTTAAATTTAGATACCACGGTCTTCATTATATACAAAACTTCTTTTGTTCTAACTTCATATTAATACATCATCATCTGGACAGAAGCTAGTAATATCAGTTTAAGACTTTGAGTATTTTGCAACCTTTTTACAATTTCACAAACAAACCTTCTCTCAAAGACTATTCTAAAAATAAATCTATAACTTTTGAATAAGGCCTAATAGTGCTAAATTGAGTTGCAGAATAGAATTAGAAGTTAGTTTAGAGTAGAAATCTTATTGTGCTACAAATGTTCTTTTCCAATTATGTTCCAATAAACCTTTAACCATGGATGAGATGTTGTAACATTGTAAGTTGATTGTTGACTTAGTAAAACCTCAATTGCACTAAAAACTTATCCTTTTCTCAAGCTATTCCAACATATCTCTAAATGAATGAATTAGATGAGTTCATGATATGGGTTACTAAGTTCATGTTGTGATTTGTTTCTTTGCTATGAGTCCTTATCAAGCTTTGCATTTTCTGTCCTCTAGTGCACACTTAGTTTAGAATAGTTTCACTATGTTTTAGTATAAACTTATTAGCTCTTTTTCAACATAAAAACCATAAAACCAAAAACATCATTAAAACACTAAACACAACGTAGTGAGAAACAGATACCTAGGCACATACAGTGCACCACACTTTAGCAGTTTACTAGCCCTGGTTGACAATTAATGACCTCAATTTAGGAACACTAAGTTGAGCACAACATTTTGGCGCCATTGCCGGGGAAGTGTAACTAGGTAGCCTTGTTTCTTATCACCCAAAAACAATGATATGTGTAGAGAAAGAGACTCAAGGGGTAGATTCATAAGAAGCAGAAGCTTGATTCCTAGAACACCACTTGTTTCACCAAGACCTAGAGCCAGCACACCTCCAACTCAAACCCACATTCCATCCTTTACTGATCCTAGACTTCCAGAGAATTTAAGATCAGATATTCCATTAGAAAGACCTTCCACTTTACCCACTGAACCTGTCTTAGAAGGAGATTCAGGAACCCCTGCTAGTGACATAAACTTTTCAACTTCTACAGAAGAATCAACTATGGCAGAAGAGGGGGGAGGAGGAGTTTTTAATGGAGAACACACACTATTTGGAGGGGGTAGAGGTAGAGGTAGAGGAGAAGGAGGTAGAGGTGTAGAAGGAGAGGGAGGCAGAGGAAGAGGTAGAAGAGAGATGGGAAGCTCTTTTGGGTTTCCTATAGTAGATGAAGAAACCAATGCAACTATGAAAAAAATTTCACCCTCTGTCCTTCCAAACTTTTATGGACTTAAAACTAAAGATCCTGAAACCTTCCTATTTGAATTTGAAGTCCTATGTAGAACCTATGACTACTTACAAGATGCTCAAAAACTTAAACTATTTCCTTCAACATTGAAAGGAGCAGCATTGAAGTGGTTTATGAGTTTGATCAGCAGTTCTATTAGGACATGGGAAGACATGAAACAAGCATTTCTAGAGAGGTATTTGGATTATTGTATGCCAGTCAATCATAAGGAGGAAGTGTTTAAGATGCTACAAAAAGAAGATGAAAACTTGGAAGATTTGTTGGAAAGATTTCATTACAACATCAAAAGAGAAAAAATGGAAAACTTATACCAAGACACCTTAAAAGCTCTCTTGTTGAAAACAATTAGGGATGAATGGTTAGATATCCTTAACATGATGGGAAAATGGGATATATCTCAGCTCACATTACCTGAAATAGCTGAATTATCTATTAACCTTTCAAGAGGGAAATCTAAAACTGTAAAAGGACCAAGAGACCCTGCTCTTGCAAGGGCAAGTAAGTCTGCTTCTGGGACAGTAAGTAGGGTAGAAATAGGACATATGCTTGATGAGTTCAAATCTGATATCTTGGGGAGTCTTAGTGAACAAATAGACACCCTTAAGTTACAAAACAAGCAAAAAGCTGAATCTGATGCCTTAACAATCTTTTGTTCCAAATGTAGAAAGAAACATGCCCTGAGAGAGTGCCCTTTGGATGCCAAAGTTGTGGAGACTTGTGTAATTTGTTTAGAAAAACATGAGACCAAGAGTTGTCCTTCACTTCCTGGTCTTAAAGCTGTCTTTCAAGAAGATACTCCTACAAGTTCCACAGAATCTCTTAATTTTGTCTCTAGAAGGCCTTGGCAAGTACCTCAAACACAAGGATTCCATGATCAAATGTATAATCAACCTCCACCAAATTGGAATTCTTGGCAGCAACCTTGGCCCCAATTTCAAAATCAATCACAAACCTGGGCGCAAGGAGCACAAAATCCCTATGGAAGATACTCTCAGTATTACCAATATCCACCATCCTATCCACCATATCCACATTTCTCTCCTCAACAAAATCCTCAAAATCCACAACATCAAAATCAACCACTTCCATTACCATTTCCTCAGAAAACAAATCAGTGGCCTGCCCAACCCATACCAAACCCCAACAATAAAAATCCTCAGAACACATACATGATAGAAGGCCAATAGTTTCCAACTTATTTGATCACTCCTTTAGACCTTAGTGATGTTCAACTTAGGTTTGGAAGAATACTTGAAAAGAGGAAACCTTTTGTAATTATACAAGAACAAGACAATTTTGAGGAAGATTATCTATGGGTAAATAAAAGTCTTGAAGAGAACACAACTTTCCAAAACTCAACCATTGAAAAATCAAAACAAAACGAACCAATAATTTCAACTCCTATATTAGAGCATCCATCAACATCCACTTCTACACCTCCCTTCCCAGAAAGATTACAAATTGATAGGGGTGTAGAAAAGCAAATTATGGTGCCTAATTATGATTTCCTAGATGAGCTGAGAAATGTTTGTATTAAGATCCCATTATTGCAAGCCATCAAGGAAATTCCAATCTTAGCAAAGACAATAAAATAGTTGAGCATGAAGAAAACAAGAAAAAGAATAAGGGAGATAAAGAAAATTCAACTGGCAGGAAAAATAGCAGATATCACGATGGGTAAGATTACTATTCCAAAGTATCTAGACCCAGGAAATCCAGTTTTTAAAATTCGCATCAATGGAATTGAGATCCAAAACACACTCATTGATTTAGGAGCAGCAATCAATATCATGAGTAGACAAATCATGGATAAACTGAAACTTCCTAATCTTCTTTTTACACCCACATTATTACAATTAGTAGACAGATCTGTGATTAAACCTGATGGGGTAATAGAATACATTCCAGTGTCCCTATATTCTTGGGAGTATCCTGTGGATGTTATGATCCTAACTCCTAAGAATAATCTAGGAGGACACCCTATTATATTAGGAAGACCTTGGTTAGCTACAACTGATGCTTTCATTAGTTGTAGATCCGGTGATATGTATATCTCTGATGGTAGTTCAACTAAGAAATTTACCTTGTATCCTCCAGCAAGAACAATTACAGAATTAGATAATACTCAATGGATAGAGGATGAAGAAGACTTACAACCTCTCTTCACAATTTCAGAAATTAGTGAAGATAGCCAAATTCTAAATACCTTGGAAAAATTTGAATCCTCTTCAGAATATAAACATGAACAATTTCAAGAAGAATCCAACATTGAGTTTTTGTCATCAAGGCAGATGTCTCTCTATTCCATGGATAAATTTGGCAGCTCTACAATTGAGATATTTCCAGGCAAAACTTTAAACATAAACAAGAACCTAGAGAGATCTCAACAGGAAGAGCTAGTCAAGATATTACAAAGACATTCTTCTGCATATGCATGGGAGTACACTGATATGAAAGGGATAAGCCCCAAGACTTGCACTCATCACATCTACATAGAGGAAAATTGTAAACCAATTAGACAACCTCAGAGAAGGATGAATCCAAATCTTAGGGAGATTGTTAAAGAAGAATTGCAGAAATTATTGAATGTCAACTTTATCTATCCTATTTCAGATAGTCAGTGGGTTTCTCCTTTGGTAATTGTGCCAAAGAAAAATGGTAAATGGAGTGTATGTATTAACTACCGGGAATTAAACAAAGCTACTCTTAAAGATCATTTTCCCTTACCCTTCATAGATCAGGTGTTAGCCACATTAGCTGGAAAAAAGTACTTCATTTTTAGATGGGTTTAGTGGTTATAATCAAATCCAAGTAGCACTGGAAGATCAAGACAAAACCACATTTACCTGTCCTTGGGGTACCTATTCTTACCGAGTATTTCCATTTGGACTATGCAATGCACTTGCAACATTTCAAAGGGCAGTACTAGGAATATTTTCGGATCTAATACATGATTGTGTAGAGGCATATATAGATGATTTCATAGTTTATGGAAATACATTTGAAGAAGCCTTAGCAAACTTGGAAAAAGTCTTAAAGAGATGTAAAGAAGCAAATCTTTCACTAAGTCATGAAAAGTGTTTTATGATGTTTACTGAAGGAATTGTTTTGGGTCATCACATTTCAGGGGATGGGATTAGAGTTGATGAGTCAAAAGTTGAATTCATCTCTAACTTATCTATTCCAAGTTGTCAAAAATATTTTAGGAGTTTTCTTGGATTTACAGGATATTATCGAAGGTTTATAGAAAACTTCACCAAGATAGCATCTCCACTTTTCAAATTACTTACCAAAGACTGTGAATTCAAGTGGAATCCCAATTGCCAGTTAGCCTTTGAGACCCTGAAAACAAAAATCTCTGAAGCACCTATTTTAAGGGGACCTAACTGGAAGCTACCTTTTCATATTTCAACAGATGCCTCAGATACGACTCTAGGAGCAGTATTGGGAAAAAAAGACCTAATTCCTTATGCCATCTACTATACCAGTAAAAATTTGACTCCTTCAGAGTTAAACTATACTGTAACTGAAAAAGAGTTTTTAGCTGTTGTTCAAGCCATAAACAAATTCAGACACTATATAACAGGCTATGAAACTTTTGTTCACACAGATCACTCTGCAATTAGATATTTAATGAACAAATCAATTACTAATGGCAGAGTCATAAGATGGTTATTGCTTTTACAAGAATTCAACATTACCATTCTAGATAGGTCTGGAAAACAAAACACAGTAGTTGATTTCCTATCTAGACTCCAAAACATCCAAGACAATACCCCAGTTGAAGATCAATTTCCTGATGAATATCTTTTTGCAATTTCTACTCAAACTCCTTGGTTTGCTGACATTGCTAATTATTTAGTTTTAGGGAAATTTCCTTTAATAATGAATGCAAGAGACAAAAGAAAGATCATTTATGACAGTGCAAAATATTCATGGGTTGCTAATGAGTTATACAAGACAGGTCCAGATTTTATCATTAGGAGATGTGTTCGGGAAGATGAGATACCTGAGATTCTCAAAGCATGTCATGATGAACCTTGTGGCGGACACTTTGCTGATAAAAGGACAGCCTATAATATCCTTCATTTAGGATATTATTGGCCATCCCTTTTTAAAGATGCTAAAGAGTATGTCAAAAGGTGTGACAATTGCCAAAGGGTAGGGAAACCTTCTCCTTCAAGCGAGATGCCATTACAGCCTCAGGGAAATTGTTACAGATCAAGGAGTTCAATTTACATCAAGGCTAGTGGAACAAATGATGGAGAGGTACAAAATCAGACACAGAAAATCTACTCCCTATCATCCACAAGCAAATGGTCAAGTGGAATCTACTAATAAGGTCATTGAAGGGATCCTAACAAACACTGTCCATTTACATAGAAGAGATTGGGTAGATAGGCTTCCTGAAGCCTTGTGGGCCTATAGAACTACATGGAGAAGCACAACAGGCCATACTCCTTATGAACTTGTTTATGGAAAGCAAGTTTTGTTTCCCACATAGTTCCAGATTCAAACTTTCAGAATCGCAGTTCAGCTAGGACTTGATCTATCAGAGGCACAAAAGCACAGATTGGAGCAGATTAATGAATTGGATGAGATCAGACAAGATGCAGTTCATAAAACAAGTATAGTCCAACATCAAAGGACTAGATGGCATGATAAGTACATCAAGGAAAAGAAATTCAAAGAAGGTGACTGGGCTCTCTTGTTTGATTCAAAGTTCAAGTATTTCCAAGGTAAATTCCAAACACATTGGCTTGGGCCACATGAAATTATAAGAATTTTTGACAATGGAGCAATAAAAATCAGGACAATAGATGAAGAAGAGGTCACTTTTCTTGTGAATGGTCATAGATTGAAGCTGTATCACAAACCACTCTCAAGAGAAGAATTTGTCAAGATATTCCAGGAAAACAATGATGTGAAGTTAATGAAGAATAATTTTTCTTCTTCATCAACTTAATTAAATTTTCTGAAGTCAGATGATTGAAAAAATAAAATAAAATAAAATAAAATAAATAAAAATAAAAATAAAATAAATAAATAAATAAATAAAGTATAAACATGAAAACCAATCACTGATTGGCATGTTTATACAGAAAAGGTGGAGTGAAAATCAGAATCTTTCTGACACTCTAGCTTTTCAAATCTGTTCTTTTTGCAAGCAGTTATTACAAAATCATAAGTGCAGATCCATTTCACTTATGATCCATCTCACTCCATTCATCCATATTCCATTTCATTTCATTCATCCATACTTCATTCATTTCATTCCATGGTCCACCTCATTTCCATCTCAGAGTTTTAAGTTTGATGTTTTTCTGCAATTAAATAATACACATCATGAATTGCAGGCTACTTTTCACACTCCACCCCACTTCATAAGTTGTGATCCATTTCACTCCATTATTCACTTCATTCATATTCCATTACACCATATTTCATTATCCATTTTCACTCATTCCATACAACATTCCATTCATGCTCCAAACCATTCCATTTCATGTTTCAAGTCTTCTACAGGTACATTCTGCAATCAGTCAGACATTTTGCAGCTAATCAGACATTCTGCAGCCATACAGACATTCTGCAGCCAAAGATCCTGAAGGCACTGTCCAGTAATTATTTGATCTGCAACAAAATGATCCTGCATATCCATGACAACAAGCAAAATCAAGGGAGTTATGAAGACTCAAAGATTAATGATTTTCAGGGGAGAACAAAGCATATGGAAATCACAAAAATCAGAGGAAAGGCAAAGGTAAAAGTTATTAAATTATTATAATGACAGATCATGAAAAATTTTAGTTAGTTAAGTTATATATAATTCAAAAAGTTGTTTTAATTAATTGTGTTGATCATGCCTAACAAACCTCTCATAAAAACTTTGGATAAAATTCCTTCTATTCCGCCATTCCAAATCCCATATCTGATCATCATTTAAAAAACTTAACGGTTAAAGTACTGAGGTGATTGGATTAGTCACATCACTAGGCCAAAGCATTTAATGATGATTTTGAATTTCCTACGAAATATCTCCGCGGTCTTTTCTTCCAAGATATTTCCCAACTCATTAATTCGTTTACATCACCCTCACTTCATTATACTCATTCCGTAACCACTCCATATCATTCTTTCCCGTAGCCAACTCTTAACCATTTCGGTCTGTAAAACAGAGGAAGCATCTGTGGGGCAAACAATCATTTTCACCGTGAGCAGAGGAGCAGTAATTTGAAGGTTGGAAAGAAAAAAAAACAATGGGTCTCATAGTGAGGACTGAACCGGTTGGAGCTAAGTACTTGGAGGGATATCCACAAACCAGAGAAATGTTACAGCAAGCAGGTTGGTTGCAATTTTTGGAGAAATTTAGGGGTTTTCACAAAGAGGTGACTAAAACATTTGCAAGGTCCTTCAATGGAGCCGAGGTCGAAATATGAGACATTAAATTCACTGTTACATAGTCTTTCATTGCAGAGGCAACGTAACTACCTAGACAAGGTGAAAGGTGGTTCAAAATTAGAGAATTCCATAACGAGACATGGAAGCAAATACTCAAGTCACCAGGTATGGATGTTTCCATTTTTAAAAAGGGTATTCCTAGCTCGACATTAAAGAATAAGTGGAGGAAAATGTTACTCATTTTGCAAAAAATTATCACTTGTGAAGGTAGATTTGGTACCTTCTATGTTTACCATATTTGGTTAATGATGCATTTCTTAGAAGAAGAAATCAACTTGCCCTTTTTCTTGCTTCATAGTTTAAAGAAAATGGCCTCAAGTGTTCAAATGAGAGTTCAATTTCTGGAAACAACCTTATACCACCATGGTTTAGTCAAAATCTTGATTGAATATCATTTAAGAAAAATGGGAGATAATTGGGATGAGTTCTTAGTGAGAAATCACTTTGAGGAACCCAAGGAACCTCCACCTGAAGACAAATCTACAAAAAGAAGCAGAAGATGGAAAACCTCCAAAACTGAAACTGAAACTGGTAAAACAATACAAGAGGATAGGGAAGAAATGATTTCTGAGAAATTGGCCCAAATTAAGAAGCAGCTTAAGAAAGAGAAGATAATAAGGAAATCTGCCAGAGAAAAAGGAGAAGGGCCATCTCAACCAAGACGGAGCCACAGACTTAGAGGGATACTAAAGAAAACAGAGGTTAGACAAACTGGAATTATAAACATTGAGGATGAAGAAACACCTGAGCATCAGTATGAGGAGGATTTTGATGAAGAAGCTCTTGACATAGACCCAGCACAACAAGAAATTTACAATTATGTTGAGACACTAGAGAAGAGAGCTTCAGAAAGTAGAGACAGAACTCCTAGTCCACCAAAATCTGCAATTGATATCCTAAGAAGAGATAAATATGAGTTAGAAGTACTCAACAGGCATATCAAGAATGAGAATGAAATTATAAGGGAGTAGGTTAAGCTAAAAACTGATATGAATTCAAATCTGTCTCTACAATTGCAAAAGTTGTACAAGGCCAGTGAAAAATTGAAAAAGAAAAATAAAAGGTTAACCAGGGCACTCACAAATTTGAGATTAAAGTTAGTCATAAGGAAGCCCAGAAGGCCATTGACTGCCAGGCAAAGCAGAAGAAGAGGGTTGGATGTCCTTGCAGAGGTATCAAAGTTCATGGAATAGTTGCATGAGGACATGCAAGAACCTAGCAGTGGGGGTATGTTGAGCTTCAAAGATGTTCTTCTGTGCCACCACATTCCACTTCATTTCCTTTGTCCATTATTAATTTCAGGCTTAAATGATCAATAATATTAGTTAAAATTTCTTTGAAATTGTATATAATGTCTAACTTGCTATGTTTTCATGATTTCGTTGTTGTAGTACTTTTTGAGTACACCTAGCTACATAATGCAGACATTCTGTAGCTAGTTGCCGATTCTGCAGCTGTCTTCATGTCTATGCAGGTTCTAGGTGTCATCTCAGGGAAAAACACATATGGTCGTATTCCACATCATTCCCTTATCATTTGTTGCTCCCCACGAAGTCCGAGTTAAAGTATCAAAGCGGTTATGCACGAAGAAGAGAGGCAGTTTCCTATCAAAACACGGACTCTACAGATGTCCGAAGTAAAGCACAAGACTGTTAATAAGAGTTTTAATTTGATTAGGAATGGGAAAGACACTTATCCCTATTTTTCTCAAGAAGTAGTTATGTATTTTCATTATAAGTATCATTCTAGTTCAGCTCCAATTCATTTCAAGTTAGATAATAGCACTCTAGTTTAGTCTTAGTTCACTGTATTAGCATTCTAGTTTAGTTGTTATCCATTGCATTTTAAATTGTATTAGTTGTTAAATTTAGATACCACGGTCTTCATTATCTACAAAATTTCTTTTGTTCTAACTTCATATTAATACATCATCATCTGGACAGAAGCTAGTACTATCAGTTTAAGACTTTGAGTATTTTGCAACCTTTTTACAATTTCACAAACAAACCTTCTCTCAAATACTATTCTAAAAAGAAATCTATAACTTTTGAATAAGGCCTAGTAGTGCTAAATTGAGTTGCAGAATAGAATTAGAAGTTAGTTTAGAGTAGAAATCTTATTGTGCTACAAATTTTCTTTTCCAATTATGTTCCAATAAACCTTTAACCATGGATGAGATGTTGTAACATTGTAAGTTGATTGTTGACTTAGGAAAACCTCAATTGCACTAAAAAATTATCCTTTTCTCAAGCTATTCCAACATATCTCTAAATGAATGAATTGGATGAGTTCATGATATGGGTTACTAAGTTCATGTTGTGATTTGTTTCTTTGCTATGAGTCCTTATCAAGCTTTGCATTTTCTGTCCTCTAGTGCACACTTAGTTTAGAATAGCTTCACTCTGTTTTAGTATAAACTTCTTAGCTCTTTTTCAACATAAAAACCATAAAACCAAAAACATCATAAAAACACTAAACACAACGTAGTAAGAAACATATACCTAGGCACATACAATGCACCACACTTCATCAGTTTACTAGCCCTGGTTGACAATTAATGACTTCAACTTAGGAACACTAAGTTGAGCACAACAGTCTTCCTGTATGACCAAGTTCATGATAAGCTGGGAGCAGGAAAATTTTAACCCATGTGGCATGCACCCTACATTGTTAAGCATGTTTTATGGAATGGGACCTATGATCTTATTGGTTACGAAGGTGTTGACGGTAAAATCTGTCCTTGCAACAGCAGGGGATCTCCCTGGTAAAAGGTCCCAATTAGACCTTGAACCGTTTGGACTAGGGATCCCGTCCGGGGTGTGGGTCCGACTACCACTGATTTCTCCTTTGCTTTGGGTCTCGCTTAAACTCTATAAAACAGTGGATACACACCTAATCAACTGATACAAGACATATGATTGATGCATTAAATGTACATATGACACTATGAGTAGCAAGAGAAAATAATAAAGCATGAAGACCGAAGGAAATGTTGTTAGCAACACTTCATTAGGTTCATGCTTGTAAGTTGTTCTGACCATGAAAGAAACAGTTCCTCATGGCGAGAACACCATTCACTTCCTAAAGGTTTTAAATGATAACACAAACGCAGATAAAAAAAGTCATCAACATTCGCTAAGAAAGTGAAATGAACTCAACCACCATTAAGATACTCAGCAAACTGTTATGTAACTGTGATGTGAGTTAAAGATACAGTTCCCTTAATCTAAAGATGTTCAGAAACTGAAAACATAATACTCAACAGTGCTCATATACATGACAACATCAGATCCAAAAAGGGGTTTTTCAAAATGCTTGTATTAATGCTTAAATGTATAATCCTCTGGTAATACAATATACTCAGTTCGAGTCCCCAAACAAAAGATTCTCTTACAAGCTCCTGAAGGAGTATTTATAATACAAAACCTGCCCTTTGGGCTTCCTTGACTTTTCATCTTCCTGACCATTGGGTTGCCTTGCGACCCAGTCTGTTCTGCGATCTGCGACCTCAAGCAGATCTGCGACTTCGCGACCTCCATGGATTTGTGAGCTCGCGACCTCCTTGGATTTGCGACCTCGCGACCTAGTCGTTGGGTCGTTGGGTCGCGCTGTCGGGTTTTTAACAGGGAGTGTGACTCAGCGACCTGGCGACCTCTGTGACTTGCGACCTTTGGGAATTCCTTTTGCTTTCTCTTTCAGAGATCTCATGACCTTGTTCTCTGGAGGCTAGCCTTAGCCCTTGTCATGAAACAACAACTTCTATTTGCTGGTGATGTCACTTCTGCGCTAAGGGACTTTTCATGTGATGATAAGTGGGAGAATGGTTTCTGCTTTGAGCAAGATACTGAGCATCCACATAACACGAGGTTTTGAGTTTGATGCGAAACTCAGATCTGCATCCTTCGGAGAGAGCTAGCAGTTTTTTTCAATTTGGGTAGACATAGGTGTTCCAGCATCTTCTCATATAACCTGCAGATAAGCGAATTTAAATCAGCCATATGTATATATACATACACATGTTAGGGAATCAGCATAAAAAATGCAATAACTTTATCACAGTTAAAATTAGTTGGACCCCTGTGTGGTCAGGCACTGTGTCACTATGTCATCAGAGTGAATGGTGTAGGATCTCCCTGCGCCTCTTCAACTACTGTAAATGCATATTAGTATGGTTGTAGACCGAGTTCGAAATGCAAACTCAATTGATGGGAAGTGTTGGCTTGGGAAACATGCTCCTTATGTCCTCTGTGACATCCACTATGATATGCTCTAACGATACATTTTCCAACTCTTGAGACGTGCTCACGATCCTGCATGTTAACACGATGAGCGAAGGTGAGGGTGCTGCTCCTTAGTGAAGTCGCAGGGTCGCAACGTAGTGGGGGTCGCGCTGTCAGCTCGTTGCTGAGCTTTTGCGATCCAGCGACCTGTGGGGAAATGCGACTCAAAGCTGTCCTTCAAAATGCAACTTTGTAGAGGTCGCACGGTCGCATTGCGACCCATTCCTCAGTGCTGCGGCCTAGAAACTTGTGGGGAAATGCGACTCAAAGATGTCCTTCAAAATGCGACTTTGGAGAGGTTGCACGGTCGTATTGCGACCCATTCCTCAGTGCTGCGACCCAGCGACTTGAGAATAGTGAAACCTATTGATTTTTCATGAAGTGCGACCTCATAGAGGTCGCACAGTCACAGTTTCCCGTCCGTCGAATGTTCACCCTACTCCTTCGACGCAGTCTGGGTTTCGAATGCTCAACTTAGATTTAATTTATGGCATGATGACTAGTGTGGCTGCGTGCCTCTTGGGATGAGGCTGCGCAGAACCTAAGCATAGCCATGACTTCGGAATAGTAGCAAAGATTAGCCACGCACAGATATTTGCTATGTGGTAGCGCCTTCACCAGAAATAATTCCTCGGGCTGCTGATAAGGCCTGCAAATTACGTGTAACTGTTCACACTCTGATTATAACCCAGCTTTGACCTTCAGCATATATGGGCTAGATTCGTAACCTTGTTGGTGCCTTGGAGACACAGTTGGAGGTGTTTCAGACTTACAGGTCATGAAAGTTGCGCTGGACGCAGCGTACTGCCGAGAACGCTCATTTTCTCAAAGTTCTTACTTGCCGTGCTAACGAAATCCAAATCGAAGGGGTTCAAACTTCTTTCCATATGAAAACTGATCATGTCGAACATTTTCATTGCATGCCAGAGTCGAGTGGTACAACGGCCGTCATATCCTTGCATGTCGGGTGCAGAGCTAAACGATTCCTGAAAAGCTGTGTATCAGCAATCTTTTCGATTAGAAACCTCCGTTTGAGGGTAGCAGCATAATTTACGTTCATGCATGGCAACATGCATGGGAAACCTGCGTCCATGTAATGCGGCATGAAGCGCAAGGACTCGTTCTGTCCAGCTTACCGTGGACGCGTGGAAGATCGCTGTGGCGTAGATTATGGCATTTTCTGATTTTACAATCATGCGTATTGTAACTCCCTCCAGCGAAACGTAACACTTCTGCCTGACCGCGCGATAGTTATTCAAACATGCCGTCGTAGATCTGCTACAAGATTTTACTCTGTGTTTTAAACACACATTTTGATTATATATCTGCTCCACAGAATAAAACTTCGCCATAGAAACGTTTGCGCTCATTTGTAATGTTTTTCTCATATAGTTCTGTTTATATGCTATCACTCCTCCAATCTTTTATTGTTGGAAAACCATATGGTTCATGCACTGTTTGAAACATGGTTGTATATTATCGTATATCACACCACGTGGATCACCAAATATATATGTTTGCTCAAAACCTTTTAACATAGTTTGAAAAGCTTCGGCCTAAAGGTATTTTGATCCCAATTGTAATGTCTGTTCCAAACCTGTTAGAACTTCGGAATAAAAGTATTTGAGCCAATTCGCAACGCACCAATTATAACTCTGTTCATTATATATATACGCTCCATATTTAAAACTCCGGCGTAGAAACATTTACACCAACTTGCAACGTGTTCATGCGCCATGTTTCAACGTAAAGTTGACCGCCACATATACATGCCCCACATGCTTTATCACGGATTGAAACTGCACAATCGAAATATTGGATCCATGCAACGTGTCCATGCAACTCTGCGCCATGTTTCACACGTCAGGTTGAACGCCATATATACCTACCTCACGTGGATTAAAACTACACCATCAAAATTTTTGTGCCCATTTGTAACTGTCCTATGGTTTTGAAATCATATGTCTTTATCCCTTTCGTGCCTTAATTTAATCACATAACGTTTATGATTTGATTTTCCTCAGATTGTTAGCGCGAATGGATAAAATTTTCATGCCAAGGTGGACATCTCATCATGTGAACGTTTCTTGCTTTGAAAAATCGAGATTTGACATCTTCTACTCAGCAACCAAGCATGGGATGTCTTGTGAAAGCATTGGAAATGTGAGGTTGATGAGAAGTCTCCAATCATATTCATCCTATTTTATAGTGAAATCATATCCTTCCCGAGAAATTTTCTTTTAAAACAATGTAGCTTCATATGGTAGACTAGTCATTTGTTCAAGCCACATTGATGGCCCTTTACATATTTACCTTTCCTATCTTGTGGTTCTAGAGACTCTATTTGTGTATGCATCAATGCACCTGGCTACCAAAAGGTGTATGCATTTAAACATAACCTTTTAGGTTCAATTGAAGTTCCCCATCTTTTATGGTCTCGCATAGGCAAACTTTATGGATATGTAAGAGCAAAAGAGACTAGGGTTTTAAGGCCCTTTCATTCCTCCATATTGTACTCCTTGCAACATAAATAATTCCACACTATGTAGCTCAAAAATAATAAATGTTGCTTCTCAAAGGTGCGTTGACATATTTGGAACTTTGCCGTTGGCTTGCCACACCAACATGTGTGCTTTCACCCTGCTGCCCGGCACGAGAACGCCTTGAATGAGATTGCCATTCTCTAGAGAAATCTTCTGAGTCTGCTTTGTTCACCGGGCTATACTTCAGGCTAGGCTTGTCGAAGTGGTGAAATATGTTCCTTTGTGTGCACACATCGACATGGATGGTATTGTGCAGGATCTCCAAAAATTCCCTTTTGAATTTATTCTTATTTTGTCTCCTCCTAAAATGGCAGCATGGGATTGTTTCTTGATCAACACCCCCACCAAAATGTAGCTTCCTAGTAATTGTGTCATCATCATTTTCATCTTCAAACAATCTCATCCTGAAGGTCGTCAAGCGTCGATAGAGCAACACCATGATGGTAAGAATGTCATATTCTCCATCTGATAAAGTGTATTTGTCATTCTTAAGCATCCGTGACTGTTGCTCACTCTGGAATCAAATGATAGCCTTATCTGCATCTTCAAGAGCGTTATCATTTTCCCCAGACCGCATGTCCAAGAAACATTAGCTTTGCCACTTTGTTTGTATTCTTGTAAGAGAGTCTTCTTCCTCGTGATTTACAACTTCTCTAACCATTGTGCTCTTGTTAGTTGGGTTCCAATCTCTTCCTCCCAACGCGATGGTGACATTCTTTGGTATATCATCTGCGAGATCGCCTGCACGTAACATTATACACTAATTAGTTTATAGTTACATTTTAGAGAGGTGCCCCCAAAATAATAAATATTAGACTATGAGCTCGGCGAAGTACTAAAACAAAGTGCCTGGACAATCCATGATGCAAGCGCTCTTAATGTAAATACACACAAGTTTCCTTTCGAATGTATGCATGGTGATCCTTCACACATGGCGTGATTGCAACAACAACGCCTGATCATGAGGGCGAGACAACTCATGAGGGGTTGGGGATAGGTTGCTGGGATGTCACTGATTGCAGGTTCGGTGAAAGACCCTAATGACTAAGCGAGCAGAGGGGGACCCGAAATTTTAAATATACCCAAAATTTTGGGTGGTGTTGTAGCAACTACAACAGAAGGTCATCCTCTAGATCAACCCAGAAATGGGTTGTACCTTAAAAAAATATTATGCATGAGTCATTCATTCATGTTTTGTGTACATAGGTGTTCTTTTCATTTTTGTATGTTTTTGGCTTGGTGTGCTTTGCGAGTGTTTTCCTGCTTATTAGGTCATTGCTTATTTTGCAGATGTCTATTACCCCTTATGTCGGTTTCGCGAATGGTGCTTCCCGCAGTACCCGAAACCTGTCTTCAACAACCTCGGTGATTTATGATCCTGCTGGTGAGTGGATAGATCTTCAAGGTATCTGTCTAGGACAAACTATGAACAATTTCACTGAGTATAGTGTTGTTATTGAACTATTAACTGAGGCGATTACCCTAGGCATTCGTGCATTGGTTGTTAACCTAGACTCACAACTTGTTGTTCTTCAACTTAATGTACATTATTCAGTTAGAAAACCTCACATATTAAGGTTCTATTTACGTGTTCATTTGTTGGAAAGACATTTTGATTAAATTACATATCAACATATTCCTAGGTGAATGAATGCATTAACTGATACAGTGGCTAACATTGTATTAGATATACATTGGCATAATTTGTAAAAATAATCATCACATGACAGTATCCATAACAGGAAAATAGATGTATATATATATATATATATATATATATATATATATATATATATATATATATATTATATATATATATCGAATGTTTGCATCAGTGTGCATCATAAAGTTCAAAAAACATGTGCGTTTCAATTACATCCTGAGACATCATGTCTCTAAAAAATATGCAGAAATAAAACCTAGGTGTCTACTCAGCATGACGCTCATGATAGCATATCACTGCCCGAACAAGTCACCTCAACAAGTGGTAACTCTGTTTGACACCCCTATAGTGTGTCTCTGGGATGCACAAGGGACATCATCGAATCGCGCATAGTCCGGGATCCCACGGGAAATTCCCTCCAAGTTGCATATGATTTCCTCATCCTCCCCTCGCTCACCATGAGGGGCAACATTAAAGTCATGAGGGATCCACCTCTCTATTGGGGACATACCTGCAGGTCTCTCTGGGAAAAAATATGCACACATGGATTTAATGTCAGAACATGCATAAAAAATCATAATACTCATGAAAATAAATTTGAGTCTTACCAAGTAATTCATCCCAATCCTCTCCTTCTGGGAGTGGGAGGTATGCATCACCAGTGAAATCTGTGCCAGAGTAGGGCCAATCCTCCACGATGATCAGATGTCAGCAGAGCCACTCAAAAAAATCTGGTCTCCAGGACATCTGTTGACCACCCCCTGACCTTGGCATCAGAGCTACCCAACGAGCCATCTGTGGCTCCTGTGCTGGTGGTGTCGGAACCATCACCTCCTGTCACTGAAATATTGGTAGTCATTCCAAGATGAACGATACCACAATGGACCCGTAACTGAACTGCTTCAGCTTGATTTTCTTGCACTTTTTCAGTTGATGTTTCAAGTTGATTGTCACTGCCTCTACCGAGTTGTAGAGAGTTGGTGTCATGCAATCTACAGCAAGAAGTAGCTGTGTCTTTGTGGCCTCATGTGGTGCCTTCAATCTTGCAGCTCATGTGATGGTGTGAAACACTACCTTTAATGCCAAGTCTGGAATAGTTTGAATATCAACTATTCTGCTTCTTGATCCTTTCCTTACCCCTGAGCACACCCTGTCGATCACCATACTCATGTTCTCCATTGAGGGACGGGTGCCGGTCAGGATTGGTACTGCCTCCCTCCGCGACAACCTTGTTATGAAATAAACATCTGAAACTTCGATGTCAAGTTCTTGATCATGGATAATGAACTTTTCCTGATCAACGTCCCAGACACTAATCAAGTATTGCAACAACTCCGGTTGAGCTCTGAGGCATGGTGTCATGAAAAATTTCCTAAGCCCACAATCTCTAATAGCTTCCATGCATCTTTCGTTTTCCATGGCAAGTTCATCTTCTTCACTGTGTTCTCGTTCTTTCCATTAGATCACCATTTTTCCGCTTTACACTTGAAAAAACATTCATATGACTGTTACATACTAAAATTGCGCGCTGCGATTGGCGCGCCCCAGTTCAGAATTTTTGTTGTTTGGCGCGAGTCCGTGCCTCATATCCGCGCCAACCGTCGTTCCCTAAATTTTTCCAAATCCCCCCATAAACATAAAAAATCGAGTTTGCAGGCATGAAAAAGGAATCAAAATGCAGGGAAGGACATTAGCTCTTACCTGGAATTGACATATTCGAGATTGGTTTTCCGGATCGCCCGCTATTGCCGGCGCAAAATCGCAATGTAAAAAGGGTAACTATTGCTCCACAAGAGGTAAAAGTGAAAAGTAACTATTTTTTACCATTTTTGGCATTTTATAACTTTTCAAATCCTAATTAGGTTTTAAGACATATTTTTCGATTATTTCACTATGTTGTTTCGAGAAATGGGTTTTACGTGCGTCTCTTGTGCAGCGACAGGTTTTTAAAATAACTGCGATGAAGTACTGAGTTGTATTTTATACTTTTTCGGACTTGGTAAAAACATGAAAAATTCATTGTTGAAGTCATATTTCAACTCTTTTCCGACTCTCTAAAACTGAAAAGATTTCCGAGATTCTTGTTGTTTTGAACTCGTTAAGTGGCTGCAAAATGATATTTACCCAATATATGTTTACCCCTTTTTCAGGCTGGGATAGATTATTTACAAAAAAGGAATACCTTAGCCTATCACGACTAAGAGGTTCTCTCAGACATAGTTTTCTACCTTTTAGGATCTGTGAGACTATCTACGAAAAGGGACCTGGTGGAGTTTTCTTTTCTGCTTCTTTTCAAACTCTCTAAACCTGAAGAGATGCCAAGTTCTTCCTTTGTAAGACTTGTTAAACCCTGATGACATCGAAAATCGTCACCATGACGTAACTGAGATCCTCCTTCCCAAGGCTCGTAAAATGTACTAGGATGGATTTGTCCGAAGGACAAAATTACAGGACAAGCATATGCTATCACCTTCAAGCTTGTTTTTCAAAAATAATTAGGGTACTCGCTAGAAATGGTGGGGGAAAATGGAACCAGTTCTTAGTCGTGTTGGCAATATGTTGCTCTTGAACTTGACACTCATCTGCATTCGTGTTAGGTTGGGGACATTTCATTTCGTCATTTTTGCCTCCATAGGTTTGGGTAATCTCTTTTGACCTCTCATCTGCTCTTTGCCACATCATCATGACCTCAGATCCCTTGATGTAAAATACTGCCAAATCCAGAGTCGTGTTGCTATATGTTCAAGAGAAGTTTCCGACTACAGTTTTCAACCTCCCTCTGATCCTCTATTTAGTCTTGATTCATTATCATCATGTTTCTCTATCTTGTGTGGGAAAAATTATGGCCCTCCTTCGAATTCTTCACTTCCTGTCGACTTCAGCTTATTATCCAGGAAGTTGACCTAGAGACTCCCTCCCGGTACCTTGGATCTTGCATGCCTCAATGGCAAGTTTTTCCCATTCGATGACAAATCCACATCATTGGCCTTCGATTGAGTGATTCTGCAGGTGTTAGACGCCAGATCACTGTTCACATTCCGTAGATTGTATGATGAGAGCCATTGTCATTATTGGTGGTTTCTCTCATTCCTGTTAACGACTTTCATCATTGGCTGGTAATCAGGGGACTTTATTGCATGTTCGACTTCAAATCACATATTCACATGCTTGAATTTGTACTTGTTCGGGTCAAGATGGAGCGCAATACCCTGGGTTTTTTCTGATAAGATCTAGGCTGCGGGATATTGTGGTTTATCATGACTTATTGCATGAATCTTTTTATTGGATGGCTGTGACCATACCTGAGTCTATTTGTTGATCCTTACCGCTGGATGGCTGCGTCCATACCTCAGATCTCAGTTTTTATGTACTCTATTATGGATGATTGCGCCCATGCCACACGATCATGTATCAGAGAGATCAATTTTATTTGTACTTGCAGGTCTTCTGACAGATGTGTTTGGTTCGGACGCGTTCTCGTAAAGCATTTCACCCCTCCCTCTCTCTCGGACCTCATGCTTTAGGGGGCATCTGTTACACAACATTTTGTCACCATCCCTGCAATCCCCATCCCGCACATTAGAGGACTATTTGTGTGACTTATAGAAAGTGTCATGACTTGCAAAGACCATCATTGAATCCCTTGCCACGAGGACAACATTCCTTCTATTGACAATTCCTTGAGCAGACCATCAGAAACACATATTTTTGGGTTGGCACTGGTAGGTCGTTATGCCCTCGCGCCAATGAGGGAAATTAACATTGAGCCCCACGCCCATTAGTGCTCTGTCCTAGTGAGCTACCCACACTAAGCTGTTTTTGGAATGTTTTTTAAATATACAGGTGAAGATTCCATGCTAAGAACTTTGTGGGCGAGTCAGCTTGGGTGGTTCGACTGAATAACCACGACCACCCTCCTTTGGCCTCTTGTTTCCAACTTTTGGGGGACCCTCCCAAAGAATAAGGCCTCCCTTCCACCATTGTAGGGATCCCAACCTCCTCCTCTCCCTCTATAAATAAAGCTATCTCCCATTGATACACTAGCTGAACGATTAGGGCTAAACAACTGAATAGATAAAGAGGAATTGCTAAACATTTTTGCTAGTGAGATAGAGCAGAGAAAGAGACATTTGTCGAGAGAGAGCTTAGGCTTGTGTCCTCGCCTCGTCCTAATTCCCCGACGATCTTTCGAGACGTGCTTCGACTGAACCCGCTGAAGGAGGCTGCGATGTCAAGGCTCCGATTGTAATCTCTTTCTTTCTATTTATATATACATGGCTAATGTCTGGTTCCCATCTTGTGTTGATATGGTTTATTTTATGCAATATGTTTAATCTTCCTTATCTAATTAGCTAGTTATGAATGCAATTATTGTCTTGTATGTTGCTTTTGTCCTTTGATCTTTGTGCAAGAATCTGAGTACCATTGCCAAAGGACTGTGACCTTCCAGGACAAAGATCAAGAGGCCGCCACTGCTATAGCTGTGACAATCGTGTTGGAATACAAGTAGGACATTCTATCCAAACCTATTTCATTCGTAAAATAGGAACCTACACATTATCCTGTTCCCTTGTTGCTAGACCCACTCTAGGGCTAGAGGGATCGTTTCTGTCTACAGAGAGGATTTACCTGTAGAACAATACCAAAAGCTAGATTTTACTAGTAGGGCCAAAACCTTCGAATTATTCATGGCGACCAATGCACCATTACCTACTAAGAATCCCCCATATCCATCATCCACCTTTCCTAATAGGACCCAACACATTATTTTTTTATCTAACTTGTTATGATATCATAATGATCAATGGGTAGATGAACCATGATTGGTTTCTTGTCTATTGTCTCGTCAGATGCTCAGCCCAAAGTCATGTTCAACTATGCACAGTTTCTTGCAGATGAAATTCATGATCACTTCTTGAAATCCCAGACAGAAGAGGTATCCAAATACACTTTCGTGCTGGTGTACATGTTTTCTTGTTTTCAATCCAGCAAGTTCCAATTTGATATGTCGAAGCTAAATGGTGATTCTCAGCAGCAGTCACCGATTTTATAGACCACTTTATTGATGAAGGAGCAAAAAAAATATTCCTACAAGAGTTTTGTAGACCTATTTGCTCATCTAGAAATCAATGCACTCAACAATACCACAGAGCCAAGGATAAATGAGGAAATCAAGAAGGTGATGTAGTTGACAGATCAGATTAGGACAACTGATTGGTACCTCTACAAAAACTACACAAAGATCAGAGTTTATGGTAGTGAATTAGCTCCATACAAACTGGCCAAGTACCTCTCTATGAGAATCTTTTCACTTGAATATATCAAACAAATGAAAATGCAGATGAGGTGCATTTTGTCTCTACCAAGAAGAAGTCACAATTCAGGATCAAATCACAGATTGGTCCATTTATTTGCAACAACAGAGCAACAGAGGATGAGGCAGATAAAATTTTGAAGGGGATGAAGTTCACACATAACTTCACTTTGTCCTATGATCCAATGGGGATCATCTCCAAGAAGAGGGTGGAAAACAAGTCCACACCCTATATTCATACCCACAAATTGGAGATGGAAAAGTACATGAAACAAGAAGAATGTGTAGCAGAAACCCTCTAGGAGGGAGAAGAGTAGGTCATCTCTACTTCAGGAATTCAAACACCCACTCCACCAGAAAGGAAAGCTGCAGGAGTTCAAGATGAAAAAGGAAAGGAGCCTGAAAAGGAGATAGGAAGCAAGAGGACTAGGGAGGATCAAACAGACATGGATAGTGATTCCTCCACTAAATAATTAAAAATGAAATACAGGAAGAGGGCCAGAATCCACATGAAAATTGACCAGGGCAGTGAGAAGGACCAACAAACTATCATCACAATCAGAGATTCACCAACCTCATCTCTAGCAGGAGGCCAAACAATTTTCTCGACATCCTCTGCCACTGTACCTTTCCAACAGCAGAATGTGCAGACTCCTACATCCACTATAGGACAAAAAAATGAAGATATCTATGATACATTCAAAGAAATAAAAAGAACAAATGAGGTTCTTAAGACCAACACATATAATCAGTTTTGGAAATAAACAAGCAACTCCCAGAGTAGACTTCTATCAGCATTTGAATCTAAGAAGGGAAGAATGAAGATGACATTCTTGGAAGCACAAATTCCTCAGCCCAAAGGTGCATGAGACTACCAGAAGACCTCCTTTGAGTTTGATATAAAGCATATCCATCCTATAGATGAAATGGAGATGCATAAGTAGACCGGAGAAATGATCTCCTCCACTTTGACTAGTACAACCATGAGCCTCTCAAAGTGGCAGGTTACATTATCCAACACACAGACACAATTGAAGATGGAAAGGATCTCCTCCATGGCCAAAAACTCAAGGATTACGACTCTGGAGGATTTAGTAATTCAAATTGGGTATGATCCATCGAACCTAGCAATGGCAGAAACACTAGTAAAAAAAAAGAATGAAAACATAGCTGCTTTGAGGAGGCAGCTCAAGATGCCAGTGACAGAAGATCATATGGATAAGGAGATAGAAGCAAATGAAACACATAAGGCAGATATGCTACAATTAATCGTTTAACAAGCATAGCAACTCAAGAAAATGGAGAGTGAGATGGAGAAAATGATAAAGGAAAGGTAGAAAGAAATAAGAGATGCAATGAAGGGAGCAACTAAAGAAGCAGCTAAGGCCGTGATTACCCTACAAGAAGTTCCTCTCACAGTGATTCCAGCACCCACAACAAATATAGGTGCATCAGAAGAAGGCATTGAGCAGCTAGCTAAGGAAATAGAGAACATGTCCTTACATACATCAGAAATTAAGAAGCTGCAAGATCAACTTAGAGACCTACAAGAGCAGTTTAAAAGGAAAGATTCAACACATGCCATATAGTTGCAGATAAAAAAAAAGTTAAATGAAGGTTTGCAGAAGTCCCTTCATGAGTCCTCAATTGGAAGTATGGTAGGAAGAGTTAAAGAAATTGTTTGGCTAGATATGATTGAATCTGTGAATGATATATGGCCATCAATTCAAATTATTTTTGAACAGAGGGACTTAATCAAAGCGGTGAAAGTTGCCATCAAAAAAGCAAATGATGAACTTGGAGATAAGCCCCAGACTTCTAACAGTATAAGTAGATTCCCAAATTCTATAAGCAGTCATGAATTGGAAAAATTGGAAGTAGCATACAGAACAACCACCATACTTGAGGTAAAAAGGGTGTTGAATAAGAAGAGTTTAGTTACACAGCTTGAAGAAATATGTCATCGGCTGGAGATTGGAGTAAGTAGATTTTTCATTAGAATTGAGCCACTCAACAAAAAGTGATTGCCTTCACTATTTTTTATCAATGATAAACTGATGCCTAGGACATATTACGTAAAAATACTCATAGAGATTTCAAAGGATACATCCAAGCATAAAAATATGAAGAACACTATGACAGGGAAATAATTTTATGAAGTGATCAACAATGATGTCTTCATACAACATGAAATTAGACACATATTTCAGTTGAGACCAACATTTGTGAAGTACACCGAAACTGATGAAGTCTACCGAAAGTCGAACAGAACTAAGATTCCTACTCTAGATGTTGGGGTCCTATAAGAATAGGGTTCATAGTTTTGAATTGATTATGGTTAGTCTTGTAATATGTACATACTTTGCTTTCTGCAAATTGTTTTCCCATATTAAAAATAAAAAATGTAAAGAGGGTAAAATTCCTAAAATAAAAATCAAAGTACTAAAAGAAAAATATCAACAAAGAAAATAAAATATGAACCCCAACAAAACAGAGATAAAATAGATCATGAAAGTGATGCAAATCCAAATGCCACTACTTTTTATTTTACTTTGAAAAATAAGATTGTGTGCAGCTTGTTAAAAATGCCACAATCCATGATAGTCAAACAACTTAATCTTGATTATTCATGTTTTAAATTTCATGTTGATAGATAGAGAATAAAGATCTAGCCAAACAGTTTAATCTTGGAAGATCAGTAGTTAGGTAGAGAATAATAAGGAGCTCAATAGTTTAATCTGAGCCCTTGGAAGTAATACGGTTAGAATTAGATAGTTTGCTCTTAAAAGAATAATAATAAGCGTATGCAAGCTCAAATGCACCCAAAGAAATGAAGAAAAAATGTTAGGATAGATGATGGGTAGAGAGAAGTAGTTTTCACAAGGCATGGATAAACGAAATTGGTCATTTCATATTTACTAATTTCCCTTCAAAATAATTTCCCTTAAAAAAATGCCCCTTTCCCTTCATTTTTATTGTTTCCCCTTACTTCACTCTTTTTCCCCTACAAAAAATCCCTTTTCTTAAGTTAAAATGCATATTTTCCTTTGAAAAAGTAAAACCCCTTTATTAATTTCCATTTCATTCATAATACCCCAAAAATTATAAATATCCTAAGTATAAATGATTAAATTTTATGTCGGGTCCCACTGTGAAAATATCCATCCCCGAGATGAATTTTACATTAAAAACTTAGCAGATTTTTACAATCCCGCTCATATACTAATTTTGGTTTTAAACTTTATTATATTAAATCCCCTAAATACCTTTATCCTGTATTAAAATAATTCCCTCATATGTATATTTCCTAACCCATATTTTATTTTAACCTATGGTTTAAATTCCCCACATGTGATATATTTTGGGCCCACTTGTTATAATCCCGCCTATCATAAACTCCCTACCCCATGCAAATAACCCTTTCTATAAAACCCGTCGCATAACTTAAAACGGGCCCCATGCCCATCTACTCCCCGACAATTCATTCCCATTGGTCCATCTGTTAGATCTAGATTGACCAGATCTAACGGCCAACAACCTCTATCGCACACTCGAAAGGCCAAATTTTAACCACACCTGAAAGCCTGACTTTTAACCACCTCGAAATGTGTGGTTTTCGGATCCCCGCTCCTTGCAACGTGGCGCGATTTGATTGCATAGCATCCTCAGAAAAAATACCGCCCAACCCCTTTCGCTCATGCAAAAATCGCTTAGCAGTATTTCCGCCCGTTATCAAACCACCCTGCCATTTGAAATGACCCACACATTCAATGTTAATCATTGTTGATTAAAAAACCCATATAGCTACCCTTTGCAACCTTTTTCACTAATTTCTGTTACAAACTCGCTTAAACAGAGCTATTTCCGACCTAAATAATTGTTTCCAACCCTGCTTTAAACCAAATTTCAACAGAATTCAAGCATTTGTTGCCACAACCACTGGAGAAATAGTCAGAAGCATTATAAATATCCTTGAAGTTTCAGAGAACCTCCGCTGTCTCAAAATCCTTCCGCAAACTAAAATCTTCATTTTCTCTAGGTATTCCTCAGTGCTTAGGTCAATACTTACAACAAGAGAATAATAAGTAATTGAACCTATTAGAATCCTTTGCAGACCTAGGGAAGAAACCCATGTTGCTTCCCTATTCTTTCTTTGCATACTCTGGGCATATTTTTACAGAATTCCCAAGGCCTGAGACCACTTTTGAACACATAAGGGTATAATTTGATCAATTTAAGTATTGTAGACGAAAGGATAGCCCTTGTTTCATTTCAAACCCTTCTGCAGACTGTAATTATATTTCAGAAGTGCTCCTAAAAGCCTAAATATGTTTTTTCTAAGTCAAAAGAGTAATCAATTGATAAAAATTAATAAAAATGGCTTCTCAAGGAATAGTATCTGTAAACCCCCTGCAACCTCCAATTGTAGATGTGGAACACACTCCTTTAGCAAATATAGACTTTAAAATTAATGACGCAGTCACTGAGTTTAATCTTCTTGAGCTCCACTTTTGGATCCATGACAAATCCATTGACCAAGATGATGAAGTTTTAATTTGGGAGTCTATTTTCCAAAGTATGTTGTCCCACATACTTTCTAGTGCCCAGAAGTAATCATAATTTTTCAATCTTGTTATTTCCCTGATCAGAGAGCCATTATATCCCTTGGAAAATAAATTCTTCTCACTATCACAACTGAGTCAATTAACCAAATGATGCAGATCCAACCTAGACCAAATTAAACCCCTTTATCTATTGAGGCCCTTACATAGTTATACCTGAATCTGGACTTCCCCAAGAGGTTCCAGATATTCCAAATATTCATTCCTTCATCTGTAGATACTCCCAAAACCAATCCTCCTTACCCATCTGCAATATTTTCCGAAAGTACCAGGCATATCATCACTATGTTATCCTACATTTTGGGTTATTTCACAGATGAGCATGTTGATGCTTCAATCTTGGGTTTCTTGTCTATTTTTACCCCTGGTTAGCCTCTTGCTACCATTTTCAATTTTGCTTAGTATCTTTCTGACTCAATTCATGAACAAATGATCAAATTTTCTGAAGAAGGTGTCTTCAAATATTCCTCAATTTTATTCCACATGTTTCTATATTTTCAGCTTGATAGATTTGCTATCAATCTTCGGAAACTAGATGTGGAAGGTAATCCACAGTCAATTATCTTTTGGAATCCATTAATCAGAAAATACTCCATACAGTCCACCTACACAGACTTCATTGACTCTTTCATCCATCGTATTGTCAACATGCTAAACAACATTAGTCAACCAAGAGTTAGTGAGAAAATTAAGAAGGTCCTGCAATTATCAGAGAATATTAGGACAAGATATTGGTACTTGTATTAAAACCACATAGATATCAGGGTATATGGATCTAATATTATTCCCTATAAGCTGCCCAAATACCTCCCAATGAGGTTATTTTCTCTTGAATATATCAGGCAGATCCTTAATTCTAATGCAATAAATTTCTTGGCAGCCAAAAAGAAGACATAGTTCAAGATAAAGAATCAGGTTGGCACTTTTATTTGTAAAAATAGAGATGCAGGCCCACAGGAAGAAAAACATTTGTAGGAGTTTAAATTCAGTCAGAGTTTTCAATGGTACTATGATCCTTTAGGAGTAATAAGCAAATTGAGAGTTAAATGTAAATTAAGTCCTTATGTACATGAGTCAAAGCCAGATATTGAGAAATACTCCAATCAGTTTGAATGGTTGGAGAACACTTTGAAAGAGGCAGATAAGCAAGGTGATACTAGTCACATCTTGCAAACTCCAGCCCTAGAAGATAGGAACTCTAAAAGAATCAAAGAAGAAGGATCATACACTTCTGAAACTACCACTGAGACCAAATTTAAAATGATTTACAGGAAGAAGCAAAAATTAAACCCTGTAAATGAAGAAGTGGAAACCATTGAAGTAATTGATACAAATACAATGTTAAAGGATAATGCACCACCTGCAGTTTCTAAAGAAACACACCAGCCTTCAATTTCCAAAACTCAGATTATTTAGAAACAACACGGTATTTAAGTATCTTCATCCAACAAACCAACAGAGAAAGAGATTGATATTAAAGAAAGATACAAGGACATCAAGGCCATAAATGAGGAAATCAAGACTGAGATATATTCCCAATATCTAAAATAGACTCCTGGTAGCCAGAACAGACTACTTTCTACCTTTGAGACTAATAAGATGCATATGAGATTTCTTCAGCCCATAGTTCAAACTCCTAATTCATCTTCTGATTAAAAAAAGACATATTTTGAGGTCATGGCCAAGGATGTTCATCCTTTGGACCAAATTGAGTTTCATAAGCATGCAAGGCAAATGATATATTCTATAATGACCACCAAGGCCATGAGTCCACAGAAGCCGCAAAACACTCCAGGGAACATTAGATATCAGTTAAAAATCGAAAAGGCATCATCACAGGCCAAAGATAACAGAATCAAATCTCTGGAGAATTTGGTTATTGAAGTAGGATATGATCTTAAGAATGTTAAAGTAGCAGAAGAAATGATAAAAAAGAAGAATGTAGATATTGCTGCATTAAGAAAGCAACTCAAAATGGCTCCTACAAAACATCCTCAAGCTAAAGAAATTCTAGAAAGTCAAAGCCAAAAAGATGAGTTGATGAATTTCATCCTTCAATTATCTGCACAAATAAAAGAAATGGATAATTTAGTACAGGAGAAACATGACAGATCAAAAGAAGTCCCTGTCACTGTTATTCCAATAGTCACTACTGTTGTTCCTTCTACATTAGCAAAATCATTTGCCCCTTCAGTTCCAATGGCTACAAATCTTCCTGTCACATCAACAATAACTTCAGCAAAAAAATCATCTACAACAGCAACACATCCTACAGATGAAGCAAAAAACATAGTAACATAAATGCAGGAAATGTCTATTCAGATAAATGAAATCAACATACTTAAAGAACAACTTAAAAGTCTAGAGGATGAAAAGAAACTAGCACAAATCATGCATAAAAATGAGGTTCAGAAAACAAACAGGTTGACAGAGAAATTGAAGAATTTAGAGAAATATCTAACACTGAAAGAACCAATGGCACAAGCCAAGCAGCAACTATGGGCCAATATCATTGAATCTGTCAATGATATTTGGCCATCTATTCAGGTTATCTATGAACAAAAAGATCTAATCAAAGTAGCAGGTGAAGCCATCCAAAAAATCAAAGAAGAACTTGGCAAGAAACCTGAAGAGGCTAATGAAATCATAAAATTCCTTAATTCCAAGAATAAGAAAGAACTAGAAGAACTTGGAATTAGTGATAGAACAGATACATTTCTTGAAGTCACGAAAGTGAATTCAAAGAGAAACTTAATGTCATAGCTGAAAGAAAAATGCCAAAATATGGAGCTTGTCATAACCAGGTTCATGGTGAAGTTTTATCTCTTGAGATAGAAAGGCCTGCCAAATCCTCTGGTTATTCATGAAAAATTAATGAAACGATAAGAAAATGAGAGAAGTGTCTAAGGAGCAAGCTAATAATTCAGCCATGCAGGGAATTCCAACAGGGAAATTTCTCTACAAGAGTTTTGAGAACCTTTTTTACCTGCAACATGAGGTAAAACACCTATTCATCAAAAAACATACATTTTCAAAATATACAGAGCTTGATGAAATATTCAAAAGAGTGGTGAAGATCAACCAGAGGCAGAATTTTGGAAAAAGTTGACTGATTTACTGTGAAAATAGTTTGCAGTAAAAATAGAGTAGTCAAAGGTAAATAGAGCATCCAGGATAAAGTAAAAAACACCAGTAACAATTTGCAGTAAAAACAAAATAGTCAAAGAGTATCAGAGTTTAAAGAGTATTAGGTGAAAGTCAAAATGTTAAAGTCAAAGCAGAGTTGAAAGATAAAGACAACCAACGTAAAGGACACTCAACTGCAGCCTTCGTTGAGAAAACATCAAAGAGACAAATCAACAACAAATCAAAGACAACAAACAACAAATTAAATAAAAACATGGACAACTTGCATTAGTTAGATAGTTGTCTCTATCTTCTTGCATGAAGATATTTATTTTTCCTTGAATAATTCCTAAGTTTGGTTTAGGATATTTTGTAAGAGTTTTTGTATAAATACTTCACATTTTGAAGTATTGAGTGTGGATGAATTGCTGAACATTTCTATACTTGTATTGATACGAAACCTGAGGGTTCTTTGTAACATTTTCAAGTCAGCAGACTGGGTTGAGCAATAAAGCATCATATTACAAGATTCATGTGTTGAGACAGTTTTGGTGAAGTACTTTCAACTGTTCTTTGTTATTCTTCTTATGTTTTTCACATACTCAATGTTTTATGAATCTAAATGATATAAATAGGAATGTTATTTCAAAATATGTTTAATCACACTCTGTATTGAACTGTTTTTCATTTATATGTTTTCATCTGATATCCAGATTAGGGAATTCTTCATTGATCCCTAGTTTCGATTGACCTCTGTCTTTTCCCTCATTATCCATATCTGAAAACCCTTAATTTCTCTCTCATCCCGATTAAAACCATTTTCATCATCCAGCCTAAAGATCTGAATTGACCCAACTATCTTGCCCTATGAACATTACCTTTAGAACTTGATTCTACTCTACTTCTTGATACATTGACTCCATTAGCCCAATGGAAAATAGACCTACAACTATCCATTTGAATAAGTGATTCCACCACCAGACCAAATCAAAATCAAAACCCAATAAATCCCACATAACTAGCCTAAAATCAACAAAGATAAATCATATAGAGAGAGCCCTCTCTGAGCATTAGGAAGGCTAGATCCTAAGGCTTAAAAGTAGGTTTGTGGTTACCTCTAATATTCTTTAAACCAAAAATATTAACAACCCTGAGAATTATTGGAGTGATAACACCAGAGAATTGGGAAAATTTAGGTAGACTCCAGGGATGATGACATTTAAGCATGATGATGAAACATGCAGCTCAACGAATTGTCTACATCAACATGATCCAGTGAGCTTGGACAATTGTTAAAGGGGATGTTCCAAAGTGTCCAGGTGTGAGACGCTCGTGTCAGATTTTAGTTACTTTGTAATAAACAAGCTGATTTCCTTTTAATAACGACAATCAGTTCCAAATAGTTTAAATATAAAATTTTATTTAGTATTAAGGGCTGGACCCTAGTTTGTAAGAACTTTTCATTTCAAGTACTTGTAATTTTCGAGTTGGATCACCAATAAAGAGATCAGTCTGCAAGATTCATGTGTTTTGTTATCCTGGTGACGTTTTTCCCTTTTCAAGTTTGATGTTTCCCACTGTAATCTTTTCATGTGCCTCATTTAAAATCATAATTGTAAAACAAGAAGGTTAAATTAAGATTTACTGTTTAGAGCACCTCAATTCTGACTGTCTTTACAATTTCAATGTTTTCTTTTGATGTATGGTTTAAGAATTCTTAGTTGCTCTTAAGTCATTATTGAAAGCACTTTTCTCCATCTCATAATTTCACCTAGTTATAAAACACTAGTATTCATAGCTAGCTTGCCTTGCATTTGTTCTGGGATCTGATGCATATACCCAGCCTAATTTGACTCCATAGCCCAATGGAAACTATTTAAAGAAACCCCTTAAATTCAACCACGAACAATCAAACAAAACAACTCCCACACTCAATTCAACTAGCCTAATATCAGGAAGCTCAAAACAAATCTAAATATATAGAGAGACCGCTCTCTGAGTTTAGGAGGGCTAGATCCTAGGCTTCAAGTGGTTTGATGTTGTTCTTTATAATTTAGTCTTGCCAACCTTATAAATTATAGAGTGATAACATAGTGGTGACCATACTGGGGACATAACTGAAAATTTTCAATTTTCATCCGAATTCAGAAAACCCCAGCTAAAAGCATTGAATGATACAACTTTCTTTTAAAGATTGGTTTCTTACAGTCTTAAATAATCATTTTTTTTGTGATTTTGAGCTAAGTTCTGGCTCCCAAAATAATATCCACCAGATCCCATCTAGATCCAAATCCTCCCCCTATCGTAGACAATCTTGAGAAAATATTGAGGATAACTACTAGAACAGAAAGTCCAACTAGTAGCAAAGTTCTTCATAGATCCAGCTCCTTACCTGATAGCTTTGTCACTTTTCAAGACATTCAATTTGATTTAAATTTTGAACTAGGCCTACTCAAAACCAAATCTCATATTTGGACTGACCTTACAGTTTTTGATCCATCCATATTTCATACCTCTACCCATCCACCTTCATCCACCGTTCATCTTCGTCTGCCACCTCCACTAATCATGGCAGCCATATATGCCCCATTGGTGCTACCAATACCTTTACCCACTATGCCCTAGGATTTCCAATCTAAGATCCCACAGTTTGAGAGCACTGATCCTATGACTGCCCAACAACACATAGATAAAATGAATGACTGTTTTGACCTGTAAGAAATTGATGATGACAATATCAAATTGAGAATGTTTGCCCAGAGTTTAGGGGGTGAAGTCAGGAAATGGTTTAAAGGTTTAAATGCTAATAGTATTCATGGCCTCCCTTCTTTTCACCAAACCTTTATCAACAGATGGGAGGTCAAGAAAAATCCATTGTATATTTTATCAAAGTATGAAACTATTAAGAGATCTCCAAAAGAGAGTGTGCAAGACTACTACACTAAATTTAACAACATATAAAACACACTCCCTGCTAATATGAGACCACCCCAAGGGATAGTTCTGCTAAATTCCCGAATGGATTTGACCAAGACATGGCCTATCAGCTTAGGGAAAGAGACTCATCAACTTTAGAGGAAATGCAAAAGGATGTTGTGAGTGTAGAAGAAAATTTATTAGCGGAAAGGGCTAGGATGAGGACTGAGAGGACAATCACAATAAGAGAAGAACCTATAGCCTCTACATCTGATGCCAAAATTGAAAATTTGGTAAGGACTATGGAAAGGATGATGGAGAGGATGAGTTTGAATGAAAGAGCCATACCGAGAGAAAATCAACCAGTATCCCAAAACAAGAATCAGAACCCAAGAAGAAACCATCCACAAATTAGATAGAGAGAGCAAAGAGGGCCTGATCAACAGATTAGGCCTCCTTTTCAAGAAAACTATGTTGATGATGATGAAAGAATAGTGGAGGAAGTGGAGGAAAATCATATTAATTTAATGGTGATTAATGAAGATGATTCTATTTTTCTCACTGAAGAAGAACAAGACTTGTTTTCACTAACCCAAAAGGACCTCGAATCTGAAGAATCCGATGATTACAAACTGGGTTTTGATAATTCCATTATGGAGGTCCACATACAATACAACTTAATAAGTAAGAAAAATTTAGATAATTTAAATAAAAATAATTCAGAAAATTCTACCAAGAAAGTATTTGAATTTGAAGTCAAGAAAAAAATAGATACCCCTTTGAGAAATGTTCAGACAGACATTCCTAGTACAAGAAAACAGACTGAAGTTACCCAAAGAATAGAGGCTTAAAGAATCTATTTGTCAAACCCACTGAGAACTCAAACACCATTCAGTATTGAGAATGAACTTGCAAAAGTGAATATTGCTACCCCCCTCACTGAATTGATCAACAAAAATGTGTACAGATCTCAGGTCCTAAAAGTGTTAAATATAGGGGAGGTTATGGATACTGTCAATTTAAATGTTGACCAACCTAAACTTTTGTTTGGGCCAAAAGTTGATGGAAAACCCCAGGAAGGAGGTGTCCCTCATTTTTATGTCAGTTTAAACATTCATGACAAGATTATACATAATGCCATGTTGGATTCAGGTGCTTCACACAATCTTATGCCAAAGGCTGACATGGAGAAACTTGGCCTGGAAATCACTAGACGTTATAAAGATATATATTCTTTTGACTCTAGTAAAGTTAAGTGCCTGGGTCTGATTAAAGATATTTGTGTCACTCTAGCTCAGATACCTGTAAAGTGTTTAGTGATGAAAATTGTTGTAGTTGACATTCCCCCTAAATCTGGAATGCTTTTATCTCGCTCATGGGGAGCAAAATTACAAGGGATGCTACAACTGGACATGACATATGCTAGAATTCTAGTGTTTGGTCAATCAAGAAGACTTTATAGGGAAAAATTAATGAAGTACATGGTGAGTAGCCAAGAGAAACCTCACAGTTACCCTATGTCATCTATTCACACTGAACTTGATTCTTTCATTTTGTATAATGATGGAATCATCGACTCACAAGTTTCCCATATAGAAAATGATTCCACAGAAAATAATGGCAGCCAAATACAAACAGAACAACCAGATCCATCAAATGAACCTTGTTGGAACATGAGTTTTGATGGCTCATGGGAAGGCATTTGGTCGTATAATACTGGAAATAATAGTGCATAGGGTCATTCATACAAATTAAATTTCCAGTGCACAAAAAACATTGCGGAATATGAAGCTTTGATTTTGGGATTACAAATGTTGAAAAAACTAGGAGAAAAAAGGATCTTTGTACATGGTGACTCTGAGTTGGTTATAAAACAAGTTAAAGGACTGCATGTAGAAAAAAATCCTAGATTAAGAGCTTATAGAAATGTTTTCCTTGGTTTCTTGAGAACGTTTGAGGAATATGATTTAGCAGTAGTTCCCAGAAACCAGTATGTCCTAGCAAATGACCTAGCTTTTTCAACAATTACCCGTAAACTTCCTCACCCAAAAAAACAACATACAATTAAGGTCAAACATCGTCCTTCTGTCCCAGATAACATGAGGTATTGAAATTTTTTTGGTAGTGATAAACAAATAGAAAGCTTCCTACAATCTAAAGATGAATTTGAAGACAATTATGTAGACATGGATTGTGAAGAGGACAGTCTTACTGATGAACAAAGTACTGAGGAAAAACAAACTACTGTTCTAGAAACTGTTGTTTTAGATGTAAATACCAAAGTAAATATTCCAGCTAACAACACTGTACATAATATAGATAATAAAAAAGACCTGGAAAAAGAAGAATTTGAAATAATCCAACTCAAAGACAATAATCTGCCTAGAGGGCTGGTCCCTTTAGAGGAATTATTTGAATTTAATGATGTGGCCAAGAAACCCAAAATGGAACCAACAGGAACAAACATTGCGGAATGTAATATAGGCATCGAACAGAACCCCAAAATCATCAAACTGTCTAAATCTCTGCCTACTATTACAAAAATAAGATATATAATATTGTTCAAAGAATTTATAGATGTTTTTGGATGGAGCTATGAGGATTAGAAGTCTTATGACACGAGCATCATTCAACACAAAATTCCGATTTAAGAAAATAAAAAAAACAATTCAGACAGAAATTGTGAAGAATAAATCTTGTTTTGATGCCCTTAGTTGAGAAAGAAATTAAAAATATGTATGAATAAAAAATAATAGTGCCACTCAGATACTCCAAATGGGTTTCCAATATTGTCCCAACTAGAAAGAAAACATGCGAAATTAGACTCTGTATTGACTTTATAAATCTTAACAAGGTATCTCTTAAGGATAGTTACCCTTTACCTAAGATGGATCACATATTGAAAAGGGTAGTGGGTTCCAATACGATATCTTTGTTAGATGGTTTCTCTGGTTACAATCAAGTGTTAGTACACCCTGATGACCAATATAAGCTTAACTTTTACAACTCCTTGGGGAATTTCATGTATGTGAAAATGCCTTTTGGATTGATGAATGCTGGAGCTACCTTTCAAAGGGCCATGGACATTGCATTCGCCGATGAGATTGGCCACTTTATTGTGATTTATTTAGATGACATCACTATGTTTTCAAAAACAAATGAGGAACATTTAGCACACTTGAGAAGAGTTTTTGAAAAATGCAGAAAATTTGTAATTTCCATGAATCATAAGAAAACATTATTTGGATTAGAAGAAGGAAAACTGTTAGGTCATATTATCTCTAAGGATAGAATCACAATTGACACTAGCAGAATGGAAGGAATATTGAAAATCAGCCATCCCATAAATCTTAAAGAACACCAATCATTCATTGGGAAAATCAAATTTTTGAGGAGATTTATACCAAACTTAGCAGAACTTTTGAGGAACATTACCAATATGCTCAAGAAAGAATCATAAATAAAATGGACCATAGAAGAAAAACAATCTTTTGATTTAGTAAAGCTAGAAGAAAAACAATCTTTTGATTTAGTAAAGCTAGCATTGACAAAGGCCCCAGTACTAATCAGTCCGGATTTTACTAAATATTTCATGATTTTTTATTTTTCTTATGAACATACTATTGCTGTTGTTTTGTTACAAAAAAACAGTGAAGGACAGGAGCAACCAATAGCTTTTTTCAGCAAGGCATTATGAGATGCATCATTGAAATATAATATCACGGAAAAACATGCTTTTGCCTTGGTTAAAGCATTTAAATATTTTAGGGTCTACATTTTACATTCACATATCATTGCTTATGTTCCAAATGCAGTTGTCAAATATATCTTAACACAAAACGATCCCGATGGCAAAAGAGGAAAATGGATTGCAGTGATATTAGAATATGATTTGGAAATAAAGCCTACCAAGTTGATTAAAGGCCAAGGATTAGCTGAATTGATGGAAGAATCTAACTTTCACGCACTAGACATCAACATGGTACACTCATTAGATGACCAAGAGGAACTGACGAATCCACCGATTGATAAAGCATTCCTAAATTCTCCATGGTATGATGATATTTTGTATGTATTGTCAAACTTGAATGCTCCTCCTAGTTTGTTTAAAGCAAAGGCTAGATTTATAAAACTTAAAGCTATTAAATTCCGCATTTTGGACAATGTTTTGTATTGGAAAGATATTGGAGGTATTTTGCTTAAATTTTTATTGAAGGATGATGCAGATAGAGTAATGCAGGAGTTCCATGTAGGTGACTATGGTGGCCATATCTATTGGAAAACCATTGCTAAAAAAATCACGATAGCTGGTTTTTATTGGCCCACCCTTTTTCCTGACGTCCATAAGATGGTTATTGCTTGTCATAAATGTCAAATCTTTGAAGGAAAGAGAAAGCTACTACCCTTACCCCTGAAACCTATTTCTATGGAAAGCCCTTTCTAGCAAAAGGAATTAGACTTCATTGGAGAAATTCATCCCCCATCCTCTGCCCAACATAAATGGATCCTCACGGCTACATATTATTTCACCAAATGGATAAAGGCCACCTGTTCTAGAAATGCCACTGACTCTGTTGTAATAAAATTCCTAGAAACCAAAATCCTTTCTAGATTTGGTTGCGCTAGAAAAATCATTACAAACAATGTTGCAGCCTTTAGATCCAAAAATATGGTTGATTTCTGTCACAAGTATCATATAACATTGTGGCATTCAACAACCTATTACCCTCAAGGTAATGGACTGGATGAATCTTCAAATAAAGTCCTGGTGAACATCATTAAAAAGCTTCTGGAGGAGAATAAGAAGTCATGGCACAATAAGCTGATCAACGATCTTTGGGCTGATAGGCTCACCACAAAGAAATATATTGGCATGTCTCCATACCAATTGGTTTATGGAAAGGATGCAGTGTTTCCTTCTTCCTTGGGAGTTCCAGTAATGAAGATAATCCAAGAGGTCCAAGCTGAACCAAATGACATTCAAAGGAGGATTAATGACACCATTTAGCTATAATAGTCCAGGGAGGAGGTTTACAACATAACACAAGTAATTCAAGAGAATATCAAAAATATCTTTGACAAGAGAACCAAGGCCAGTGATTTCAATCTAGGTGACAAAGTTCTGAAATGGGATTCTAGAAGAGAGGATAAAGGCAAGAATGGAAAGTTTGATAATATTTGACAAGGGCCATACATCATTGATTCTTTCAGGGGAAATAATGCTTATTTTCTCAAAGAGTTGGATGGTACAGAAGTATATGTAGGTCCTGTCAATGGCAGGATGCTGAAACATTATTTCTTCTAAAACTCAGGTTAAATTCTCATCATTTTAAATACCACAGTCTTACAGTGTTCAATAATCCATTGAACAAGGTTGAAGCCTAAAGTGAAGGGCCTAAGCCTAGTTCGATGAGCAGATATAAAAAAAAAAAAAAATCAGTTGAAGAAAAAATGAAATCTGTTAAAAATGTTGCAGAAAAAGGAGCATCCAAGGCTACTGGTCCCAAGTTCTTGACACTTATTTTCAAGAAGCGCCATCCCCAGTTGGTGCCATTGTTAGTACCCTATAAATTATAGGATCTCAAGGTGATTGGATACTTCATATTTCTTGCAAAGTTTTCATAATTCAAATGATTACAAAAAAAAATGACAAAAAGGGAAAAAAGAAAGAAAACCCCCAAAAAAGAAATAAAACTGAAAGTGCTGCAAGTTCAAATGCCACTACTCATTAGATAGGTTTGTCCAGTCATACAATTTAATCATGATTGTACAACTTTCAATTTCTGTTGATATGTTAGAAAATAAAGGTTTTCCAAACTGTTTAATCTTGGCTTATCAATAGATAGGTAGAAAATGAAATTGACTCAATAGTTTAAATTGAGTTAATGGCTGAAATAAGGATAGGGGTTAGGTTAGAATTTCAGAAGAAAAATGTTTTAGGGTCTGCAATTCTAAATGCACCCTAAAAAATAAGAAAAAATGTTAGATGAGTAGTTTGGGTAGGAGGTAGAAAGGTTAAGGAGGAAGAATGAAACGAAAAGGTGAAATTTATTCCACCAGGTAGAGCATGAAAATCTCATTTTTCCTATGATGGAAGAAGATCAAGATATAGGGTGTTTTCACTCTAAAGGCGGAAAGGGATTTATGATTTAAAAAAAATTTGGGTTTCAAAATCATTTGAGGCATACCGTATGCCTAAATTTTACCCCAAGTCATATACAAGTCCCCAAATCGCAATTCACATTGGCATATCGCACATATTCCTTGCCAATTCATTTTCTATTTCACAAACTTCCCGATGTGATGGGGTGGGACCCCTTCCTTACCTTTTCACATCGGCATATCACAAATTTTCTCACTGTATCCACTCGTTGTTTCTTCGGACCGCCAATGCGATGCAGTGGGAGCCTTCCCTGCCAGGTAATTATCGCTCGTTGCACTTCACACTCCACAAAGTTTAACATTTTCTTCCCTGCCGCTCATAAAAAGGCACCGATCTGCGAGCTGCGAGTGGGCCCACCTTTCCTTGCCATGTCATTTCCTATCCCATCACCACGTCACATCTACGCTAACCTTCCTGCAACTCCCCGCCATCTCCGCTCACCCCCACACATCATATGGTCCACAATGCTTTTCGACCCCCCCTCAGTCGCTGAATGTTAACAAAGGGGGGGGGGTATGAAATGGGAAGTATCCCATACCACCGTTCCTACTACGTGGGACGCCCATAGTACTTTGCACCCCCCTGCTCCATTACCACTCACCGCTCATTCCCCCCTCCAAAAATAGTTTTGCTGTGTAACCATACCACCACGGCTGTTGACCATTATCTGCACCATTGGCACCACGTCTGCTCTCGCCTGCTCGCTCCACCCTATCACATCCCTTCTCGCCAGCAACCCGTTGCGCTATAAATGGTCGGCCCGTTATCCAATGGGTCCACACCTAATCAACGACCACCAAATCCCAGTTTAAAGCCAAAATCCAACATAATAGTTTAATTTACTCTGCTGACTAGTGTCAAAATTGTTGCAGGTGTTGGATTCACAGATATTTACAGAGAAATTACAAACTGTTGCCGTAGAGCCATCTGTTTATCCAAGAAGAGTCGTCAGCGCTCTGTGAACCGGATTACAGTTCTCCTTTCGACTGTTCAATCCTGGTCATGACCGCCTCTATCATACCCCTTCCCCCATGTTGATCCATAACAATTTCCCTTTATCTTTTCCCCATTCTTACATCCCATTCTTCATTGTAGGTTGATAAAAAAGATACATAAGACAAATCATGCCTCCCAAGGCAGACCAACAACCTTTTAATCCCATGATCTACCCTCAAGTAGAATTAGATCACATACCCCTGGCCGACAAAGATTACAAGGTCCATGAGACAGAGTCTGAATTCGACTTGTTCGATGTCTATTGCTGGGTTGAGGAAAAATTCCTTGAAGAAGCCGATGATATAGGCTTCTGGAAAACCAATCTGCCTTATTACATTTTTCCCAGAACCCATAGCTTCCCTGAGCTAATAAGAAAATGCCAAATATGCTATGACATTAACCGGATAGCCATAATGAACCCTGTAGGAGAAATTTTATTTTACATCAATGCCTCATCCATTCGAGAGATGATGCAAGCCCCCATTGTTGAGAACAATGTCCCTTTTTCATACGAGGCCCTTGTAGATTTATACCAAAATCTAGATTTCAATAGCAGGGCGAAAACCTTAGAATTATTCATGGCCACCAATTCACCAATGCCTACCAAGAATCCCCCATATCCATCATCCATATTTCCTGATAGGACCCAACACATCATCTCTATTTTATCTAACTTGTTAGGATATCATAATGATCAGTGGGTAGATGAAGCCATGATTGGTTTCTTGTCTATTCTCTCCTCAGATGCTTAGCCCAAAGTCATGTTCAACTAGGCACAGTTTCTTACATATGGGTAGATATGGGAGGGGTGGTTAAAAATAATTCCCAAGAGATCAGGTCGGGCAGCCCTAAAGGTTGGCCTAGAAGAGGCTTAAAGACCCACTCAATTGACTATATACTAAAGAGGAATTCATCCTCCAAATATACACTTGATTATTTAAATTTCTCAAGAAGATCAGAGGTAGAAAAAAAGTGTGAAGTAGAGGAAGAAGAATAAAAATATGAAAAATTGTTTTGGGCATGGGTTTATTTCTCTCTTTGGCTGTCAAATTCTCTGTGGAAGGATAGAATACTTCAAATATGAATTTGTGAAGAAGGGAACATAATTTTTTTGGGTGGTTGGCCTAGTCTCTTAGAGGATAGTCTAGAGTCTTGGCCTTGGAAGTCTTCATTGAAAATTCTATAGTAAAGAGTTCTTTGGGTTTTCCCCTTTGGAGGGGTTTTTCCCTATCTTGGATCCTACTTCTGGTGTCTTTCTTGTGCTTGCATGGGAATTGTCTTGATGATAGTTTGAATTAATCTATGATGCTAAAGAATTAACCTAACTCACAAGAAATTATCGAAGCCTAATGATCTGCCCTAGAATTTTCAATAACGATGTGATAGAATCCAACCTATTTCTTCATGAATGCCAAAGTGAGATGAATACAGCCCAATTTTTCAATGTGATAAACATAACCCAATGTCACAATTTGACAAACATAACCCAACATCACAAAGTGATGAACATCACATTCCAACATAACCATTTACAAACACTAAAATATAACACAACTCTTAACGTTGCAATCCGATATGTCCCTTAATGAAAGTTGCAATGTGGCAAACATAAAATAATGTCACAACATAATATAATCATTGTTGAATGTTGTAATGTGACAAAATTCAACCATAACCAACCTGTCTATATTGAAATATAACCAACTAAACACAATCACGAGTTACATAAATCAACCATGATAAACATTGCTATATGAGGTAACCACTAAAAAATGTCACAATCTAATCTAGCCCTTCAAAATCATCACATCACAACATAACCATTGACAAATAGAACAATTTTGTGTAAGTCAACTAAGATAAATGTTATAATGTCAAGTAGTTTAATGTGCGTACATTAAGATGAACCTCGCAACGTGATAGAACGATTTACAAATATCACAAATGTGACATAACCCTTAATGAATGTCATCATGTGACACAACCATAAAGGAGCATAACAAAACTATTACATAATCCACATGATGGGTGAATGGGAGGTGTTAACACCCTATAATTTATAAAATCTCAAGGTGATTGGATACTTCATATTTCTTGCAAAGTTTTCATTATTGAAAGTCTTTTCAAAATTCAAATGATTTCAAAAAAAAAAAAAAAAGGAAAAAAGAAAGAAAACCCCCAAAAAAGAAATAAAACTGAAAGTGCTGCAAGTTCAAATTCCACTACTCATTAGATAGGTTTGTCCAGTCAAACAGTTTAATCATGAATGCACAGCTTTTAATTTCTGTTGATAGGTTAGAAAATAAAGATTTGCCAAAATATTTAATCTTGGCTTATCAATAGATAGGTAGAAAATGAAATTGGCTCAACAGTTTAAATTGAGTCAATGGATGAACTAAGGATAGGTGTTAGGTTAGAATTTCAAAAGAAAAATGTTTCAGGGTATGCAAGTTTAAATGCACACTACAAAAGAAGAAAAAATGTTAGATGAGTAGTTTGGATAGGAGGTAGAAATGTTAATGAGAAAGAATGAAAGGAAAAGGTGAAATTTATTCCACCACGTACAACATCAAAATCTCATTTTTCCTATGACAAAAGAAGACCAAGATATAGGGTGTTTTCACTCAAAAGGCGGAAAGGGAGTTATGTTTTAAAATTTTTTTTGGTTTCAAAATCATTTGAGGCATACCGTATGCCTAATTTTAATCCCAAGTCCTATACAAGTCTCGCCAAGTCCCCAAATCACAATTTGCATTGACATATCGCATATATTCCTTGTAAATTAATGCTATTTCACAAACTTCCCGATGCGATGGGGTGGGACCCCTTCCTTACCATTTCGCATCGGCACATCGCAAATTTTCTCACCGCATCCACTCGTTGTTTCTCCGGACCACTGTTGCGGTATAATGGGACCCTTCCCTACCATGTCATTATTACCCGTCACACTTCGCACTCTGCACCGTTTAAAATTTTCCTCCCCACTGCTCGTAACAAAGGCGATGATTTGCGGGCTATGGGCGTGCCCACCTTTTCTTGCCACGTCATTTCCCATCCCATCACCACGTTATATCCGCGCTAACCGTCCTGCAACTCCCCGCCATCTCCGCTCACCCCCACACATTGGATGGTCCACAATGCTTTTCGGCCCCCCTTCTGCCGCTGAACGTTAACAAAGGGGTGGGTGGTCCGAAATGGGTGGTATCCCATACCACCGTTCCTGCTACGTGACGTGCCCATAGTAGGTTACTTTATCCAACACAGACACAATTGAAGATGGAAAGGATCTCCTGCATGGCCAAAGACTAATGGATTAGGACTCTGGAGGATTTAGTAATACAAATTGGGTATGATCCATCGAACCTAGCAATGGCAGAAACACTGGTAAGGACAAGACTTGTTTTCACTAACCCAAAAGGACCTCGAATCCAAAGAATCCGATGATTACAAACTAGGTTTTGAGAATTCCATTATGGAGGTCCACAGACAATACAACTTAAGAAGTAAGAAAAGTTTAGATAATTCAAATAAAAATAATTCAGAAAATTATGCCAAGAAAGTATCTGAATCTGAAGTCAAGAAAATAAGAGATATCCCTTACAGAAATGTTCAGATAGACATTCCTAGTACAAGCAAATAGACTGAAGTTACCCAAAGAATAGAGGCTGAAAGAATCGATTTTTCAAACCCATTGAGAACTCAAACACCATTCATAATTGAGAATGAACTTGAAAAATTGAAGATTTCTATCCCCTCATTGAATTGATCAACAAAAATGTCTACAAATCTCAGGTCCTGAAAGTGTTAAATATAGGGGAGGTTACAAATACTGTCAATTTAAATGATGACCAGCCTGAACTTTTGTTTGGGCCAAAAGTTGATGGAAAACCCCAGGAAGGAGGTGTCCCTCCTTTTTATGTTAGTTTAAACATTCATGACAAGATTCTACATAACACCATGTTGGATTCACGTGCTTCACACAATCTTATGCCAAAGGCTGTCATGGAGAAAATTGGCCTGGAAATCACTAGAACTTATAAAGATTTATACTCTTTTGACTCTAGTAAAATTAAGTGCCTAGGTCTGATTAAAGATATTTGTGTCACTCTAGCTCAGATACCTGCAAAGAGTTTAGTGATGGACATTGTTGTAGTTGACATTTCCCCTAAAAATGGAATACTTTTATCTCACTCATGGGGAGAAAAATTACAAGGGACACTACAACTGGACATGACATATGCTACAATTCCGGTGTTTGGTCAATCAAGAAGACTTTATAGGGAAACATTAATGAATTACATGGTGAGTAGCCAAGATAAAACTCACAACTACCATATGTAATCTATTCACATTGAACTTGATTCTTTCATTTTGTATAATGATGGAATCATCAACTCACAAGTTTCCCATATAGAAAATGGTTCCACAGAAAATAATAACAGCCAAATACAAACAGAACAACTAGATCCAACAAATTAACCTCTTTGGAACATGAGTTTTGATGGCTCATGTGGCATAAATGGCTTAGCGGCAGGCACTTGGGTGTATAATACTGGAAATAATAGTGCACAGGGTCATTCATACAAATTAAATTTTTAGTGCACAAACAACATTGCGGAATATGAACTCAAAGACAATAATATTTCTTGAGGGCTGGTCCCTTTAGAGGAATTATTTGACTTTAATGATGTGGCCAAGAAACCCAAAATAGAACCAACTGGAACAAACATTGAGGAATGTAATATAGGCACTGAACATAACCGCAAAATCATCAAAATGTCTAAATCTCTGCCTTCTATTACAAAAAGAAGATATATAGCATTGTTCAAGGAATTTATAGATGTTTTTGTATGGAGCTACGAGGATTTGAAGTCTTATGACATGAGCATCATTCAAAACAAAATTACGATTAAAGAAAATGAAAAACCATTTAGAAAGAACTTGCGAAGAATAAATCCTGTTTTGATGCCCTTAGTTGAGAAATAAATTAAGAAGGTGTATGAATAAAAAAGCATAGTGCCCCTCAGATACTCCAAACAGGTTTCCAATATTGTCCCAATGAGAAAGAAAACAGGTGAAATTAGACTCTGTATTGACTTTAGAAATCTTAACAAGGTATCTCTTAAGGATAATTACCCTTTACCTAAGATGGATCACATATTGCAAAGGGTAGTGGGTTCCAATAGGATATCTTTGTTAGATGGTTTCTTTGGTTACAATCAAGTGTTAGTACAATTTGATGACCAATATAAGCCTAAATTTTACAACTCCTTGGGGGACTTTCATGTATGTGAAAATGCATTTTGGATCGATGAATGCTGGAGCTACCTTTCAAAGGGCCATGGAAATTGCATTCGCTGATGAGATTGACCACTTTATTGTGATTTATTTGGATGACATCATTGTGTTTTCAAAAACTGGTGAGGAATATTTAGCACACTTGAGAAGAGTTTTTGAAAAATGCAGAAAATTTGGAATTTCCATGAATCCTAAGAAAACATTATTTGGATTAGAAGAAGGAAAACTGTTAGGTCATATTATCTCTAAGGATGGAATCATAATTGACCCTAATAGAATTGAAGGAATATTGAAAATAAGCCATCCCATAAATCTTAAAGAAATCCAATCATTCATTAGGAAAATCAAATTTTTGAGGAGATTTATACCAAACTTAGCAGAAATTTTGAGGAACATTACCAATATGCTCAAGAAAGAATCAGAAATAAAATGGACCATAGAAGCAAAAGACTCTTTTGATTTAGTCAAGCTAGCATTGACAAAAGCCCTAGTACTAATCAGTCCAGATTTTACTAAATATTTCATGATTTTTTCTTTTACTTCTGAACATACTATTGCTGTTGTTTTGTTACAGAAAAACAATGAAGGACAGGAGCATCTAATATCTTTTTTCAGCAAGGCATTAAGAGATGCATCATTGAAATATAATATCATGGAAGAACATGCTTTTGCCTTGGTTAAAGCATTTAAATATTTTAGGGTCTACATTTTACATTCACATATCATTGCTTATGTTCCAAAGTTGTCAAAGATACTGATGGCAAAAGAGGGAAATGGATTGCAGCGATCTTAGAATATGATTTGGAAATCAAGCCTACCAAGTTGATTATATGCCAAGGATTAGCTGAATTGATGGAAGAATCTAACTTTCACGCACTAGACATCAACATGGTACACTCATTATATGACAAAGAGGAATTGGCGACTCCACCGATTGATGAAGCATTCCTGAATTCTCCATGGTATGCTGATATTTTGTATGTATTGTCAAACTTGAATGCTCCTCCTAGTTTCTCTAAAACAAAGGCTATATATCTAAAACTTAAAGCTATTAAATTCTACATTTTGGACAATGTTTTGTATTGGAAAGATATTGGAGGTATTTTTCTTAAATGTTTACTAAAGGATGATGCAGATAGAGTAATGCAGGAGTTCCATGGAGGTGACTGTAGTGGTCATCTCTATTGGAATACCACTGCTAACAAAATCATGAGAGCTGGTTTTTATTGGCCCACCCTTTTTCCTGATGTCCATAAGATGGTTACTTCTTGTCATAAATGTCAAATATTTGAAGGAAAGAGAAAGCTACTACCCTTACCCCTGAAACCTATTTCTATAGAAAGCCCTTTCCAACAATGGGGATTAGACTTCATTGGAAAAATTCATCCCCCATCCTCTGTCCAACATAAATGGATCCTCACGGCTATAGATTATTACACCAAATGGGTAGAGGCCTCCTGTTCTAGAAATTCCATTGACTCTGTTGTAATAAAATTCCTAGGAACCAACATCCTTTCCAGATTTGGTTGCCCTAGAAAAATCATTACAAAAAATGTTGCAGCCTTTAGATCCAAAAATATGGTTGATTTCTGTCACAGGTATCATATAACACTGGGGCATTCAACAGCCTATTACCCTCAAGGTAATGGATTGGATGAATCTTCAAATAAAAGCCTGGTGAACATCACTAAAAAGCTTCTAGAGGAGAATAAGAAGTCATGGCACAATAAGCTGATCAACACTCCTTGGGCTGATAGGCTCACCATAAAGAAATCAATTTGCATGTCTCCATACCAATTGGTTTATGGAATGGATGCAATGTTTCCTTCTTCCTTGAGAGTTCCGGTAATGAAGATAATCCAAGAGGTCCAAGCTGAACCAAATTAAATTCAAAGGGGGATTAATGACACCATTCAGCTACAATAGTCGAGAGAGGAGGTTTACAACATAACACAAGTAATTCAAGAGAATATCAAAAATATCTTTGACAAGAGAACCAAGGCCAATGATTTCAATATAGGTGACAAAGTTCTGAAATGGGATTCTAGAAGAGAGGATAAAGGCAAGCATGGAAAGTTTGATAATCTTTGGAAAGGGCCATACATCATTGATGCTTTTAGGGGAAATAATGCTTATTTTCTCAGAGAGTTGGACGGTACATAAGTATATGGAGGTCCTATCAATGGCAGGATGATAAAACATTATTTCTTCTAAAACTCAGGTTAAATTCTCATCATTATAAATACCGCAGTCTTACATTTTTCCATAATCCATTGGAAAAGGTTGAAGCCCGAAGTGAAGGCACAAAGCCTAGTTCTATGAGAAAATATAAAAATAGAAAATAAATCAGTTGAAGAATAAAGGAAATCAATTAAAAATGTTGCAGAAAAAGGAGCATCCAAGGCTACTGGTCCCAAGTTCTTGACACTTCTTTTCAAGAGGCACCATCTCCAGCTGGAGCCACTATTAGTACCCTATAAATTATAGAATATCAAGGTGATTGGATGCTTCATATTTCTTGCAAATTTTTCATAATTAAAATTATTTCAAAAATAAAAATAAAAATAAAATAACAAAAATAAAATAAAACTGAAAGTGTTGCAAGTTTAAATGCCACTACTCATTAGATAGGTTTGTCTAGTCATATAGTTTAATCATGATTGGAAATCTTTCAATTTCTGTTAATAGGTTAGAAAATAAAGAATTTCCAAACTATTTAATCTTGTCTTGTCAATATATAGGTAGAAAATGAAATTGACTCAATAGTTTAAATTGAGTCAATGGCTGAAATAAGGATAGGGGTTAGGTTAGAATTTCAAAAGAAAAATGTTTCAGGGTCTGAAAGTCTAAATGCATCCTACAAAATAAGAAAAAATGTTAGATGAGTAGTTTGGGTAGGAGGTAGAAAGGTTAAGGAGAAAGAATGAAAGGAAAAGGTGAAATTTATTCCACAAGGTAGAGCATGGAAATCTCATTTTTCCTATGACGGAAGAAGATCAAGATATAGGATGTTTTCACTCAAAAGGCAGAAAGGGAGTTATGTTTAAAAAAAAGTTTAGGTTTCAAAATCATTTGAGGCATACCGTCCACCTAAATTTTATCCCAAGTCCTATACAAGTCCCACCAAGTCCCCAAATCGCAATTCGCATCGACATATCACACATATTCCTTGCCAATTCATTTTCTATTTCACAAAATTCCTAATGCGATGGGGTGGGACCCTTCCTTACCTTTTTGCGTCGACATATCACAAATTTTCTCACCACATTCACTCATTGTTTCTCCGGACCGCCAATGCGATATAGTGGGAGCCTTCCCTGCCACGTCATTATTTCCCATCGCACTTCACACTTTGCAAAGTTTAACATTTTCCTCCCCACCACTCATAACAAAGGCACTGATATGCGGGTTGCGGGCAGGCCCACCTTTACTTGCCACGTAATTTCCCATCCCATCACCACGTCACATCTGCGCTAACCTTCCCACAACTCCCCGCCATCTCCGCTCACCCCGACACATCGGATGGTACACAATGATTTTCGGCCCCCCTCAATCGCTGAATGTTAATTAAGGGGGGGGGGGTCTGAAATGGGAAGGATCCCATACCACCTTTCCTGCTACGTGGCATGCCCATAGTACTTCGCACCCCCTACTCCATTACCACTCATTGCTCATGCCCCCCTCCGAAAATGGTTTTGTTGTGTAACCATATCGCCGTGCGTGTTGACCGTTATCCGCACCATTGGAACCACGCCCGCTCTCGCCTGTTTGCTCCGCCCTATCACATATCTTTTCGCCAGCAACCCATTGCGCCTTAAATATTCTGTATGTTATCCAATGGGCCCGCGCCTAATCATTGACCACCAAATCCCAGTTTAAAGCCAAAATCCAGCATAACAATGGAGTTTACTCTGCTAACTAGTGTCAAAACTGTTGCAGGTGTTGGATTCATAGATATTTACAGAGAAATTGCAAAATGTTACCGAAGAGCCATTTGTTTATCCAAGAAGAGTCGTCAGCGCTCTGTGAACCAGATTATGGTTCTCCTTTCGACTGTTCAATCCCGATCATGACCCCCTCTATCATACCCCTTCCCACGTGTTGATCCATATCAATTTCCCTTTCTCTTTTCCCCCTTCTTACATCCCATTATTCATTGTAGGTTGATAAAAAAGACACAGAAGACAAATCAAGCCTCCCAAGGCAGACCAACGACCTTTTAATCCCATGATCTACCCTCAGGTAGAATTAGATCATATAACCTAACCAAAAAAGATTACAAGGTCCACGAGACAGAGTTTGACTTTGACTTGTTCGATGTCTACTACTGGGTTGAGGAAAAATTCCTTGAAGAAGTCGATGATATAGGCCTTTGGAAAACCAGTCTGCCTTATTGCATTTTTCCTAGAACCCATAGCTACCCTGATCTAATAAGAAAATTCCAATCATGCTATGACACTAACCAGAGAGCCATAGTGAATCCTGCAGGAGAAATTTTATTTTACATCAATGCCCCATCCATTCGAGAGATGATGCAAGCCCCCATTGTTGAGAACAATGTTCCTTTTTGATATGAGGCCCTTGCAGATTATACCAAAAGCTAGATTTCACCAGCAGGGCCAAAACCTTAGAATTATTCATGGCCACCAATTCACCAATGCATACCAAGAATCCCCCATATCCATCATCCATCTTTCTTGATATGACCCAACACATCATCTATATTTTATCTAACTTGTTAGGATATCATAATGATCAATGGGTAGATGAATCCATGGTTGGTTTCTTTTCTATTCTCTCCTCAGATGCTTAGCCCAAAGTCATGTTCAAATATGCACAGTTTCTTGTAGATGCAATTCATGATCAGTTCTTGAAATCCCAGACAGAAGAGGTATTCAAATACACTTCCATGTTGGTGTACATGTTTTCTTGTTTTCAATCCAACAAGTTCCAATTTGATATGGTGAAGCTGAATGGTTATTCTCAGCAGCATTCAATGATTTTCTGGACTACTTTACTGATGAAGAAGCATAAAAAATATTCCTACAAGATTTTTGTATACCTATTTGTTCATCTAGCAATCAATGCACTCAACAATACCACAGAGCCAAGGATCAGTGAGGAAATCAAGAAGGTGATGCAATTGACATATCAGATTAGGATAGATTATTGGTACCTCTACCAAAAATACATAGAGATCAAAGTTTATGGTAGTGAATTGGTTCCATACAAACTACCCAAGTACCTCTCTATGAGAATATTTTCACATGAATATATTAGATAAATGATAAATTCAGATGAGGTGCATTTTGTCTCTGCCAAGAAGAAGTCACAATTCAGGATAAAATCATAGATTGGCCCATTTATTTGCAACAACATAGCAGTAGGGGATGAGGCAGTTAAATTGTTGAAGGGGATGAAGTTCACACATAACTTCACTTGGTCCTATGATCCAATGGGGATCATCTCCAAGAAGAGGGTGGAAAACAAGTCCACACCCTACACTCATACCCACAGATTGGAGATAGAAAAGTACATGAACCAAGAAGAATGGGTAGCAGACACCCTCCAGAAGGCATAAGAGCAGGTCATCTCTACTTCAGGAATTCAAACACCTACTCCATAAGAAAGGAAAGATGCAGGAGTTCAAGATGATAAAGGAAAGGAACCAAAAAAGGAGATAGGAAGCAAGAGGACCATCGAGGATCAAACAAACATGGATATTGATTCATCCACTAAAGAATTCAAAATGAAATATAGGAAGAGGGCTAGAATCCGAATGTACATTAACCGGGGCAGTGAGAAGGACCAACAAAATGTCATCACAATTAGAGATTCACCAAGCTCATCTCCAGTAGGTGGCCAAACAATTTTCTCAACATCCTCTGCCACTGTGCCTTTCCAACAACAGAATGTGCAGAATCCTACATCCACTGTAGGACAAAAAGAGGAAGATATCTATGGTACATTCAAAGGAATAAAAAGAAGGAATGAGGTTATTAAGACCACCACATATAATCAGTTTTGGAAACAAACAAGTAGCTCCCAGAGTATAATTCTATCAACATTTGACTCTGAGAAGGGAAGAATGAAGATGGCATTCTTGGAAGCACAAATTCCTCAAACCAAAGGTGAGGCAGACTACCAGAAGACCTCCTTTGAGTTTGATATAAAGCATATCCATCTTATATACCAAATGGAGATGCATAAGCAGACCAGAGAAATGATATCCTCCACTTTGACTAGCACAACCATGAGCCTCTCAAAGTTTCAGGTTACATTATCCAACACACAGTCACAATTGAAGATGGAAAGGATCTTATCCATGGCCAAAGACTCAAGGATTAAGACTCTGGAGGATTTGGTAATGCAAATTGGGTATGATCCATCGAACCTAGCAGTGGTAGAAACACTGGTAAGGAAAAAGAATGCAGACATAGCTGCTTTAAGGAGGCAGCTCAAGATTCCAGTGACAGAAGATCCTATGGACAAGGAGATAGAAGCAAATGAAACACAGAAGGAAAATATGTTGCAATTTATCGTTGAACAAGCAGAGCAACTCAATAAAATTGAGCGTGAGATGGAGAAAATGATAAAGGAAAGGAAAAAAGCAATAAGAGATGCAGTGAAGGGAGCAACTAAAGAAACAACTAAGGCCATGATTCCCCTACAAGCAGTTCCTCTCACAGTGATTCCAAAACCCACAACAAATACAAGTGCATCAGGAGAAGGCACTAAGAAACTAGCTAAGACAATAGAGAACATGTCCTTACAGATAGCAGAAATTAAGAAGCTGAAAGATCAGCTCAACGACCTACAAGAGAAGTTTAAAAGGAAAGATTCAGCACATGCCATAGAGTTGCAGATCAACAAAAAGTTAAATGAAGGTTTGCAGAAGTCCCTTCAGGAGTGCTCAATTGGAAGCATGGTAGGAAGAGTTAAAGAAATTGTTTGGCTAGATATAATTGAATATGTGAATGGTATATGGCCATCAATTCAAATTATTTTTTAACAGAGGGACTTAATCAAAGCGGTGAAAGTCTCCATCGAAAAAGAAAATAATGAACTTGGAGATAAGCCCCAGATTGCCAATAATATCATTAGATTCCTGAATTCTAAAAAAAGTCATGAATTGGAACAACTGGAAGTAGCAGACAGAAAATCCACCATACTTGAGATAAAAAGGGTGTAGAATAAAAATATTATCGTTACACAACTAGAAGAAATATGTCATCAGCTGGAGATTGGAGTAAGTAAAATTTTCAATAGAATTGAGCCACTGAATAAAAAGGGACTTCCTTTCCTATTTTTTATCAATGATAAATTGATGCTTAGGACAAATTATGTAAAAAGGTTCACATATATTTAAAAGGATACATCTAAGCATACAAATATGAAGAACACTATGAAAGGAAAAGCATTTTATGAAGTGATATGCAATGATGTCTTCATACAACATGAAATTAGACACATCTTTCAGTTGAAACCAACATTTGTGAAGTACATCGAAACTGATGAAGTCTATTGAAAGTTGAAAAGAATTAAGATTCCTACTCTAGAGAATTGGGAAAATTTTTGTAGACTCTAGGGAGGATGACATCTTAGCATGATGATGAAACATGAAGCTTAGCGAATTGTCTACATCAGCATGATCTAGTGTATCTGAACAACTCAACAGTATCAGATTTTCCAGCACAGAAGGCCAATACAACACATAATAACGACTTTATGATGACTTCAAACATCTGTTTAAAATCCGTTACATTGAGTGACAGTTCCATAGTGACTTTGGACAACTGTTAAAGGGGTCGTTCCAAAGTGTCCAGGCGTGAGACCAAGGAAAATTTTAGGGGCGAATTTTAGCCCAAGGGCAAAATTTAAGGGGTTTTAGATTTTAGAGGGGCGAATTTTTTATATAAAACCTATTTTGTATAGTTTTGTATAAATAGCCCCAAAATTATTTTAAAAATAAATAATTATTATGGTTTAGCCAAAAAAAAAAAGTGCAGATAAAACATAAATTGTCGGATTCGCCTTCGATTCACTGGTCTGTGATTTTATGAGCTTGTATTCGCCCTCGATTTACCAAGTTGGAGGGTTTTGGATTTGCATTCGCCCCGATGATGCTAGTTTTGGGTTGCATACGCCTCAGATTTACGCTGATCGATGCTGGTTTTGGGTTGCATATGCCCCAGATTTCCAGTGGTTTTGGGTTGCATATGCCCCAGATTTACAGGGCAATGGAGATTCACGGTGATGATGCTGGTTTTGGGTTGCATACGCCCAGATTTACAGGGCAATGGAGGGTTTTGGGTGGATTTTTTTTGGGACCAGAGCTGAAGCCATACAATATCCGGTAATATTATGAAGTCTTTTCATGTGCAAGGGTCCAAGTATTCTGGTACATGTGATTTCTTGGTTGGTTACCTTATTTACACTCTGGCAACTGGTAGAGATGCATGAAATCGTCCCAAGAAAGCGCTTCGATCGATATCACGAGTTAGCACAACATGCGTTTGGAGAGAAGGTTGGCCTATGGATTCTTGTTCCCCCGAATTTGATGGTTGAAGTTGGTGTGAACATAGTTTATATGGTTGCTGGTGGGAAATCATTAAAGAAATTTCATGAAACAGTGTGCAGAAGTTGTAAACCACTGAGGCAGTCTTACTGGATCCTCATTTTCAGTTGTATTCCCTACCTTTTAGCATTGTTACCCAATCTGAGTTCTGTGGTAGGGGTCTCAATGGCTGCAGCACTTATGTCTCTATGGTATGCATTCTGCAATTTCATCGATAGGAGTCTATTAGTTTCTATTTCCGTAGACTGTAATAGGAAATAGGTGGTATCCCTAGTACTACAACCTGTATTATTATTATTTGTTTATACCTAATTTGTGATATACTCTTTACTATCATTAGAGACACATACTATTCCAAAATCTCAAAGAGGGCGAGTATTTAGCTTGTCCAAAAATTTAAAGGACTAGACTTAGGGATGGAAATAGCTTGTAAACTCATTCCAATTTTTTTCTTTGACATTAATATGTTTTTTAAATGTCAAATATCATTTATTGATACAAGTATTGGATTCTTTAGAAGTATGGTGGGAATGAACACGAATCCAATTTTGACTTTGTTCATCTGGATCTTGTGTAGCTACTCCACCATTGCTTGGGTAGCCTGCGTTTATCATGGTAGAGTGGAGGATGTAAGCTATGCGTATTTACATGAAACACCAGCCACCACAATTTTTCGTGTTCTTAATTCCTTGGGAGTAATTAGATTTGCATATGCTGGACATAATGTTGCTCTGGAGATCCAAGCTACCATTCCTTCATCACCAGAAAGGTCATCTAAGATCCCCATGTGGCGGGGTGTTATGTTTGAATATTTTATTGTTGCTCTCTGTTACTTCCCAATAGCTATAGTGGGTTACTGGGCCTTCGGTCAGACTGTTTCTGAAAATTTACTCTTGACACTAAAAAAACCAGATTGGCTCATTGCAGCAGCAAATATGATGGTGGGAATACATGTTATTGGAAGCTATCAGGTATTTTTATAGTTGTTGAAATTATTGCTAGCACTCTAGTACATTTTATACCAGCTCCAATAACTTAACTCTTAATTAATTTGCACCATTCAATCAAACAATTTACTTCTTACCAACCACAAACAATCTTTTATGTTTCCATGTCAAGGTTTGTGCTTTTGATATTGCCTCGTAAAATTGTAGGTTTTTGCTATGCCAGTATACGATGGGCTAGAAAGAGTGCTGGTAAACAAATTTAAGTTACCACCAGGACTATATCTTCGCTTGGTTGCTCGATTTTCTTATGTTGGTGAGTGAAATTTGTTGCATATATCATCAAATTAGCAGTGACGTTTTCATTTCAGGGTTGCTCTTACTTACATTCTTACCTCAAGGAAAAATTTCACCACTTTCATTGCTGTTACATAATAAATAACCAGATCCCCCTCATGGCTTCTTGTCCTTTGTCTTGCGAGCAGGTACCTTGCCTTTTGGGACCCTCTTCATTGAGCTCTTCTTCACCATGTCTAACATCTGTCTGGGAAGGTTTTGTTATGTTTTTGGTTTCCTATTTGTTGTGCTTGTCCTACTTCTTATTGTGTGTGCTGAGTTTCCGTGGTTCTTACATACATGCACCTATGTGTGGAGGATTGGCAGTGGTGGTGGAAGTCATTCTTTGACTCTGGCTCAATTGCTCTCTATGTTTAGTAATTTTAGGACTAAGAATTTGTTTGTTGATACCCTTTGGATTTGATATATCATAGATAAAAGGAAATGGATTTGTATTGTTTAATATCTTTCTGAAATTACCTATACTGGAAAAGGATATAAAAGATTCACTGATTTGTTCTTACGAACATGCCTTATTAGAGGTTGTTATTGATTTTTTCAGTAGTACTGTATAACTAATAAGGTGGTAAATGTATTGAATTTTATTTCAAGACTCGAGTTGATTGGGAGAAGTGAGAAAGAGTCCAGATCCTATTTCTTAGGTACATTTGATGCAAGAAAAATGTACCTGAGGTTGTTGTTCGGGCAAAGTTTGCAGCCCAACCTGTTTGCCTCAAGACCATCTTAAAATTGGTATTCCTGTGAAGATTTAGGGATTTGTGGGATTTATCTTCAAGGAAAGACATAAATTTTTACTTAGAAGTTAGCACTCTGTTCTTCGGAGGTCATTACCTCATTCAGTCTCTTAGGGCATGCTCAGTGTTGACTCTCAAAGGTCTCTCGGTTACTCCAATTAGTGGCTAGCTCTCTAGATCATCTTCCCCATTCACGTATTACTTAAATGTGCCATTTCATCTCCTATCATTCAATTAGGTCCTCAACTGAGCTATTAAAGAGGACTTCTAGGATAAATTTGATAATATGGAGAAAAATCTAAAAGCTTTGCATTGGAGGTCCAGGCCCAACAATATGAGATTGGAAATTTTGCATATATTGCAAAGGTTGAGCTAGCAATGGAGGTCTTGTAGACTGCTTAGTGTAGCCCTTAATATAGTCATTACCTGCAGCCATCCCTGCAGATACCTCCTCCATTGGTGATTCATTATCTGCTTTTTAAGCATTGACTGCAATTCATTTCAGCAGTTTCTTAAGATAAATTTTGAGTAACTGAGTCATAAACATTTAAACTTGGGTAAATGTGGAAGCAAAATTTTGACGTGAGTTCAAATCTACAGTGCGGGTGTGTCCTTCTTCGAATGTGCTCCTGTTTGAGGCAAGGTAGACTGGTTACTACTACTAGCAAGGTATTTCCCACTAAACCAAGCAATAAAAAAAGGCCAATGTGGATGACTGTCACTAATGGAAATGGCCTTAAGCATCCCCACAAATACAACAACAATTTGATTGCAAGTATCGAAATAAAAATACTTAGTTATCCCTTGATTTATAGTGAAAACACTAAACCAAGCAATAAAACAGAGGCAATGTGTATGAATGTCACTAATGGAAATGGTCTTAAGCATCCCCACAAATACACCAACAATTTGAGGGCAAGTATCAACTTGGATTCTAGGTATTGATTTCTGACTTCAATGGAAGTTTTGCAAAATAAAAGGAACAACAATGTCTACAGGTTTAACAACAACTGGGCTTAAAGCCGCTGCCATTATCAAGCATATTGGTAAGTACTCCGAGTATTACTCTTTCGTAGCTTTGCTTGACTGCATAAAGCTTGTTGGATACAACTTGTATAATCATATTTTTGGTACAAATTGCCAATTTTGTATATATGTTCATTTGTTTTGAATCATTGTTGGGTCTGCTTCATAGCTTTTATTTCCAAGGTTTTTATACAATGTTCAAAGATATAAGGTGCATTATAAGTCTGATTGAGATCTTCTATGATCCACAAGATGGTAAAGTGCTTACAGAGAGTGTCAATATATAGCAATTTTAACTTAAATGGACAAGGAAAAAATATGGATTTGTAACCCAGGAACATTTCCTCTTTACTTCCACTATTGAGATTATCTTGCATATAGTAAAGATGAAATATATTATCTTCCACTAGAACTACAAGTTGCTTACATGCTTGTTAATGAAAAAAAAATTATGAGCAAGATGTACTAATTTTTGCGCTAATTTTACATAATAATGGGTGTCAGATATTGCATTGGCCAATAATAGAAATTTTACATGAAATATTGCCATATTATGATTGGTAGAAATCATTGGCACACTCATCATATTTAAATTGGTCACTTGTGATGCATAATAGAATATGCCTGTTTTACACATTTAGTACCTTTTAGGATTAAGAATTTATTTGTTGATACCCTTTGGATTTGATATATCATAGATAAAAGGAAATGGATTTGTATTGTTTACTATCTTTCTGAACTTTCCTATACTAAAAAAGGATATAAAAGATTCACTGATTTTTTCTTACGAACATGCCTTATTAGAGGTTGTGATTGATTTTTTCAGTAGTACTGTATAACTAATAAGGTAGTAAATGTATGAAATTTTATTTCAAGACTCAAGTTGATCGGGAGAAGTTAGAAAGATTCCAGACCCTATTTCTTAGTTACATTTGATGCAAGCAAAATGTACCTCAGGTTGTTGTTAGGGCAGAGTTTGCAGCCCAACCTGTTTGCCTCAAGACCATCTTCAAATTGGTATCATTCCTTTGTAGATTTAGGGATTTGTGGGATTTAACTTCAAGGAAAGACATAAATTTGTACTTATAATTTAGCACTCTGTTCTTCAGAGGTCATTACCCAAATCAATGTGTATAGTTTTGCAATTTGGAAACAATGAATAGGCATGGGTGACGATCATTAATTAGTTGAAGTTCTCCTAGCGACCACTGACAACTAACTTGCATGGAGAACTATAGAGTAGATAAAACGTGGTTTCCTTCAGCTTCACCAACTATTCCAAATTCTCATGTTCAATTTGTTAAACATGATCATTGAAAATATTTGCATTCACCTTCTCATTAGTGAAGGAATTGAGATGTCATAAATATGTGTCTACTGAAGTACTATTCCTTGGCTTACCATATCTGTAAATCCCTTCTCCATCTATGGGAAAATTTTGTATAAGAGATTCTGGAGAATCACAGATTCTTCATTGATTTCACCATCATCCTTAGGATTATAAATTACCTATAGTCTCCTTTTATGAGTATTGATGGTTGTAGGGGTAGAAAAAAACATTTCAAGAAGGTTTTCGAATGGGGTAGCAGTTTATGAAGTGGAGTTTATATATATATATTTAAATACAGATTCCTTTAACTATTAAAGGAATGATATACATATGGCTTTAATATAAGAAAAAAGGGCTGCAAATGTAGATTCCACAAACAAATCCAGGAATCAAACAGAGATCACCAACTCATGTAATGTTTACATGTCTTGTCCATGAAAGAGACTATAGAAAACTACCCAAGTAAATAAATATTAAGAATTGACCACACTAGTTACACTAGGAGGCTAGTCATGGTAATTCTCTAGGGTAGGGTTCTAAGCCAAGATATGGGGATTGACACTAGGAAGCTAGAGTAGGGAAGCTTGAGACCATATGGCCAAGGGATAACATCATTACCTGCTTGTTGCTTGGTGGACTATGTTGGAATTTGGGTAGCTCAAAGGAATTTTTGAGAGGTGAAAACCCACCAAAAGGAGTTGGTTGGGCAAGTTACCCAAGTAGTTGGAGTTTTGACCCAAAGATGTGGGTTTGGACCCAAGACAATTAATTATTTATTCTAATTTAAAAACTGTCATGATCATAAAAACTGTCTTCAAGGGGTATCTGAAGTATTTTTCCATGATGGCATCAAATTTATTAGCATCTTAACTTCCCTTTAGGGAAAACCTAAGATGGTTAGTGGTTTACATTCAGTTTAGGAGGAGAAATATGCATGTGCAACATGCTTGCCTTGAAAATAGTGTTGGAAGATCTTTGGTGAACAAATTAATTCTCTAGTATATACAAATTACAATTATGAACATAAAATAAGTCCCAGTTAATGCATAAGAAATCTGATCATCCATTGATTGAGATTTGCTTTGATAAAAGTGATAAAGACGTAACTTGCCCAACTAACTCATCATAGAACTCTATAAGGAGATTATGGTATAATCCTTCAAATGGTCACTCTAGATTTCCTAGTTCGTTCATGAACTCTATTCTGGCCAATAGGGTAATGTAATGATATCTTGTCTTCTAGTACTTGCAAAATAACTGTAATTTGACTTCCAAGATTTCACAAATTTTTCCTTGGGCACTTGCCGTAGCCAAACACTAAAGTTTTTTCCCCTGTTAACAGGATGTGTTATCCTGTTTTGTGATGAAGAGAAAAGATCTGTTTATGATGCCAGTATTCTCCACCAGAGAACTACAAAAGGTTTATGCTTTCTAAGTATCTCCATGACATGGTCTGTAGGTACTTGCAAAACAATTCCTTGATCTTAGTTGGCTCTTCATGAATTTTTTTTCTTTTTCCAAAGAAAGAAGCAAGTGATTTTATTGTATATACAAAATTACAACTGCATATGCTTGTGGCATTCTTGTGGCTTGTGGTCCAAAATTTCCCTCATAAAAGAACAGGGGGATCAAACTGTTTTGCAAAAGAGAACATCAAAAATTATCAAAAATGTTAAAAAGATAAAAAACATCTATATTTGAGATGAGGTCATCCTATAGAAATCATATCAGCCCAAGATCTTGCAATATCAGATCATATACATTTTTTATAAAAAAAAATACTATTAGAATAGTGCTGATAGGAATTCATAACTGTAGGGTTTCCTGTGAAAAAAAGAGAAAACATCCATAGTTAGTCTCTAATTAGATTTGAAGCAATGTGTGTGAAAATATTCTATGGAGCCTTCCAAAGTCTTTTAAAAAAAAATTCAAGATCCTCTGTCCATTTCCACTTCAACTTTCATGAGTCTGTCTGCTTCATGGTTCTACTCCCTGTAAACATGCAGGAAAGAGGGATGAGCGAATATGCTGGAAGATTTTTTGATGTCTTGAAAAGATGGCAAAAAAGTATAGTTTTTCATTGAGAACACACCTCTCATCCAGTTGATTGATAAGAATCACCATAAATATGCGTATTTGTAATTCCTTTTCTCTAGCAATTTGGAGAGTAATCTTTAGGGCCATCAGTTCCCTGAAATTGTTAGTAGCTGACCCAAGAGGTTGTCCCTTAATGACATGTCATAAAACTGCAAGCAATAACTGTTGCCATAAGTAAATAATAATTTTAAATACATACTCGTGCTGGAAATATCCGTATTGTGCTAGGAATGGAGCTGAAATCATAAAAGCCAAGCCTCTATTTCAAGCTTTGGATTTCTTCATTTTCTATTATTATTACATTTTTTGGAAAATCCATCTTATATTACATTATTGCAAAAAGTATATTATGATAACAACTTTTTCCATATAATGGTAGTCTGTACTTCCAAATCAGTCAAAACTCTTTCACTTGCATAATTGAAAAGTTAAAACTATTCTGAGATAAACTCCATATTTCTACTACTTATTAGATTGAGCCTTGCCTATCATGTACAAGAAACCCTTATTTATGCTTACACCTAAAAGGAAGTTGAGTAAATCAATGCCATCGAATAACAGTAGCTAGACAAATGAAATGATTTTACTAAGATACCAGTCTGATAAATGAAATTGCTGCTTCCTAATTGGCATGCCACTGACCTAGATATGAGTATATTCTCAATTACAATTTTGAGTTTTCAATAGTAATAATGATTTAAGTTAAAGTATTATTAGTAGCTTGTCCTCTAATATTTCAAATAGCTGGTTGAGGTGAAGAATATCAGAGTAAATTGGAAAGGTTTTGACTTATTTTTGAGAAATCTATATAATTTATTGCCTTGATGTGCAGACAAACTATTTCAAATAGGTCATCAAGTTTCTGGCAATACAAAACAAAAAGTTTCTATTTTCGAACAAGATATGATATATGATGTGGCACACCCTTCTGTTTGTGGGGTGGTCCCATGCAGAAAATTCTACAGGATCTATTCTCAGTCAGAAAGAAGACCCTCAATCTTTGGCATATGGACCAGAAACAGGGAAGATACTTGAACACCCATATTCTGCAGTCTTAATCGAGTCAATTGTTGTAGATAATTTTCATCCTGAAGTGACAAAATGCATGATCACTTCTCAAGAACAGAGCAGTGTAGAACATGTGAGACTTGAAGATTCCGACATTCCTCCTCCTATCAGTGAAGTTTCCAAAATTCATAAAGATGGGGAACTTGAAAAGGAAAGAAAAGGCCCAAGTTCTAAAGGCCTTGAAAAAACCTCATATCAGAATTTAGATTTGCAATCTTCAAGGGAACTATTTATTTCTGATCAAGAGCAGAGTTTTGCAGATATCCCGACAACAGGATTTACAAAAGCAGGGGAACTGCAGCGGGTACAAAATAATGGCATTACAAACCCACGTATAAGTGAACATGAAATAAGGTTTTTGGATACAGAGATTAGAAAAAACAAATCTGCACAAACGAATATTATAATGATAGATGAGGATATTGACAGAAATACGAAAGCTACTGTAATGTCACTGGAACAGTTTCCTAAAACATCCCTTCAGAACGCGGTTGAGCACAAGCCTTTAGCCTCAGAATTTCTACTACCAGATGTAAGAGATTCTGACTTGAACTTTCAAGGTATTGACAATGTAGAATCACGGGCTCTGCTAGAAGAATTAAAGCACAAAAGCAATGGGAAAATTCTGGAACAATCAGTAGTGGATAAAAGGCATCAGTTTAAAGAATTTGTCAGTGACACATCTTTAGCAGTTCATCCTACAACAACAATAACAGTGGACAATTCTTGGCATTGGGATGTCAGCAAGCATGATCCTGAGAATCTCGAGAATCCTTTTAAGTACGCTACTGATGGTAATGAATTGTCACGCTTTGGGATTTTATCTTCTCATAATATTTTCAGAATTAACTTTGGCTCATTTTATACTAATAATCTAGAACTCTTGGATGAAAATGATTAGATACTTGTTTAACATTACAATCATCTGTTGGGAAATAAAAAATGTAGTTCCTCACCATCCAAAGCCAATTAAAAATATGATATATCCCTTTTGGTTATTGTGTTCCTTATCTTGGTTGGGCCTTCATCTATGATATTATGGTTCTGATCTAGACATGTGATGTCATTGTAGATTGCAAAAGTATCAATATATAAATGTACTTAAAATTAAAACCATACTTTTAACACAGATTATTCAGACATCGGACAAAAGGTCGCTAGGAAATACAAGTACTCTGGGAACAACTGATGTTATTGCCAAAAGTTTGCAAAATCCTTATTTATGAGATTGATAATGTAGTCTGATCCAACATGGATTCTTAGGATTGTCAAAGTGCAATGCCATAAGTAGAATAGTATTGAAAATACAGGTCCTATCTAACTCTTTCAGGCCTAGCGCTATCTATGAATTGGACCAAATGTTGATTTCTGGACACATTATCTACTGTTTAGGTTGTGGGGCAGCTGAATCCCTGCAATAGTATCAATTGAGTTGTTCCGCACCCTGCCGAGTTTCGTTTAGTGGCTGTTGTGATTGGATTTCCTCCATTCTACCCAAACAGTTGTTTGAGAAAGGTTTTTCCATATTTTTATGCTTCTGTTTGATCTTACAATAGAGCAGAAAACAAAAGATTGTTCTTTTACAAAATGATCATTTATCAACTTTTTCCACATATTAAAAAAAACAAGGTTCTCTAGGTAGGCTTACCATGCGATATCCTTGATAACATGAATAGTTGGAATGACATATTTCCTCATCACATTTTCATATTATTCTTTTCCAGTAGCAGTTCTATTTTTTAATTAAGGATCATCACTGTTTTGGTACATATGTAAGGCCTATAAATTTTAGTTCAGTTAAGTAGAGAAAGAAATGAAAATTTTGAAGTGCATGAGAAGAAAAAAAAATATTATTTTATTATGTTTGGCGATCAGTGAGAAATTCAGGATTGGAATAGAGTGGCAATGGCAAGATTATTCCTATTTCTTAGAAGTTATAGGTGGTC